>CAJQZJ010031994.1:2601576-2648905 GCA_907164525.1 Lophiomys imhausi | reverse complement strand
ACACACACACACACACACACACACACACACACACACACACACACACATACACACAGGAACATTGGCATAGCATGGAGAATAACAGTCCAATGGGATGTATGTATACATGGGGTCATATTTAGGGACTAGAATTAAGAGCTAGCTTAGGTGGGATAAGATTATCCAATCCAGGCTAGGCTTGATAAAATTCATCAGGTCTCTGTGTGTTCATTTATAATGGTGGGTTAAAGATTAATACTGCCTACCAATTAAATATAGTATGAATACAGACTAATAATGTAATTAATTATTTCTACAAATGACACTCAATGTATTTAATTAATTATTTCTAAAAATGCTGCCCCATGTAATTTAATTAATTAATTCTACAGGGAATCTCTTTTGGGGATTACAGAAAGAACAGAGAAGCAGTTAGCAGGATATAGGTAAAACAGAATGCTAGCAAAGAGAGCTAAGGGCCCCTCATGGGATAGGAGGAGATCAAGAAAGAGGCAGACTGGTCAGCTAAAATGACACAGTTAGAAAGAAATTTCTAAAGAGCTAGGAGTTCAGTTGTAGAATCAGGTTTGTAAATATATATATATATATATATATATATATTGTATATAGTACAGAAAAATAAAGTTACCTTGCTGAGCTAGTAGATTTCTACCTCAGTTTAAACCTCACATATTTCAGTGGTATAAATATTAGATAAAATAAACAGCAACAACATTTATCCATCACATAAGCTCCTACAGATCTTATTAACCATGATGGATACTATCCCTTTAAATCATGGGATAAAATACATCAATAATACCAAAATTTGGTTTTGGCAATTACTTGGTCAATGTGATGAGAAGTTCAATAATACAGGTGGCTTTTATAATCAAAGAATTTTTCTAAATGATGCAGCCTAGAGTGGTTTGAAAGTTTGTAGCTGCAGTTGAATATCAGGACAAACAAGGCCCAGGAGGATTATATGACAATATCCAAGGGCTTCATGGGCAAATAGAAACTTTGGTGATCTCAGGAATGGTAAACACAGTCTACCTGGAGAGGAGGGATTATAAATGCATCTACTCATCTACTTCTCAGGGCCTTTGTGTTCTAAGATTCTGAGAACAAACTATCCAACTACCTTTTGGGCCTAGGAAAGGCCTGTGGACAGATAGGTTGAACTAACTGGCTGCCTTCTGCAAACCTTAGCAGCTCTACCACTCAGGCCAGCCTGCTTGGCTGTTTCCCTAGGTACATGTGTAGGCGGAGACTCTTGCCTATCTCGCTCCCAGGGCTTCTGTCAGTAAAGTTACTCAGGTACACTGTCAACCTATTTTAGAAAATGTATGTGGGTGAATACATTAATCATCCTTCTACAAAAACGTTCTTGAAAATGATATCCAGAAAACACTGATAAACTCTGTCATTAGTACATCTTAGGTTCTATGTTGAGAAGAAAATTCAAACTCTCCTCTCACTAGCAAGTGTTCTTTCTATTATTCAAATCTCTTGCAAACAGAAGAATTACACACACAGGTCATGATTCCTAACCTAACTTCATTGCAAAACGTGTGACATTAAACATTCACATGCAATTATGAAATAATTAAATTGGCTTTTACTAACTCCCTCCAGTGCACAAGTTCATTTTGATCATTAAGAATATTTGTTTTGAACAACTCAGGTTATATTTTAACTCATGACATTTTTCCTCTTAGACATTTAGACAAGCAGTGACAAGCGGGAACACACTGTGAAGAGAGGACTTTGATTTCCCAGGATGCCTGTGAAGTGGATTTCTGTGCTGCTCCTTCTGCAGATGAGTTGCTGCTTCAGATCTGGGAGCTGTGGGAAGGTGTTGGTGTGGCCAATGGAATTCAGTCACTGGATGAATTTAAAGATAATACTGGATGAACTTGTACAGAGGGGCCATGAAGTGACTGTTCTGCGACCTTCTGCTTCCATCTTTGTTGATCCTAAAAAATCTCCAGCCCTTAAGTTTGAAACTTTTCCTACATCTGTCAGAATAGATGATCTGGAAATTTTTTTGACAAGCTTGGTAGATTTTTGGACTTATGAGATACCTATAGATTCATGTTTATCATATTCTCCTATGCTACAAAATTCATTTTGGGAATATTCTGATTATTGTCAAAGTCTTTGTGAAGACACAGTTTCAAACAAACAACTTATGGCAAAACTACAGAAATCCAAGTTTGATGTCCTTCTCTCAGATGCCATGGCTCCCTGTGGGGAGTTGATAGCTGAACTGCTCCAGATTCCTTTTCTGTACAGCCTTCGCTTCTCTCCAGGCTACACAATGGAAAAGTACAGTGGAGGACTTATACTCCCACCCTCATATGTACCTATGATTTTGTCAGCATTAGGTGGTCAAATGACATTCATGGAGAGGGTAAAAAATATGATATGTATGTTTTATTTTAACTTTTGGTTCCAGACATTTAATGAGAAGAAATGGGATCAGTTTTACAGTGAAACTTTGGGTAAGTCATTTTTCTCATCAGTAGCCCTGTGACATAAATTTCACATGTATTTTAAGCTTTGTGTCCATGAAATACAAAGTGAAGTTGTCTTTTTAGGTGATTAAATATGATATGATATTAGTCAACCTAGTCGAAAGTGCTCTGCAAAAGCTCATACTATTGATCAAATAGAAGAAGGTAGTAGTCCTGATACAGGGCATTCTGGTTAATTTTACAATTGCAAAGAGATGCAAGTAGACTTTCCCTAAGTCATTCTTTACTCATTCTACTGTAGTTTTCCCCTCTATGTTAGTAAGTTACTAGCTAGTTACCCAAATATTGATAACTATAGATTGAACAATGACACATTTTATAGCCTCAATATGTATATAACATTGAAGAAATTATTTTCTGTTGCATAGGCCAATATCTCTAGTGAACATTAAAATATGGGTGTCTGAAAACATGAGCAAAAGTTACAGTGTTTTACGATCATTTTTAGTACCTGACTTCTCCTCCTAGCACTTACCCATCTTAAAGGGCTCAAAATGCCTATAAATTTAGTTTCACGGGACCTGCTGCCCTTTTATGGTATCTATGGGCACTGAATACACTTAGTATATGCATACAGAGAGACACATATACACATAAATAAAAATATTAATCATAAAATATTTTCTCTGTATTTCCTAAAGAATTTCCCTCTTCTTGAAAGATACTTTGTTAGTTCACGTACGTAAAAATGGTTCTGAGGTTTCTACCAACCTCACAATTCTTTATTGTGTTCTTTCCTAATATCCACTGTAACTGCCTAAACACTACAGAAGCGTGGGTGCACATGTACTCAGTCTCTATTTTTTCAAATCATGTTTCTTCTCTTCAAAATATATACCATAGTTAAAGGTGGCCAAAAATATCTGCTCTCATAATTTTAAAAAATATTTTGCTTGTTTCTATATGATAAGTACTACAAAATTTCTTAATATGTAACAAGAGTTGAAGAACTAACCAGAAATTCAGCCATTCATGAACTTTACAGCTCCCTTGGAAAACACAGGAGAAGGCCTAGCTACAAACTACCCTGGGAAGTCTGTCCAGGGTACACAGCATAGCGTGTACCCAGATTGTGTGTTTATATTTGTAATGTTCCGTTTGAAGACCTAGGAAGGAGTACAATGTGCACTTAGTCTATAGATTCATATAGTGGCCTAGTGGGCTATTTCAGTAACTACTTATGCTTTCAAATTACTGGGGAAGCATGAGTAATTCTAACAGTTTGCTTTAAAAATAGACCCAAACTGACATGTATATAATATGAGCCACAAATCAATTATACATGCAAATTATATTACATATAAATAAACACCAATTTTTAAATGTACACACTCTACATTAAACACAAATTCTTCCAACATTTTTAAAGAAATACTTTTTATATTCAGGGAACAACCTGTCAACTTTTCTCTTTCTCATTTGCTTGTCTTTTCCATATAGGAAGGCCCACTACCCTTGCTGAGATAATAGGCAAAGCAGAAATGTGGTTCATTAGATCCTACTGGGATTTGGAGTTTCCTCACCCAACCTTACCAAATGTTGAATATGTTGGAGGACTCCACTGTAAACCTGCTAAACCCTTGCCTAAGGTAAATAAATATATTCTTTTTTAAAAAATCTCCTTTCCATTTGAATTTATTTCTGATGAAAGTGATTCTACATCTTTCCTTACATTTTTCTCCCAATTTTAGAGGTATATAGGAAGAGGAATTAAGCATCCTGCTGACTAAGAGCCCAATAAATTCAGGAAAGAACACGATAACACAATAAACCTGGGAAATATTCATATCAGTGAAATGATATGAATTTATTAATTCATTAAAATGATACTTAATGATTAAATTAAGTCAGGTAAGGTACTTGGCTGATTAGCCATTGGGCAAATTCCTTGCCAAGCAACCATGAGGGCATGAGTTTGAATCCAAACACCCTTGTAATAAGTTGGGTCTCTGGCATAGCATAATTGAGATGGAAGAAACAGGTAATACTGATAACTTGCTGGATACTAACCTGCTAGACATGGTGAGACTCATGTTCAATTAGAGACAGTCTCAACAAATAATACGATAAGGATTGATAGAGGAAGATTTTTGATTTTAACTTTTGGCCCCATGTGAGAAAACAAAGGCAGTGCATCTCCCAAAAGTACCATCCAATAACACACACACAAAAACAAACACACAGGTGCACGGATATACACATACACACACACACATAAAAGACAGAGAAATTGTCAGTTAAACTCAGCAGAGAAGACACTGTCAAATCATTCAAAAGCTGTATTAACGTATATAAGAGGTAGTTTCTTAAATATCCAGAGAAAACACATAGACATAGGTTCTGCTCCAACAAAGTTAATTTGTATTTATTTCTCTAGCACAATAACATTAGGAAGGTATTGAAAATATCTGAAATCTAGCATGACTGTATCCTAGTTTTTCAGTAAGCTTGTTCAGTGTGCAACTGAGAGGGCTGATTATAGAAAGGGAGCCCAAGCCTAAAAATACCCCATTTATACACCATATCAGAAAATTATTATATATTATCTGTTTACCATGCTGTTATGATTATTTTACAAAGAACCAAAACACTTTATTAATCACAATGGGAAGTTTATGTTAATTATGACATATCTATATATTACAACATAGATATTATTTCAACAAACACTGGCTAATGATATTAAATCAGCCATCACAGGAGAAAAATAACATAGCAAGAAATACATTACATTTTCTATAGGATAAAATGCAAATGAAGCTACAATTTTATGAATACTTCATATAATATGCTTGGAATCCTGAGTTTTCATTTGTCAGAGGAAAGTATTTTGAATTTTTGTTGTACAAGAGTACACTTTGTACTGCTGCCTGTGAAGATTGAACTGTTTGTCATCACCATTATTTTCTTCTGTATATTTGACATCAATATTCAAAACTTTCTAGCACACTTCAATTTTTAATCTCCTAGTTTTTTTTGTAAAAGTTTCACAAGTGACTTTCTACAATTGTTAATTTGTGATGGAGTAAATTCTTTCTTCACAGGAAATGGAAGACTTCGTCCAGAGCTCTGGGGAACATGGAGTTGTGGTGTTTTCTCTGGGGTCAATAGTCAGAAACATGACAGAAGAAAAGGCCAACACAATTGCATGGGCCCTTGCCCAAATTCCACAAAAGGTGAGATAAAGTGCCCCCATGGGAGGTGACTGTACACTGAGTCTGGAAGTCCTTGAAATATCTAATTATAGAAATGACTACATGAAAGGTAAAGTTTTAGGTAAGCTCTAATTTACCTTAGCCTATTAGAAACAGATACACAAACAGGATGTTACAGTACTACAAAAAGTGCTCTTGTTGAGAGTATTGTGAATATAAATAAACATTATGATCACTGTGGGCACACTCTGAGATGCTGTCATAAGGATGACATTACTATAAAGAGTGTGCAGACATAGTCAAAATCTTCAGTCACTTGTTCCATTGTGGATTATTTAAAGTCACTGCATACATTAGGTTTTTCAACCAGGAGTTAATTTGTATTTATTTTTCTAGCACAATAACATTAAGAAGGTATTGAAAATGTCTGAAATCTAGCATGATTGCATCCTAGTTTTTCAGTAAGCCTGTTCAGTGAGTGGCTGAGAGGGCTGTTTGTAGAAAGGGAGCCTAAGCCTCATCAATTCTCATTCAAAGTACCCTTTTGGATTGTTGAGAGAAAGAGAATAAAACAGAAAAGAACAAAACAAACAAAAAACTGCATCTTGGGGATCCCTGCAATATTTGTAGAAGAAATATATAAAGGGGAGATAGAGATGGGGGTACTACCTATTACAATGAACGCTGCGCATCACAAAATATGAAACACGGGACTCTGCTTCTAAACACTCATAGGGAAACTCCTACCATTTATGGAAGAAATAGCAGGTTTATTTGTAATAGTTAGAAACTAGAAACAACCCAGATGCCCTTCAACCGAAGAATGGATATAAAACCTGTGGTACACTTACACAATGGAATACTACTCAGCTATCACAAACAAGGAAATTATACAATTTGCAACCAAATGGATAGAACTAGAAAATGTCATCCTGAGTGAGCTAACCAAGACTTGTAAAGTTACACATGGGATGTATTCACTTATAACTGCATTTTAGACATATAGTATAGGATAACAATCCTACAACCCATAGACCCAAAGGAACAAGAACCTAGCATTACTATCTATGAGAAATTCCACCCAACAGAGGATCAGAACAGATGCTGAGACACACAGGAAAACATTATGTGAAGCTCTGGGAGCCATATAAAAAAGTGGGAGGAAGAATAGAGAGACCTGGAGGAGTCAAGATAAACAGAGGAAGATCCACAGAACCAACCAGTCTATATCTCTAGAGGCTTACAGAGACTGAAATTCTAACCAAAAAAAAAAAAAGGAGAAGAAAAAAACTTAGACTAGAGTAGACCTAGACCCTCCTATATAAGTATAGATGATAGGCAACTTGGCTGTCATACAGCTGCCTCAGAGAGTAAGGGGTGGGGAAGTCTCAATCCTAGACTTCGTTGCCTTGTTAACTTTACCTTACCTGAGCTGTCATGTTGGGCCCCAGAGCAAGAGGAAGCTATTAGCCCTCAGGTGACTGATGAACTGGAGGAGGAGCATAGATGGTAGAAGGAGTAGAGGGCAGGAGGGTGGAAATGGGAGGGGAGGAGGAAGGGAGCTGTGATCCAGATGTAACTTAAATTAATAAATAAATGTTAAAAAAAAATAGTAGGAGAGTTAGCCCCTTGAAAGTAAGCATTCTCTAATGGAAGACTACACAGCATAGAATACTTGAGGTTCACATACTGGTCTGTAAGGGTTTTTTTTTTTTTCAGGGATACCAAATTGGGTTTAGAGGAAAGCAGGTGATTTAGAGAAGATTGGAGTAGGGGGAGTGATTATGGTAAAAGCAAATTATATGAAACTCTCAAAGAAATGGGAAATAAAGAAATGTCTATCTCACTTGGTGTGATCATAGTCATTATTTGGACAGCAGATGCAGTTCCAGTATGCAGATGATGCTGAACCTGTTTGTCCCCAGCAATTTCTCTACAAAGGACACATGTCTATTTGGGGAACCTGATACACAGCTTTAATGTCTGGTTTAAACCTATACTGTCACAGCCCCAGAGGCAGGGGATCTTGAGAAAATGGAGTCAATAAATGAGGTAGACTAAAGTCTCATTTAGTAGACAACTTTATTCAGAGAATCAGACAGTTTATACTCTGAGGGTAAGAAAGTTTATGAGAGCAGAGATCACTTAAGTTCAAGCCATACACAGACATAAAGACAAACTGTTGAAGACTATGGTTTTAATTATCCAATATATGTTATTAATAACGATAGACACTTTTAACTAATATAAACGCTTATTACCTAACTAGTAGCCCTATGAATAACTGTTAAACTTATTACCTAACAACTAAACCTATTAATAACTATAACAACTATTATCTAACAACTAATCCTCACCTTTTAGAAGGAGACAGTCTCTGGGCAGGTCCTCAGTTGTCAGAAACACTTCAGGAGTAGATCCTTTAAAGCACTTAGTGAAGAGTCATTCTTCAGGAACATCTCAGACATAGGTCCTTTAGGGTAAATTGCCTGTTATGGTAGCTTTCCTTTAAATGGGGCTTGAAGCTTTCTTCTCTCTGGAATGCCTCAGCTGTCCATACATCAACATATTCAGTTTGCATTAGCCACTCTGCCTCAGGCTTTGGAGCTGACCACAATTCCACTCAGGCCACTGTTTGAACTGGTTGCACCCCTCTAGGCAAAAGCTGTGCCACAGGGTTTAGTCCTTGTCCTTTTTCTGCTTTGTTGAGGCCTTCTCTGTTCACCAGCTTCTTTCTTGTTAAGGGAGAGCTGGCCATGATTTTTCAGCTGTTTGAGACCAGCTTTTCCAACCACCAGCATTTTCTCCATCAGATGAAACAAGCTGCTTTGCATCTTGTCCACCTCTCACCTGGGCACTCTTGGGCTCCACCCAGTTCATTCTTAAATAGGAACTCTCTTTGTTTCACCTGGCTTCAGCCTAATCTGGGCTCTGCTCACTTCTTAAGGCTATTAGCAGCTGAAAGCAATGCCAGGTCATAAACCTTGTTTTTGATCCATATGCTGCCTTGGCAAGTTCCCACAGCCAGGCTGATCTTCATGCCCCTATTAAGAGACTGAAGCCCCTAGATATTTACTAAATCTAATTTATATTAATCTAACTCCCCTTACAGTTTGTGGCAAAAACATGTTTTCCACAGAAGCACACAAGGGGAGAGATTAAACATTATCAGTAAAACAATAGCAATTGGTATTTGTTAACCTGAAGCAGACCCACTCCTATCTGCTACCCTGGGAGGAGGGCAAAAACACACTCCAAGAATAATCTCTTATTTTAAAGAAACTGAGGTCAAAGACTCTTGTCCCTTTCATTTTTTATTTATTTATTTATTTATTTATTTATTTGGAGTCTTCTCACTCGCACTCAGAATTCTCTCCTTGTGACTCCCTTTCTGGACATTTTTTCTGAAATCTCTCCCTTTTTTAATTTTTATAAATGCAAAATATCTAGAGTCATTTTTATTTGAGGAAAATCAATCTAATGGTTCTTTGATGTAGGAGTATCCACAGGTGCGCAGGTCAAAGCAGCTAGAATCACCAGAAAGAGATTCGCAGGTGAGAGAGGACTCTGTTTTGTAGAATGCATAGAGTATTTACTTGGCCTCGGGTAGGTAGACGACTTCTGAAGATATGGTTGATATCTCCTTTTGCTCTTTTAGCTGGAGGGTTGTTATCTTTCTGGTGACTGCCACTTGATCCTCCCCCTCTACTTTTGTCGTTCATGGACCAGGGCTACATAAGCCTGAGAGGAATCCATAAAGTTTCACTGGAAACATCAGCAATGACAGACACATATTCTTCCCCAAATTTCATCAGTCACCTGGGATTTCAAGTCTCAAATTGTTTAAACCACACAGGCATGACTAAAGGTAGTTCAGAATCTTAAAAAGAGAAATGTTTTTGAGCTCCTGAACATATATCATATATACCTTGAGGCAATTTAAAAAAAGAGTAAATAAGGAGTAAAAAGGAGTAAATAAATATCCCTTGGTGCCTCCCCTTTTTATCTTGTAATGATTGTTTTAAAGTTCTGTATGCTCTTTCAATTATGCCCTGGCCTAGAGGATTATAAAGAATTCTTTTAATATGATTAACATTCCATAATTTACAGAATTTTTAAATATTTTATTACAATAGATGGGTCCGGTGTCATTTTTTATTGAAGTAGGCACTCTCATACCAGCAAAAGTTTTTATAAGAAAGAAGCATATTGCAAAAGCATTCTCTGTAGATTGAAGTATAGCCCAAAGAAATTTAGACCATGTATCAATGCACATGTGAGCACACAGTATCCAAGGCAAAAGAGCAAAGTGAGTCCCACCTACTTGCCATGAGTCAATAGTATCTTTACTTACCTTCATCTGTATGACTATTATATATTGTGAAGAAGACCAAATAGGACATTTTTGTACAATTTGTTTCTGTGGAATTGTTTGTGAAGTATAGTAGCACTAGTGTGTAGATGTTGATGTTCTGTTGTGGAGAAGTTACAAATACAGCAAGCTAATGCATCAGCTTGTTCATTTTGTTCTGAAGCAGAAACAGGTAGTTTAGAGTGTGCGCAAGTATGAACAATAAACAAAAGATATGCGCGGGTTTCAGCCACTTGTTGCAGTTCCTGTAGTGATGTGAAATGATAGGCTGTGAAAATGAAATTAAAAGCTTCCTATCCTTTCATACCAATCTGCAAATGAACTTTGAAAACCATAGGGTTATTTACCTCTCTTTAAACCTGGCTGTTGGTTAGGGGTAATATAATACAGCAAGGATCAAATCCATATAATTGTTGATATTGCATCCTCCCCTACTTTACTAGTTGAGCAAGAAGAGTAAGGTAAACAGTTAGTATTTTATGATGTAAATAAATCCACCCCAAAGATTTATACTCTTGTGCTATAATACCTACAGGAGACAATTTAGTGGGAAAAAGAAATAAATTTAAAGGCAACAGTGGATCGACAATACACAAGGGCTCTTGTTTGTTTGGATTCAAAAAACTGTAATTATTCCATTGCCTTTGAAGAAAAAAAAATCAAGGACTGTCCATTGCCATCTCTCCTTCCGGAGATTTAAAAATATTGGATAGGACGTAATTACGTATTTCCAATATTCCCTAATAATATTTGAAGTAGTGGAGTGTTCTTAATAGTCTGGTGCAATTGATATTTGGGGTATTAACAGTTGTTCTGGTGGCTAGTTACTAATAACCCAGTATGTCATCTTGGTACTTTTTCAGGTGTAATAATAAGCACATTTTTGTATAGCACATCCTGGGTCGTGTCATATATGGAATGTAGCTCTTTCTCTTGGGAGGTGACTAACAGGATATCCTTCATATAATTGATACAGGATCTAAAACCTTTCCTACATGGTAGTGACACGTAATAGGGGATTTTTGTCATGTCTTGAGGTAACACAGTCCAATGATATCAGAACTGAGGATTATTATGATTGAGTGAAGAAACATCTCTGAATGTACCTTATTGTCAAGATGAATGTGTACAGTAAAAAAGCAATCTTTTACATCGAAACTATTGAAGGCCATTTTCAGTATCAATTCAGTGTAGGTAAAACAGGCTGTAAAGCTCCCACTGGCCACATGATGGCACTAATATTTCCTAAATTGATCAACAGTCCTGCTTTGCAAGATAATTATTTTTTAATCACAAAAACCGAGAATTCCAGGGGAGGTGGGAAGAGGGTTCTATGTGCCCATTCTCCAACTGTTCTTTGACTAACTGGTGAAGAGTCTATGACTTTTCTCTAGAAATGGACCATAGCATTGTCCAGATAGACTAACTAGATTTTTATGTAATTTTGGCAACTATGAAAACTTCAATCCATGCTTATGATCCCGTTCATGTGTGATTATAGGTTCCATAATCCCTTGTAACTCTTTTCTTAGTCCTGTTCCTTTTCTATATCCCAAAACCTTTTGATTAGCAATTGTGATTATGAAGAGTGAAGAGTTTAAGAGGTGGAAATATAGATCTCTATAGAAACTCTCTTCACCAAGACTAATGAGAGCATGAGAACATAAGATTAGAGGTCTTCCATTATGCCTTCTGGTCCTACACATTGTAATTTGTTTAATCTTGTCACACCTCGTAGTTCCGAATCCTCTCAGGGTAGGATTTACCTTTAATACAGGCCATTCAAGTGGCCAATCTTTAATGGTTATAATAGGAAGATCAGTTCCAGAATCAATCAATCCTATAAATGTATTTGTTCTTATTTTCAAACCCAATAATGATTTATCATTTTCTTTTACTATGGTGTTTAAAGCTACAGTCTTATCTGTACTACTAATACCTCCTTCAAGAAGTAACATTTTTTTCATGAAAGGATTATATTGACAATAATAACAGTGCAATTTTTTTCTCCTGCTTTTAATTGCCAGTTACTAAGCACTGTGGTTGACTGCAATTTTCCCTGTATAATCTTCATCAATGAATCCTGTATGAACCATAATTCCTTTCATAGATACACCGCTGAAAACCCAAAAAGTCCAACTGTTCCAGGCAGGATAGGTCCCCAATTTCCTGTGTGTAACTTAAAGGACATTAAAGAAGGGAAGTGGTGATAGTTTAGGGCAAAGAATACCAATAACAGAACTTCCGTGAGCAGCAGCTTGTAACAAAAACAAAAACAAAAAACAGTGATTACAATCTGAAGCTCGCACACACATTATTGTTTTTAGATTTAAATCCTTGAAATTTATGGAGACTTTAGGGTCCCTCAATAGGTTTCTCTGTTGTTATTGTTGCCAGGAAATGTATCGCTGTCCTTATTCTATTTAGATTATCATTTCTTAGCCCAGTGTTTTCCTTTCTAGCATATAGGGCATAAGCCAGGAATTCATTGATTCTGAGTATTGAACTGTTTTAAGGGCAACTTATATTACTTCTTTAAGTGACCACTTTACCAACATCAGTTTTTGTACAGCACAGATTCCTATAGCAGCTAATTTTGCTCTTTGTTTCTAGGTACCTACATTTCTAAGTAACTTCAGAAAGTTTATAACATTTTCTATCGCACTTTGAGGCTTGATTAATATTTGGCAATCTTCATTGGCATTATCAAAAACTAACTTTTTAAATAATAAGTCTTGCATTTGTTCCGCCTTTACTAGTTACTCAATAGCATCTTAGAGTATCCCTTTGAAATTAGCATAAGGCTCACAGGAACTTTGTATACTTCTTATGTAACTAGAACTGAAGTCAGATTCCATGTCAGTTTTCATGCAGCAGCCATAGCTACATCCCTAACATGTGGGAGGGCTGAAGGAGATATAATATGCAACTGATGATTTGTTGATTCCCTTCCACCAATCTCTGTCAGCATTTCATATGTGAGATTTCTAGGATTACCCCTGACTCCTAGCTTTAACCTCAAGCCACATTAGACAATGAAGAAATTGGAAAAGGCTAAGAACCATTTTAGCAAGTTAAAAAAAAAAAAAAAAAACCATGGGACAAAAATTGTCCATTATTTTCCAACCAAAAAGACATTCATAGCTGTGTGGAGCAGAAGGCACTTAGGAAGCACAAACCTTCTAAAAATCTTTCATTAAACTATATAAAATTCCTGATTAATATTTTTATTTTATTTAAATTTCATTGAAAATATCAAACCCATCTCATGAGGCTGGGTTACCTCTAAACTAAAACACTATATTTTCAAATTATGTATTTTTTGAAATTATAATTACATCATTTCTCACGTTCCATTCCTCCCTCCAAACCCTGTCATATCCCTGCTCGTTGCTTGCTTTAAAATTCACAGCATTTTTTTCATTAGTTATTGTTACATACATACATACTTACCTACATAATACATTCCTAAATATAACCTCCTCAGTCTTTGTAATGTTAATTTTGGCTCCAGCAATAAAGGTTGTCTGACACTTAACAGGTTCTGTGGAGATTTGATGGCAAAAAACCAGCCACCTTAGGACCCAATACCAGACTCTACAAGTGGCTCCCTCAGAATGATCTTCTTGGTAAGCCTCTGGAAACCAAATGCTGAGTCATGACTGACTTTCTCTGATTCCTATATCTATTCTCTTTGACATCAGAAGCCTTTCTATGACACTTAGCGAATGTATTATTCATTTAACATAATAAGTTTTGACATTCATTTGGTCTTTTTTAACACTCATTTTCTTTTATTTACTATGTACTCCATATAATGTACTCCACAGTAATCTACTATAAAACCAGTATTTCATAGTTCAAGTATCAAGTCACATGCAAATCTGCAAATTAGTTTCTTGAAAATTTAGTTTCTTCTTGGTGTGAGACAGGAAAACATTTCAGAGAGGTTATGAGTATAACAATCTTCACGTAGGGAAATCTCCTTTCAGTTCCTCATAATATACATTTCTCTTTGCATGTCTAAGATGGCTGATTAATGCTAATCTGAGTTCTCTTTCTAGGACATCCAAAAACCAAAGCCTTTGTAACTCATGGTGGAGCCAATGGCCTCTATGAGGCGATCCATTATGGAATTCCTATGATTGGCATCCCTTTATTTGGAGAACAACATGATAATGTTGCCCAGATGGTGGCCAAAGGAGCAGCTGTTGCATTAAATATCAGAACAATGTCAAGGTCAGATTTGCTCAATGCACTGGAGGAAGTCATAGATAATCCTTCGTGAGTATAACCTTTTAAAATGTGTATTCATTATTATTTACTCATTGTGCTTCCTACAGGGGGCCAAATGAGCAGGAATTATCCTGAAGACAAAAATAGTGGTAGGAATATAGATACATAAGGGCTTTATTCAGTGTACATGTTATTTTCTCCTTTTGTTTTTGATTTTTATTTCAATATTATGCTTTATGTTTCTTTGCTATGAAAATCAGGCTTGTTCTTGAATGTGTAACCCATGTTCTTCATCCTCCACACTGCTTGGCCAAAAGCCATATGGCATCAGCTCTGGCAAAGTTTTCTTTTCAATATTTTAGTAAATTTATTGGCCAGAGTTTTAAGGATAGTACAAAACTTAAGTAGTCAATAAGTGAAATGAAAGGAAATTTTAAGGATGATATCAGATTTATTGCACATAGAAGCCATAGAAAAACAGAACAGATAAAATTGAATATTATACTTTCAGCATCAAAATACAATAGATAGTAACATAGAAGGAAATAAGAAAAAAGAGCCTTTTATTAGATAGTTGGATGTTTAAATACACAATCTAGTATATTAGTATAAACATGAAAATCTATCAGAGTGAAACAAATGAACACATCCATCATCATTTTTTGTTGATTTAAAAAAAAATTCCAATTTGGAGGTTCTTTCTGAGAAAAGACAATTTCTCTCCCACTCTCAGTATTCCTTATGATCTTATAATAATTTTGTGTATAGTGAGTAAAGTGAAAAAACACAAGGGCATGCTGCACATGGCAGACAAGCCATGCACAACAAAACAGAATTTTCAATGAGGCATAAAAAGAAGTAACAATAGCAAATTGTAATGAATAATCCAAAGTAAACTCACTCTTCCCTGCTACACCAGGGAGGGGCCTAAAAGCATGATTCAGGAACAATTCTATGGTTTTTTATTTATTTGTTTGTTTTGATGAAACTGAGGCCACAAGAATCTTGCCTTGTTCTCACGAGCACTTAGAAATCTCTTTTCAAGATCTTATTCTTGGATCATATTCACACACTGGATACCTGAAGTTTCATATACTCAAATGATGTCTCATTTTGATATTTTTTGTATTTGATATTTTTGAGGTTTAACTGTCTGCAAACTCTAATTTGGGAATAATTGATCTTTTCCACCTTTTATGTGCTTCCATCTTGTATATTTAAGATGTTCAAACATGCCTACTAACATCCTCCTACGCATGAATATAAAACATAATTCATTTTTCTTTATTTTGTGTAATCATATTTACTATCTACACAAAAGTGTGTATGTGTGTGTTTTTCATTCATGCAGTGACTTGATGCCCATTTTATCTCTTACAGCTATAAAGAGAATGCTATGTGGTTATCAACCATTCACCATGAACAGCCTATGAAGCCACTAGACAGAGTCATCTTCTGGATTGAGTTTGTCATGCGCCACAAAGGGGCCAAGCACCTGAGACCACTTGCACACAATCTCACCTGGTATCAGTACCACTCTCTGGATGTTGTTGGGTTTCTACTCGCCTGTGTGGCAGCCATTGCTTTCATTGCTGTAAAGTGTTGCTTGTTTGTTTACCTACTCTTTGTAAAGAAAGGAAAGAAAAGAAAGAATGAATAGAGCTCATTGAGAATGCACTATATGAACTAAATTTCAGCAACATTCTAATTTCAGCATACTTTGAATCATAATTCTAATTAGAATTCAGTGAATTCTAGACATTCACTGAATACTTTATCAAGGCATACTTTCTTTGTAATTTTTATACCATGTAAAAAGTCATTTAACTGTATGGTAAAAGAATTCCATAATTTAATTTTTAAATTATTTACTGTAGAACAATTTGAATGCATAGAAAATATGGAAAATAAAGATGTACTAGACAAAGTCTTAAGAATAAAAATATTGATTTTCCAATATTTGAATATCATACATTTGTCTCTTCAAACCGATTCTGCAGCTTTCAAATATCTCCAATGTAAAAAAGAAAATAACTATCTAAGAAGCTCTATGTTCTCATATATAATATGGTTTTGTTGCAAAAAGAATTCATTTTATTATAGTCTAGGAGAAAATGAATGTGGTCTATTTTGGAGATAAGTTTTAAAGGGTAGAAATCTGAAAACTCCAGGTAATTATTAGGAGAAATGAAATAATCAAAATTTCATTCTAAAACAGTACATGAAATCCATTCATATACTTCAGGGACTATCAATTTTCTCAATTAATATCTATATAGAATGTATTGACTATTAAAAGATAAGCAATTATGACATACTAAAAAAGGTTTCCTCTGTATATTTTTATATAAAATGTATCCCATTTTAAAATATAC
The DNA here is from genome assembly GCA_907164525.1 of Lophiomys imhausi. Lineage (NCBI taxonomy): Eukaryota > Metazoa > Chordata > Mammalia > Rodentia > Muridae > Lophiomys > Lophiomys imhausi. The sequence goes on along the minus strand of CAJQZJ010031994.1, from coordinate 2,632,248 downwards.
ATTCCTGTGTCAAATGTTGATAAAGACCCAAGTTCTGTAATCGGTTAACAAATGTATTTTTCAGGGCCTTTATTTAACAGTTTGCAAAGTAAAAATTTGAAGCTGAAAAAATAAGTAAGAAACAGGGTTGGAAATGTATTATTTACTATTTTGTTGCTATAATACAACAGCAGCTCAAGGCAAAACCAAACCAGTTTTCAGTTGGAAGGTGGGAAGGTAAGGTAGCAGGAGGGAGTTCACTGATCACATCATAACCACATATAGAAGGCAGAGAAGGTGAGCAGTAAGTGGGGCTAATGGACAAACTTTCAAAGCTTTCCCTAGTGATGTTCTTCCTCCAGCAAGATCTAAACTCCTTAAGGTTCCATAACCTCAAGCAACACAACCAATGTAGGAAGAAGTGTTCAAATACATCAGTCTTTGGGTCTATGGGAGACATTTTTCATTCAAACCATAACAGGATGCAACCCTATTTCTAAATTCTCATCTCTTAGCATGACTATGTTGTTAGCACTCTAATGATTCTACAAAAGCAACCTTGAATAAGTGTACTGCTTCAGTGTAAGTTAATTGTGATCATGAGGCATAGTGTGTGTCTGAAAAAAAAAGATAAACAAGAGAATATATAGAAGTCCTGACAGAGGTAAATTGAGATTTGATATTGGCTAGCACACATACTGGTCATTCATATAATGTTTTCTATGTTTGAGGGATGTTATAAGAAAGATACGGAACTTTTATGGCAGTTATAACTTCCAGCATTTTAATAAAACAGATATTGAAATAAATGTAAGTATATGGTGGATGTTTAAATATGCAACCCAATATTTCAGGATAAATTCAAATAGTGAAAACATATTAGAGTAAAATAAATGAATATATTCATCAAGAGTTTTCTTTGATTTAAAAAATCCAATCAGGAGGTTTTTTCCTCGGAAAAGACTATTTCTCTCCCACTCTCAGCATTCCTTAGGGGTCTATAATAATTTTGACTAGAGTTTGGGGTGATGGTGAGATTAACCCCTTTCCATATTAGCATGACTATTGGTGTCATCCTTATTCAGATATTGTTTAAGCACCCATGATATTGAGACTTTATAAGGTAGCTTTCCTGATATTTTTCAAAGATGCAATTTCACTGAAGCTATCCTGACCCTCTGGGTCTTATAATATTTCAGTCCTCTATTCTATGATGTTTCACTGGTAGTTGGATCAAATTGGAAACAGAGTTGAATCTTTTAGTCCTATGAGTTCCATCAAATAGTACCACTATCTGTATATATAAATCCACAAATAGGAACTGAAGAAATATTCCTCCATCATGCTTGATACATGCCTCCCTCATGGTTGATATATACTCACTTCAACCAAATTCTAATAAAAATTTCATTGGTTAATGTAGCAAATCTCTAACTACTAATCATAATGATCATTTTATAAGCATATGGCCTATTCAGATTTCTTTCTGTATATTTTATTTCCTTGCTCTTGTGGAGGATTTTGCTTTGTTTTTGTATTGGTAATTTATGATAATTTTACTATTTCTAAAACAACTGAACCTAGAATCATGAGTCACGATAACAGAAACTGAGGGTAACCAACAAATGAGACCAATCAATGTTAGATAAACTACTAAACAGGAAAGTTTAGGTCTATGTGATGGCTATTTCAGTTGTCAACTTAATGACATGTAGAATGAACTAAAACCCAAGAATCTGAGCTCACCTTGGAGGGACACTTTTGTTGACTGGATCATTTATGGTGAGAAGACTCACCCTAAATCTGGTCACATCTTCTGGTGGCAGCCATTGTAAAAGGACAAGGAAAAAGGAAACTTTGAACACCTCCACAACCTGCCTGAAATTCTTTAGAGCCTTATGCACTGCTCCAATCCAGAAGTTCCACATGGAAAGACACCTGAAACTCTCCCATCTTATTCTTCAAACATAAACCATGCTTTAGAAACCTCCCCACTGTTCTTCATATGACTGGCAGGATAAAAGACCCAAGACCCATAGATGCTACCCACAACACAACCAAAACAGAAAATAACCCAACACTCTGCTATCTTCCATATGCTACCATAACTCCTTAGGACTCAGAAAAAAATCATTAATCCTATAGAAATGGATCAAACAGAGAAAAATGTAGATCGTCTGTCACGTATAGAATTCAAAAGGACAGTTATAAAAATGATCAGGGTACACTGAGTTTGAAAAAAGACACAAATCAACACCTGAGTCAACTTGAAGAATGCAGAAATAAACTGACTGAAGCTCAATAAACCTTAAACAGCTCAACAAGAAAGGCAGTTTGGGCAGAAAAACAGAATTCAATAAAGAGGTAGAAATTCCGAAGAAAATATAAAAGAAAATACAATATAAACTTCAGCAACATTAAAATGCAATCAAAAGCCTCACCAACAAAATGAATTAAGTGGAGGATTGAACATCGAGAATTCGAGACAGAGGAGAGTAACTGGATAGTTCAATTACAGAAAGTGATATATTTTTAGTATATAATGAATGGAGCATAAACATTTTAGGACATTATAAAAAATAGGCCAACTTTACAAAATGTTCTAATAGAAGAAAGAGATGAGTTGAATGTCAATTACATCAAAAGTATATTCAATAAAATCATAAAAATAGCTTTGCTAGTCTGGAGGAAGAAAATCTCGACCAAGTACAAGAGGTCTTCAGAAGAATGGACAGAAAGGATGAAACAAATCAATATCAATGCTCGTAACACATTGAAATTCAAGTAAAAATAAAAACAAAGAAAGAATATTTTAAGCTGCAATGAAAAAAGATTAAAGGCACATTTATTAATGTAGGCCTACTAGAACAACCACTGATAAGGCATTAGAAACTTTAAGAGCCAGAAGTGTTTGAAAAGATGTATTCCAAGTACTGGATAATCACAAATACCAACATATGCTATTATACTACCACAATGTTATTTCATAAGATAAAGAGAAAAGAAAAATTTCCATGATAAATATATACTAAATGAATTTCTGGCCACTAAGCTCGCTCTACCATTGATACTAAAAATACTTGTCTGTCTAAGAATAAACACAGTAACATTCCAACTTCAGGAAATAACCAATACCAGGACAGTTAACCAGAAGAGGTCTAGGAACACAACACAAAATAAACAAGATGATGGGAATAAACACAATTCAGACAATAATAACTTTGAATATTAATGGTCTTAATTTCCTAGTAAGAAAATTTAAACTAACAAACTGAACTAGAAAACAGGACCCATCAGTTACCTCATCAAGGGAACATACACTTCCCCATGAAGGATAGACACAGCTGTAATGTAAGAGGGTAGCAAAAATATTGTAAGCAAATAGGACTAGAAAAAACTGACATAGCTATTCTAATATCTTAAAAATAAACATAAAACTAATCAGAAGAGATAGTGAAAGCAATTTCATACTTGTTCAGGGAACAATATATCATCAGTGTGTTATGACTCTAAATGCATATGTACCAAATATATATGTAACAATTTCAAAAAATAAGCACTAATAAATCAAAAGCCACATATAAATTTCAACAAAATTAAACTAGGTTATTGAAATATCTCATGTGTACCAATACATAGATCATGAAGAAAAAAATAGAGAAGTAACTGAGGTAAAAACATCAAAAATAAAATGTAGCCAATTAACAATTTTAGATCATTCTATATTCATATGATAAAATTCATATTTTTCTCAGAAGTAGAGGGAAACTTAAATCAATAAAATTAGAAATCAAACACATCAGTTTAGGTGGCAATTTAAAAAATCATAGATCTCACCTGAAAACATATAATACTAAGTTGGAAAAATATCTCAAATAAATACATTTAATTCTACATACATACAATCTACCAAAATTAAGCTAAAATGAAATAAAAACTTTAAAGAAGTCCATAACTATCAAGGCGATTGAACACAAATAAGATCTCTGATTGGTGCTGTTCTACCCCAAAACCATTGATAACTACAATGTATCCAGCTGTGGGTTTCTGTGATGGTCTCTTTTTGCTGTAGAGTTTTCTTTGATGAGGGTATAGATACTGTAATTATCTGTAGGTTTAAGGATATGGTTTAGAATGTAGTAGGGATTTATACTGGTCTAACAATATGTCAGTACAAAAAGTGTACAAAAGTACAACAGACTTGGCATGAGGCAATACTTACTGCAAACATAAACAGGCAGAAAGAAAGCAAGTGCAGAGACTGAAATCTTCACATCAACTCTGTAATTGCAGTACCAGGTGACAAAGGTATCCATTTCAATCTTTTAGTTCTCATCAAAGTCATGAAAGACAACATTTTCTCTTGTTCCTTTAAGACAAGGCATATTGTTTTGAATTTCCCCTCTCCCTAAATTTATAACATTTCATTCTCTTCTTTCTACTTGGAGTCTCAATCCTGTCCTGTTCTGATTGAAGTTTCTGTTTGTGGGTTTTGACCTGGAGTTTCTTCAATCTTCCACCCCGTTATTCAGACATGTGCTTGCCAACATTATTGTAATCTTTTGCTTTTAATTTCTTATAAAGGCCTGTTTAGACTCTTTCAATAACTCTGTCAATAACTTGTAATTTCCTGTCCTTCCAGCCTTATAGAACTTTTATCATTAACGGCATGTCCTATCTTTGTTTACTGCTTCTTCTTTCTCTCTTCTGGTTTTCTCTCCCCATTACTAGAGGGAGTTCACTGGAGGGCAATCTGAAGGAATTTTCTTCTTATTGCTGTCAGATATTTTATGCTTCCCCTCATCCATAGAGGAAATCTAGCTCCCTATCCCTATCATGTCTGTGAAAATTGTTGTGCTAATATATACCCCAAACTGGAGTCCTATTTATTGGATGCAATATGAAGGTGTACTCCAGAACCCACTTAGCTTCTACATGGAAGTTTCTTGCACTCTACCGTGAACTCAGTTCTAAGACATCAGTGTTTTTCATTTTCAACATGAAATTGGATATGGCATAATTTTAAGGTTTGAGAGCTTAACCACATCAGGCTGGCTAGGGTGAGGCAAAGCAGAACAGCTCTGATTTTCATGGCCAGAAGCAAAATGGATAATTTCTGCATTATTACCTTTTTGTCTTCTGTATAAATCATATTCCCAGCCCAATAAATGGTGATCCCCAAATTTTGAGTTCTTACACACTCCTATAGTAGTCCTCTCTGGAAGTACCTATTTTGCTGATCCTTGAGTAATTCTCAATCTGACTAAATTAACACTAAAAATTAAACATTGAAAGTCTATCTCTAGTCAAGTTAACAACACTAAGAGGCACCCTAAACTATAATATTCTACCCCTGAGCATCATGAAATGTCATTTTAATAATGAAAAATGTATCCAGTTGCTCTCCAACAATATCCATAGTCTTCATGCTTTCAGCCCTATGCAAATCTAAATCATAGTTTCTTCCTACACTCAGGAAATTTCCATAGCTTTGAGCCTGAGAAATTTATAATCTTGCCATAGCACCCAAACATGTCAAATCTCATCTCATCTCAAAAGTTAAGAAGATTGGGGTCTGAGAGTTATCAGAGAGCAGAAACTTGTAAACTCCCTGTTGCCCCATGTCTGTTTCTTCTCTCTGGGAATCCAGGCTCATTGCACATGGATCTGGACAGGAGGCTAGCCAGGCCTGATGTAGAATCTCAGTAGTTGGTGAGTGTATGAGAAACAACCTTTGTGGGAGACAGCTTCAGTGAGACAGTTAATTTAATTGGAAGGGGCAAAAACTATTTAAACCTTTTGGGAGTCGGGAGAAGGTATTATAGTGAGTGTATATTATTGCCTGGGGTCAAGGGGCTGGGGATGCCTTATATGCATGAAGAAGAATTTGAGGTGCTTGTGGGACGTCAAATTATAAGAAGAGAGTAAGTTGAACCTGCAATCTGGCTTCCAGTAGAAGTAGGAGGAATAATAAAGCTATGTGCTCAGGACATGCTGGTCCAGGGTAGGAAGGAGCAGACAGTCCAATTCCTTCAAGTCTCAAGAGGAAATTTTCATGGTTTGGTCGAGCCTGGAATTCACTCTTGCTTCAGGAAACCTCTATTGGTCACATGGCTCCCTGAACCAAACTTCCAAGATACAATGAGAGAAACACCTGAAACTAGCGTTGCTGATGGATTTAGGCTACCATATCAGTGGTAGTATTTGAACTTTGGACCCCTGGAAGAACAGACTGAACTATTAATAGTAATTGCTCTAGCCTCATATTATTTGTTTGTACATTTATTTATTTGTTTTTGTATGGGAGTTTTGTCTGCATGTTTGTTTCTGCATCACATACATGGCTGGTACCCACCAGACCAAAGAATGTGTCAGCTACTCTGGGACCAGAATTACAGATGGTTATAAACCACTATGTGCATGCTGGGAATTGAACTTTGGATCTTTTGGAAGAAAAGCCAGTAATCCTAACTGGTGAGCCATTTTTTCCAGCCTTTAACATTTAACATTTTCCAGATATTACCATTATTTAAAAAAGAATGTATTATCAATACAATGTGAATTTAAATATGATAGTATTGCAGAGAAGCATATAGAATTAATAAATGATGCCCCCAGACTCTTATTTTGATAGAAAAATTCCTAAAAGCAGTGTAGTACACACCAAAGTGGTATCAGACATTTAAGTTGGTTTAGTGGATGAATATGATACAAATTAGAAAATGTAATGAAAATCTGATTTTAATTATGGAATGTATGCTTGATACACAATATGACCTATATTTGTGGTGCTTACATATTGGAATAGTCTTGTTCATATATTTCTTAAAGAATTATTCACAGCGAAATTTGGGTGGGATGAACCAACTCTGAATTCAGGTACCTATAGTCAGTCTTTAGATACAGATAAAATCAACCACCTTAATGAATTGTAGCTAATTATTGCCTGAATAAAGAACTTACAAAACAGTAAGTTGTAGCAAAAAGTAAAATCAAAGGTAGTCATAAAATACATTACAGTACCTGTTGGAGGATGGTCTTATACATTGGTTCTCAGGGGCTGATTTCAGTGCTCAGAAATCTGATTACTGCCCTTTCTGAGACACTCTCTGGTTGTTTAATAAAAGTCTCTGATGCCACATTGGCTGGGCAGAAAGACTACAGGAAGGTGGAACATCCTGCGACGAAGAAAAGAACCCTGGGTTTTAAACAGAGGAAGCTGTGTTTTAGGCAGGACTGGGAAGTGTAGCAGCACATCTCAGTGTGAGATCTGAAGGTATAGCAAGCCACATGGCTGGTTGGGATTAGATGGTCAGGTTCCAGGTGAGGATCTCCCCAGCTAAGGTCTAAACACAGAACATTAAAAGGTCTTGGTGTATTTAATTATTGTGAAAAGACCGAAATGGGCTTCAGATAAAATCAGATCAGCCAAAATTTTGAGGATCTTCATATATGATCAAAAGAAGTGAAATTAAAGTAAAGAGTCATTTACATATGCAGCATTTCTCTTTGCCTTTAATATCTGATGGCCATATTCATATTTCTTGATATTTGAACAGTGAGTTATGCCTACAGATTGGAACTCATGTGGATAACAAGTATGGTTATGTCTCACATTGTTGGCATGTAGAGTCATGCTATCACAGGCACATGGCGGTTTGGGATTAGGTGATCTGGGTTAATTTAGTGTAGCTAATTGAGAGTCTGCCCAGCTAAGGGCTAATCATTAAAACATTAAAAGGTCTTGGTGTATTTAATTACTGGGGAAAAGACTGTGGCGGCTATATTACAATTACTAATAACTACAATAATTAGATAATTTGCAGTGTCAGGTGACGCTCAACGTGGTAAGGTATTATGGGTAATTTTATTTTCAAAACTATAGAGAAAACTGCAGATTTTGAAACTAGGATGCTGGTGATGACAATATGGCAATGTTTACTGCTGACCTTTATACTGTTTTTCAATCAGACTGGATGCTTTATGCTGTTTGCCTTTTTTTCTTTTATTGGTTTGTCATATGAAAGACATCTGTTACACAATTAAAAAGTATGGAAATGCAGATTGAGGAGCTTAAGAAAATTCTGGCAGGGCAGGTGACTGGAACTGAGAAAATGCCAAGTTCTTTTCTAGCTAGGTCTCCACAGTCGCTGCGTGTACCAGTAGAAAATGGATAAGAGAAACAGCTGATATTGGTTTTCAGAAGCATCAGACTAATGTCATAGCACAAGCCATTGCTAGGAGTCTTAATGAGTGCTTTAAAAATGGTGAACTTGGTCATTTCCAAAGGTATCTTAAGGCTGAATACTCCAGAACTCGAAATGATAGGTACCTAGACTCTGCAGAACATGGTTGTAGAAGGGAATGAACGGCTTTAAATAGCAAGAGAAAGTTAAGGTCTCCAGGATTTTGTATTCATTGTGGAAAAGGTAAACACTGGATTGTAGAGCCGAAACAGATGTCAGAGGTAATCCCTTGCCAGGAAACGAGGGGAGGGGCCTACCGGTTCAGGCCCCCAAAACAATGTGAACCCTCATCCATCATCCAACCAGAGGGAAACAAACAGGCAGGAAGAACAAAATTAACTATTGCTGATCTTTTACAGGCTACTGAAGGTACTGCAGTTTTAGATTTGACCACAGATGAGTCTAAAACATTATCCAAAACAGATGAATGTTGCATGTTAACCACTGCTATTTATGGTCCTTTACCATCAGGGACAATAGGATTAATATTTGGAAAAAAATGGATTAACTTGTCAAAGATTCTTTACTCATCCAGGTATTATAGATGGAGACTTCAAGGAAGAAATTAAAATTGTGGCATCCATATGGAAAGAAATGACAGTTAATGCAGGGGACAAAATTGCCCACCTGCTGCTGTTTCCTTATGCCAAGGGCAAGGTTGTTCCAATAGACAGAACAGGAGCAGTTGAAAATACTGGAAAACGTGTGTATTGGCAAACAATGGTGAGTGATAAGAGACCAAAATTAAAAATACAAATAAATGATATTGAAATAGAAGGATTGCTTGACACAGGAGCAGATGTCACTATCCTCTCATGGGAGTCTTGGAATCCAAACTGGCCACTTCAAAAGGTTCCTACACATTTTATAGGAATTGATAAATTATCACATGCAAAACAAACTGTACAATGGCTTAACTGTGTGGGACCAGAAGGGCAAACAAGGAAGTTGAGACCTTATGTGGCTGATGCCCCCATAAATTTATGGGGAAGGGATCTCTTAAAACAATGGGGTACTCAAATTAACATTCCTACAATGCCAGAAATAACAAATGATGAAATGATGGATGCTTTTGCGGAAGGTATTGATATGAGTACTCAACAACAATTGCAAGCTATGTCTAGTGTCCAAACACAGGACACCCCAGACATTGAGATTATAGATACTTTTGAGGAAGGTATTGATATGCATACTCAACAACAATTGCAAGCTATGTCTAGTGTCCAAACACAGGACACCCCAGCCATTGAGATTATAGAACTTTCGAGGAAGGTATTGATATGAGTACTCAACAACAACTGCAAGCTATGTCTAGAGTCCAAACACAGGACACCCAGGTATTGAGTTTCCAAATTTAGATGAGGGGCCACTGCTGAAATTCCAACAGCCCTACCCTTGAAATGGTTATCATATAAACCAGTGTGGCAAGAGCAGTGGCCCATAACAAAGGAAAAATTGGAGGCTCTTGAGAATTGGTAAAAGTACCACTAGAGGCTCATCATATAGAAGAGTCTACCAGCCCATGGAATTCTCCTGTGTTTGTGGTAAAAAAAGAAATCAGGTAAATGGAGAATGGTAACAGATTTAAGAGCTGTGACTAGAGTAATTCAACCTGTGGGTCCTTTGCAGCCTGGTATGACTTTACCTTCTCTATTATCAAAGTCATGGCCTTTAATAGTAATTGAGTAAAAGACTGCTTTTTCTCAATTCCATTGCATAAGAATGATAGGCAATGGTTTGCTTTCTCTGTACCTACTCTTAATAACAGCAGACCAATCAAGAGGTATCATTAGAATGTACTTCCACAGGGAATGTTGAATAGCCCAACTCTGTGTCAATATTTTGTACCAAAACCATTAGAAATAATGTGTAAGCAGTTTCCTCGATCTATTATCTATCATTATATGGATGATATTTTGTTGGCTGATTCTGACGTAGTTATATTAGAGAACTTATTTAAGGAAATGCAAAGAATTCTACCACAATGGGGGTTAAAAATTGCTCCTGGAAAAATACAAAGAGGAGATTCAATCAACTATTTGGGTTATAAAATAAGTCAATAGAGAATAAGATTGAAAAAGGTACAGATCTGTAGAGACCAATTGAAAACTCTTAATTATTTTCAAAAATTAATGGAAGATATAAATTGTCTAAGGCCCACACTTGGTTTAAGTACTTATGAGTTAAGTAATGTGTTTCAGACATCGCAAGGAGATGCAAATATAAACAGTCCAAGATGTTTAACTGCTGAGGCAGAAAAGGAATTAATATTGATAGAACAAAGAGTGCAAGATGCATAAATAGATTGAATTGATCCCCAACTTGATTGTATTTTGGTCATTTTACCATCAACTCATTCTCCTACAGGGCTTATTATTCAATGGGAAGATAGTACTATGGAATGGATTTTCTTACCACATAAACAAATTAAAAAATTAAAGACATACATAGAAAAAATATCTGAATTAATTGTAAAAGGTATATACATATATGCATAAGATTAAGTCAATTATCAGGAATGGACCCGGCTGAAATAGTAGTTACTCTTACTAATGTTGAGATTATGCCATTGCGGGTAATCAATGAAGATTAGCAAAGAGCTTGTAGTAATTATTTGGGAGAAATTAATAACAAATTTTCAAAAAGCAAATGTATACATTTTATAAAAAAAACTAATTGGATTCTTCCTTGTATTGTAAAGGGAACGCCAATTCCTGATTCACCAACCTTCTTTTTTTTAATAAATATATTTATTTGTTGCTTCAGGTTATATCTCCATCATATTGTCCTCTTTCCCCTCTTCCCAGGCCCACTCTCCCACCCTCTACCACCAAACCCTTCCATCCCACTCCTCTGGAGTGGAGTGTCCCTTCATAACAGTCCCTCGCCCCAGTTCAGAAGTCATATGAGGGCCAAGAGCCTCCTCATACACTGAGGGCCTACAAGGCAGTACCACCAGTGAAGAGTGTCTCATTTCCAGGGAGAGAAAACTAAAAAACAAACAAACAAACAAAAACCTATGTCCATGTTCCTTTTGGTGCTTTGGTTGTAGTATAGATATCCTGTACTATATAGCTAAAATCCAACAATAAGTGCATAGATGTCTTGTGCATTCTTCTGAGTCTGGGTTAGCTCACTCAGGTGAGCTTCTCTAGTTCCATCCATTTGGCTGCAAATTTCATAATTTCATTGTTTCTGATAGCTGAGTAATATTCCATTGTGTAGATGTACCACAGTTCTTTTAATCCAATCTTCTGTTGAGGGACATCTGGGTTGTTTCCAGTTTCTAGCGATTACAAATAAGGATGCTATGAACATAGATGAGGAAACTTCCTTGTGATTCAGTGAGGAGTCATTTGGATGTATACCCAGAAGTGCTAGGGCTGGGTCCTCAGGCAAAGCTATTCCAAGTTTTTTAAGATATCGCCATACTGACCTCCATAGTGGTTGCACAAGCCTGCACTCCCACCAGCAATGGAGGAGGGTTCCCATTTCTCCACACCCTTGCCAGCATGTTCTGTTATTTGAGCTTTTGATCTTAGCCATTCTGACAGGTGTGAGATGGAATCTCAGAGTCGTCTTGAGTTGCATTTCTCTGATGATTAAGGATGTTGAGCATTTCTTCAAGTGTCTCTCAGCCATTAGGGATTCCTCCTTTGTGAATTCTCTATTTAGCTATGTTCCCCCATTTTTTGATTGGATTATTTTTTTTGGCATTTAATTTCTTGAGTTCTTTGTAGATTTTGGATATTAGCCCTCTGTCAGATGAGGGGTTGGTGAAGATTTTCTCCCAGTCTGTAGGCTACCATTTTTGTTCAAATGACAGTGTCTGTTGCCTTACAGAAGCTTTTCAGTTTTATGAGGTCCCAGTTTTTGATTGTTGGTCTCAGGTCCTGAGCTGTTGGTGTTCTGTTCAGGAAGTTGTCACCTGTGCCAATGAGTTCGAGGGTTTTTCCCACTTTTTCTTCTAGTAGATTTAGTGTGACCGGCCTTATGTTAAGGTCTTTGATCCACTTGGACTTAAGTTTTGTACAAGGTGATAAGTATTGGTCTAATTTCATTCTTTTACAAGTGGACATACAATTGGACCAGCACCATTTGTTGAAGATGCTGTCCTTTTTCCATTGTGCGGATACAAGGACCATACCTATAAATAATAAAGGCAATATACAGCAAACCAGTGGCCAACATCAAATTAAATGGAGAGAAACTTGAAGCATTTCCTGTAAACTCAGGGACAAGACAAGGATGGCCACTTTCACTATATGTCTTCAAAATATTACTTGAAATTCTTTCTAGAGCAATAAGACAACTAAAGGAGATCAAGGGGATGAAAATTTGAAAAGAAGAAGTCAAACTATCCCTATTTGCAGACAATATTATAGTATACATAAACGACCCCAAAAATTCCACCAGAGTACTCTTACAGCTGATAAACACCTTCAGCAAGGTGGCTGGATACAAAATTATTTTTAAAAAAAATCAGAAACCCTTTTTTATACAACAAACAAATGGGCTGAGAAAGAAATAAGGGAAACAACCCCCTTCATAATAGCCACAAACAATATAAAATACCTGGGGGTAATGCTAACCAAGCAAGTAAAGGACCTTTACAACAAGAACTTCAAGCCCTTGAGGAAAGAAATTGAAGAGTCCTTTGGAAGATGGAAAGATCTCCCATGCTCATGGATAGGTAGGGTCAAAATAATAAAAATGGCCATCCTACCAAAAACAATATATAGATTCAATGCAATTCCTATCAAAATACCAACACAATTCTTTATACACCTGGAAAAAGCTATTCTCAATTTCATATGGAATAACAAAAAAAAAAAAAACAGAATAGCTAAATCAATCCTGTACAATAAAAAATCTTCTGGAGGTATCACCATCCCATATTTCAAGCTGTACTACAGAGCAATAGTAGTAAAAACACCATGGTACTGGTATAGAAACAGACCAGTAGATCAATGGAATCGAATTGAAGACCCAGAAATGGACCCACACACCTATGGCCACCTAATTTTTGACACCAATCTTCTATTCTGTTGCTAACAAGATGGGAATGGCAGGTTATAAGACAGACAAAATCAGCAATGTAATCAAGAGCCCATATACCTCCATCAAAAAGCAGAATTGTATTCAATCCTTATGGTGTTATTAGATTTTCCTGAGTCTCTTAACATAATTACTGATTCTCTATATACAGAAAGAGTTGTGTTGCATATAGAAAGTGCTGAATGTATTCCCGATAACACAAATTAACTCCTTTATTTATACAATTGCAACATGTCATCAGAAGTAGAAATAACCCATTATATATAGCCCATATTCAATCTCATACAGGGTTGCCAGGTCCATGGCACAAGGAAATGAGGGGATTGACCAATTACTCACAAAATTTCATCAGAAACATCATGTTAACAGTTCAGGTTTAAAGAAAAAATTCTCTATTACCTGGCAACAAGCCAGGGAAATAATTAAAAAAATGTCCCACATATTCTTTGTATAACCAAACTCCATTACCTGCTGGTAGTAATCCTAGAGGTACTAAAAAGAATGAAATCTGGCAAATGGATATTTTTCATTTTGCAGAATTTGGAAAACAAAGGTACATACATCATACCATTGATACATACTCAGGGTTTCAATGAGCAACTGCTTTAAGTTCTGAAAAGGCTTATTGTGTTATTGAACATTTATTAGAAATAATGGCATTTATAGGTGTACCTGCACAAATTAAGATGGATAATGCTCCTGCATATGTATCTAATAAAATAAAGAAATTCTTTGCATATTATAATATAAAACATGTTGCTGGTATACCACACAATTCTACAGGACAAGCAATTGTAGAAAGAGCTAATTGTACCTTAAAAGAGATGCTTTTTAAACAAAAGGGGGAATTAAGGAATCCCAGGGATAGATTACACAATGCTTTGGTAACTTTGAATTTCCTAAATGTTGGTGAAAAGGGTACCACTGTAGCTGAGAGACATTGGTTTATACAAAAAAACTGAGGAATTAAATCAACCAATATATTATAAGGATATTTTAACTTTAGAGTGGAAAGCTGCAATGGTTTTAAGATGGGGACATGGTTATGCCTATGTGTCTACAGGGACTGAAAAAATGTGGTTACCAACAAAACTTATAAAGATTAGGTCTGACTAGGGAGAACCTCCCATTAGCTGAATTATGAATGTCTTTGCATGGTAAGAGTGTTTTATTAACTGTATGGTTTTCATGATATTCCAATCTTTTATCCAGGATGGATAGAGTTTATGCCTTAAAATGGAGCTACAAAGTCGTTCTATGCCTTCCACTTGCTCAAATTTAGAGCAAAAATTTATTTTCAGAGCCAAGGACTGAATGACAACAACAACAAGACAAATGGGCCAGAAGATTCAACCTAACATACTGCTTCAATCACTGTTTTCTTTAAAACTTTGCATGCAAATCATTTTTAAAACGTTAGTCAAAAAATGATCGATCCTACAGAGACTAGACAACAAAAGCTATAGATAACTTTCCTGGGAATTGGCCAATATCTCATTTTTTGATGGGTACCCAAAAATATTTATACTCCATTCCCAAGAGATGGGATGGAAGTTTTCTGTTGTGTGTTATGTTATGTGTTATGATTGTTTTTTGTCATCTAGGATGAATGGATATATGATATGTGTTGTGAAAAAAATAAGAATTGGATTCAGGGATTTTCTTCTTTTCTTTACTCTATTATTTGTCTCTTTTATTATTAAAAACTTAAGAAGAAAAGGAGCCTTTTGTTATACTTAAAGGGGGAGATGTTAAGGGAAGGTCTAATACCATTGCTTCTGGTAGGTTGAATTCAATGCTGAGATCTGGTTACCGCCCTTTCTGAGGCATTCTCTTGATTGCTTAATAAGGGTCACTTATGGCCATTTAGCTGAGCAGAAAGAGTATAGGAAGGTGGGACTTCCTGAGATTAGAACAGGAACCTTGGGCACATACAAATGTTCTCCCACTTCCTGCCAGGAGCCACAGAAGGAGACAGACCTCTGGAGAAGGCTGGAAGGTAATCACAGGCACATGGCAGTTTAGGATTCCGTGATATGGGTTAACTTAGTGTAGCTAATTGAGAGTCTGCCCAGCTAAGGGCTAAGCGTTAAACATTAAAAGGTCTTGGTGTATTTAATTATTGGGGAAAAGACTGTGGTGGCTTATAGACCCTCAGTCTAAGCAGTCCTGGGCCTTAGGACTTCTGGACTCCCCCAGACCCCAGGCAAATCTCCTGCCAAGTAGCCAGTAATTCTACTGGCCTAATATAACAACTTATATTAATTGAATTTAGGTTACAGGTGGTGTAGGCCACCTTTGGTCCCAGGGCTCTTTCTCCAAGATAAGTTAGGCAATCAGTTAAGACATGCGGGCCAGCCCGCCTGATCCTCTGCCAAGCTGCCGGATACTCCACCAGCTTAATCTTACAGTTTATAATTACTAATAACTATAATAATTAGATAATTTGCAGTTTCAACCTAAAATTAGTATTTATCTTCTTCCTTAGGAGGAAGATGTTTTATTTATTTGTTAACATTTTTGGTGTGATATATACATTATTTAGAAAGGATATCCATTGTGTAGCATTGTGTAGATTTAAAATAGTTTTGCATATTTAAGAAAAAATTTTAAAAATATAACTAACAATGAGAGATTTCTTCATATCTAGTAGAATTTCACTATTTTCTCTGTATTAAAACTTGGTTTAAGTAGAGCAGGAATTTTTATAAACACACATTCATATCTAAAGAGAGCTAGGTTTAAGTAGGTAAGGAATTTTTATAAACACACATTCATATCCAAAGAGAACTCAGATTATTGAGACATGATAATGAATCATATGTGGGGATTAGATGAAGTCCTGAGTGAATGTCATAGCAACAGGAAAAATATCTAATACATACAGTTTGGGGCCAAGAATTGGGTTGTTCCTGTGATAAGTCTTTATGTGTATCTTTATGAGAAGGTTGGCAGGAGAAATTTGGAGGGGTTTTTAACTGTCAGAGAAGAACACAGACTTCTATAAACAGAACTTAATGGACTATTGTAGTAGGAATAAGGAAACCAGAATGTAGAAAAATTATTCTGCAACAGTTGTGGTTAGTACATCTTTAAGTGCAATAATAATCCAAGGTGGCTATGATACTAATCTTATTGAAGAACTTGGTGGCATTATCCACATAGTGCTAGTTTTGAAGACATGAAAGATGCAACACTAAGAAGATCACGAAGGCCTCTGCTGAAGGTCCTGCTTGTAATGCCCTAGCCTCCAGGCTCCACCCAAGCCACACCATCCACAACCAACATATAAGTCTACAATCATTCAGCCTAGTCTGGGTCTGAACATATTCTGCCAGGATAAAACTTGGTGAGTCTGCCTGATCCCCCACTTCATCAACCTTCCCAAACCAACATATCTACCCTTAAATTCTAGGCTTGGATCAGAAACTTTATCTTCCATAGCAGAACAGCCTTCTGTGTCCACTGTCAGCACCTAAGCCATATCCAAGCTTCATGTCCAAACCAGACTGTACATACTGTGTCCTGTCCCAGCCTCGGTGGCCATATTATTCACAGAAGTAAAAAAAAAAAAAAAGTCCATGTGCCAAAAATACAAACAGTATGAAAGGAATCAAGGAATCCCTGTGGTTGGCATCCCTTTATTCAAAGACCAATATGATAGCATTGCTCACATGGTGGTCAAATGAGCAACTGTTTCAGGAGCCTTTCATATAAACTAAAGTTCAGATTTGCTTACACACTGAAGGCATTCATAATAAACCTCTGTGAGTACAACCATTTGTTTGGTTATTTGTTTATCTTATATCATAACTCAGGACCTTTTACATGGTAAATGGTCAATACAAATTCCTCATCAATCCCAACTCAATATCATCTTTGCCCAGGCATACACCACAGTGGAAATGGCATGGATCTGCCATCTCTCTCTAAACTGTGACACTGTTTTGTACTTTTCATATTAACTACCCTACTATTTGCTTTCTGCATGACTCACATTTCACAACCTCAAGAGTTTGCTCATTTTGATTTTCTTCTTTGGAGGCTTATTCCTACAATCTCTTTTTAGGAATATTTATTATACTCTAACATTTCTCTTTATATATTTAAATCTTATATGCTCTAGAAGTTATAGCCTATACATTATTTAATTATATCTTGACAATAGGGAGTAACCCAGATGGCAGCAATTGGCACAGACACATTTTGAGTGCAGGGAAAATAGCTAGAACACCACAGAGATATAAGTATGCTGAGCAACAATCTGAGAGGTGAGAACCCACTGGGGCTCTCCCGATGAACCCAGGGACAAAGAAAAGTTCCTAGGTGACTCTCAGACACTCAGAAAAATAGACTGGCCAACTGAGGAAGCCACAAGAGCAGAAGAGCTTCATAAAGAGAAGAGTCCATGGGACTGAGCCATTCAGGTCCCCAGCTAGCAGCGCCAAACTGCAAACAGGGGCACTCACCAGCTTCCTGTGTCCACAGATTCTACATAGGCATTACAGCACCAAAAGAGGTCCAGAGGGGCCACAGGAATGGGTATATTCTCAGTATAACCATAATGGTGGCAATTCACAGCACATTCTGAGCTATGGGAGAACTGCGGGACCACCTTGGTATATCTCCAGCAGAGAGGCAGTCTAGGAAGAGCAAGCATATTTGGTCTCACCCAGAACTGTTTTGGACAATACAGGTTCCTCTACTGGAAAAATGAACACTTAGAAGAATATTGCTGCCAGACAAGGCAGTGGTGGGTGCACTTCCTGCCTTGGTACAGTGGTCCACAGGTCTGATCAATTCAGGACCTGAGCCTGAGCAGACAGCTCTGACATCCAGACAGATGTCCTCCTACCTTCCTGAGCCCCGAGCTTTGACACAGTCACTCCAGCACCTAAGATCAGAGTGGGCTGAAAGGTGAGTGGTTGAGTTAAAAGGCAGTGGAGCTCTACTGATCCCAATCCCGGTGGATGAGTTGCAGTGTTCATAGTGGAACTTCTTGCCAGTGCACTTTGCCCCTCCTTGGTGGAATACCCTATCTTCAGAATCTGAAGTTCCAGCCCTGAAGCAGCAAGTTCTTGGCCATTGTGTACTGACTGAGTGACACAGACTACAAGGGCTCAGCGCTTAGGGCTGAGAGGCACAGAGGTCCCCTGGGGACCTCCTAGGAGGAGCTGACTGGGGGGACCACAACCGTGGATCTGACACTCAGAACAGACACATGAACAGTAAGGAATCTGCATCTCTGCACTACAATTCTTAGTCCTCCAAGCACCACTGACCTCACCAGGAAGACCTACTGGATTTCAAGACACTGCAGGCTGGAATACACACTATACCCCAATCCCTGACCTGGGTACCCAATTGAGACACAACAGGAAGGGGTGTACTTCAGGTGGCCTATTGAGATACAGTCACCAACACAAGGTGCCACCCAGCTTATGGAGAGCTACAGACCTCTTCATAGATTATATGGCCTATGCACCAAAGCTCCTTCCATGGAACCAGGTCCAGAAGACACTAGAAACAATCTACTAAGGACAACCAGATGGCTAAAGGTCAGCAAAAGAACAAAATCAACAAAAGTAAGGGAAAATGACACCAACAAAAGTCAGCGATGCTAATACAGCTAGCCTTGATCATACCACCACAGCTGAAACACATGAAAATGATGAAAACAATCCATATTTATGACAATAATGGAGGCCTTAAAAGTAGAAAACAAATCCCTGAGAGAATTTAAAGAAATCACAATTCTACAACTGAAAGCAGTAGATAATTCTTTTGAAGACCTCCAAGCTAACTCAATCAAAAAGAGTGAGAAAGAGACAAGGCTATGAAAGATATGCAGGCAAAGACAACCAAATTGGAACAGGAAATACATAAAACAGTTCAAGACCTGAAATTGGAAATGGAAACAATAACGAAAACACAAGCAGAGATAATCCTGGAGATGGAAACCCAAGGAAAGAGAACAGGAAATGCAGACATTAGTATCACAAATAGGATACAAGAGATGGAAGACAAAATGTCAAGCATGGAAGACTCATTCAAAGAAATCTGTTCAACAACAAAAAAAGAGAGAAAAAAAAGAAAAATAAGGAAACTAAAAAATTTCTCACTCACAACATCCAAGAAATGATAGGCTCAATGAAAAGATGAAGCCTAAGAATTATAGGCACAGATGAAAGAGAAGATTCCCAACTCCAAGGTCCAGGAAACATTTCAGCAAAATCATAGAAGAAAATTTCCCAAACCTAAAGAAAGAGATGCTGGTAAGATTCAAAGAGGAATACAGAACACTAAACAGATTAGACCAGAAAAGAAATTCCGCTTGCCAGATAATAATTGAAACTCCAAATGTACAGAACAAAGAAAGAACATTAAAAGCTGTAAGAGAAAAAGGTCAAGTATGCATATAATGGCAGACCCATCAGAATTACATCTGACTTCTCCACAGAAATGTTAAAAGCCAGATGGGCCAGGGAACATATCCTACATGCCCTAAGAGAACATAGGTGCCAATTCAGACTACTACACCCAGCAAAACTTTCTATCACCACAGATGGAGAAAACAAAATAATCCATGACAAAACCAAATTTAACCAATATCTATCCACAAATCCATCTCTATAGAAGATTCTAGAAGGAAATTTCCAACCCAGAGAATATAACTGCACCTAATAAAACACAGGAAACAGAAAACTCCACTGCAGCTAAACCATAAGAACATGCAACCAACACCTACCTCAAAATAACAGGAAATAACAAGCTATGGTTTTATAACCTTCAACATCAATGGACTCTTGTAGGGAGTTAGATTAATATAAATTAGATTTAGTAAATATCTAGGGGTTTCTGATACAGTCTCTTAATTCGGGGCATGAAGATCAACTCGTCTGTGACCAATTAGCTTATCAGCTAATGAACTAAAAACAAGGAAACAGGAAAGACATAATGGACTAAGAACAAGGTTGAAGCCAGGTGAAATAGGAAAGACTTAATGGACTAAAAACAAGGTATTTGGCCTGGCATTGTTTTCAGCTGCTAAGAGGGCAGAGCCCAAATTAAGCAGAAACAGGTGGAACAAGGAGATATCCTATTTAAGGACAAGTGGATGGAGCCAAGAAAGCTGCATGCTAGAGGGCCCCATGCTAGAGAGCTCTGATACTAGCAAGTCCTCACACTAGAAAGGACAACGAGTAGTTTGTATTGTCTGATGGAGAAAATGCTGGTGAACTGATGGCTGGAACTCCCTGAGGCAGAAAGAAGCTGGTGAAGAGAGAAAGCCTCAGCAAGACAGCGAAAGGCCACAGACTAAACCCTGTGGCTCAACTTTTGCCTAGAGGGGTTTGATCTGTCCAAACAGTGGCCTAAACAAAACTGTGGCTGGCTTTAAAGATTGAGGCAGAGCGGCAGAGTTGCTGATGCAAAGGCAATAAGTTGTCCTACAGACAGCTGGGGTCTCCCAGAGAGAAGAAAGCCTCAAGCCTTATTTAAGGTGAAACCGCCATAGCCAATTTACCCTTACAAATCTACATATGAGATATTCCAGAAAAAAAGACTGCTAAGTGCATTAAAGGGTCTACCACAGAGACTGTGTTCCTGATGACTGAGAACCTGCCCCAGAGACTGTATCCTTCTAAAAGGTTATGAAAATAGTTGTAATATTTATCAATAGGTTTAGTGGGTAGATAGTAAGGGTTGAAGTCATTCATAGGGGTTGTAGGAATTTATAGGGTTAGTTGTTAAGAAAGTGTTTATGTTTGTTATAAGTAAATATAGTTACTAATAAATAAATATTGAATAATTTTAAAAGTTCAATTATAGACTCTACTATGAAATAAAAAGATACAGACTTAAAGAATGGATCCATAAACAAGACCCATAATTTTACTGCATATAAAAAATGCACCTCACTAAAAAAGACAGACTCTACCTCAGAGTAAAGGGCTGGGAAAAGGTTTTCCAAGCAAACGGTCCCAGGAAGCTAGCTGGAGTAGCCATCTTAATATCAAATAATAGACTTTCAGTTGAAATTAATCAAAAAAGATAGGGAAAGACACTACTTACTCATCAAAAGAAAAGCTCATCAAGATGACATCTCAATACTGAATATCTATGCTCCAAACACAAGGGCACCCACATCTGTAAAGGAAACTCTTTAAATCTTAAACCACACATCTATCCACACACATTAATAGTGGGGGACTTCAATACCTCACTTACACCAATGGACAGGTCTTTGAGACCAAAACCAAACAGAGAAATAATGAGACTAAAAGAGGTCATGAACCAAATGGACCTAACAGATATCAAATATTCACCCAAACACAAAACATATACCTTTTTTCCAGCACCTCACAGAACCTTCTCCAAAATAGACCATATAGTCAGACACAAAGCAAGCCTCAACAGATACAACAAAATTGAAATAATCCCTTATATCTCACCAGACCACCATGGATTAACGCTGAATTTAAACAATAACAAATAGCAAACAGCCAACACATTCATGGAAAGTGAACAACTCTCTACTGAATGACCACTAGGTTGGGAGAACAAATAAAGAAGAAAATCAAAGAGTTCCTAAATCCAACAAAAACAAAGGCACAACATACCCAAACCTATGCGACACAATAAAAGCAGTGCTACGAGGAAATTTTATAGCACTAAGTGCCTTCAAAAAGAAAAATGTCACAGCTCATATTAGTAACTTAAGAGCAGAATTGGAAGAACTAGAAAAAAAAAAGAAGAAGAAGAAGAAGAAGAAGAAGAAGAAGAAGAAGAAGAAGAAGAAGCAAACGCTCCAAAGAGGAGGAGAGGGCAGGAAATCGTCAAACTCTGGGCCAAAAACAGCAACTAAGAAACAAAAAGAACAGTACAAAGAATCAACGAAACCAAAAGTTGGTTCTTTGAGAAAATCAACAAAATACACAAACCCTTAGTCAAACTAAGTAAAAGAAAGAGGTAAAATATCCAAATCAACAAAATCAGTAATGAAAAGGGAGTGGTAACAAATGACATAAAGGAAATACAAAGAATCTTTAGACCTTACTTCAAAAACCTGTACTCCACAAAATTTACAAACCTAAGTGAAATGGACAATTTTCTTGATAAAGTCCAATGACAAAAGTTAAATCAAGATCATGTTAACAAATCAAACAGTTCTATAACCCCTAAGGAAATAGAAGCAGTCATTAAAAATCTCCCAACAAAAGAAAGCTCAGGGCCAGATGGTTTTAGCACAGAATTCTACCAGACCTTCAAAGAAGACCAATATTCTTCAAACTTTTCCACAAAATAGAAACAGAAGGTATACTGCAAACTCATTCTATGAGGCCACAGTCACCCTGATACCTAAACCACAGGAAGGCCCAACAAAGAAAGCGAATTTCAGACCAATTTCCTTCATGATAGACATGAAAATACTCAATGAAATACTTACTAACCAAATCCAAGAACATATGAAAAGTAATATACACAAGGATCAAGTAGGCCTCATCCTAGGAATGCAGGGGTGCTTCATCATATGAAAATCCACCAATGTAATCCACCATAAAAATGAGTGGAGTGAAAGAAATGACCATCTCACTAGATGGTGAAAAAGCATTTGACACAATCTAACATCCCTTCATGCTAAAAGTCCTGGAGAGAACTGGCATACAAGGATCATGCCTAGAAATAATAAAGGCATATATATATATATATCAAGCCAGTAGCCAATATTAAATTAAATGAAGAGACACTTAAAGCATTTCCTCTAAAATCAGGGAAAAGGCAAGGATGCCCACTCTCCCCATATCTGTTCCACATAGTACTTGAAGTTATAGCTAGAAAACTAAGACAACTAAAGGAGACCAAGGGGATACAAATTTGAAAGGAGGAAATCAGTATCCCTATTCACAGTTGATATATTAGTATACATATACATAAGTGACCCCAAAAATTTCACCAGAGAACACCTACAACTGATAAACACCTTCAGAAAGGTGTCTGGATACAAAATTAATTCAAAAAATCAGTATCCTTTCTTTATAAAAAAGATAAATGAATCAAGAAAGAAATTAGGGAAACAACACCCTTCACAATAGCCACAAACAATATAAAATACCTGGGAGTAACTCTAACCAAGCAAATGAAAGACTTGTGCAATAAGAACTTCAAGTCCTTGAAAGAAAGAAATTGAAGAGACCATCAGAAGATGGAAAGATCTCCCATGCTCATGAACAGGTAGAATCAACATAATAAAAATGGCCATCCTACCAAAAGCAATATGCAAATTCAATGTGATTCCTATCAGAATACCAACACAAATCTTTACAGACCTTGAAAGAACAATTCTCAACATCATATGGAATAACAAAATACCCAGAATAGCTAATACTGTACAATATAAAAAACATCTGGAAGTATCAGAATCCCAGATTTCATGATATACTACAGAGCAATAGTAAGAAGAATAGCATGGTACTTGTATAGAAACAGATCAGCTGATCAGTAGAATAGAATCAAAGACCCAGAAATAAGCCCACACATCTATGGTCACTTAATTTTTTGACAAAGAAGCCAAAACTGTACAATGAAAAAGACCAGCATGTAGGGGTTAGATAAATTAGATTTAGAAAATATATAGGAGTTTCTGATACTGTCTCTTAATTCGGGGCCTGAAGAGCATTATCAGCATGAAGTCAGGAAAAACAGGAAAGACTCAATAGACTGAAAAACAAGTTTGAAGTCTGGAAAACAGGAAAGACTCAATAGACTTGAAGAAACAAAGTATCTGGCCTGACATTGTTTTCAGCTGCTAAGTGGGCGCAGCCCAAATTAAGCTGAAACAGAGTTCCTCTTATTTAAGGACAGTGCATGGAGCCCAGAGAGAGAAGAGGCCCCTGATGCTAGAGAGCTCCAAGACTCCTGATGAAAAAAGGGCTGGCCATTAATGGCCAGCTCTCTCCCTGAAGCAGAAAGAAGCCGGTGAGCAAAGAAAGCCTGAGCAAGACACTAAAAGGCCAAGGACTTGACCCTGTGGCTCAGCTTTTGCCTAGAGGGGTTTGATCTGTCCGAACAGTGGCCTAAAAGAAACTGTGCCTGGCTTTAAGGACTGAGGCAGAGCAGCTGAGTTACTGATTCAAAAGAAGTAAGTTGGCCTGCAGACGGCTGGGGTCTCCCACAGAGAAGAAAGCATGAAGCCTTATTTAAGGTGAGACTGCAATAACCAACTTACCCTGACGAACCTGCATCTGAGAGATCCAGAAAAAGGACTGCTAAGTGTGTTAAAGAATCTACAACAAAGACTGTGTTCCTGATGACTGAGGACCTGCCCCAGAGACTGTATCATTCTAAAAGGTTATGAAAGTAGTTGTTATTATCAATAGATTTAGTTGATAGGTTAAAGGGGTTGTAGGAATTTATAGGATTAGTAGTTAAGAAATTGTTGGTGTTTGTTATAAGTGAATTTAGTAATAAATAAATAAGTGATAAATAATAATTTAAAAGTTCGGTTACACCAGCATCTTCAACAGATGGTGCTGGTCTAACTGGGTGCTAGCTAACATGTAAAAAAAATGCAAACAGAACCATATTTATCACTTTGCATAAAACTTAAGTCCAAGTGGACCAAAGACCTTAACATAAAGCCCAATACACTAAATCTAATAGAAGAGAAAGCGGGGAAAAGCTTCAAACTCATTGGCACAGATGACAACTTCCTGAACAGAACACCAATAGCTCAGGCTCTAAGACCAACAATCAATAAATGGGACCTCATGAAACTGAAAAGCTTCTGTAAGGCAAAAGACCGTGTCATTCGAACAAAACGGCAACCTACAGATTGGGAAAAGATCTTCACCAACTCCACATCTGACAGAGCTAAGATCCAAAATTTATAAAGAACTCCAGAAATTAAACACCAAGAAACCAAATAATTCAATCAGAAACTGGGGATGAGAACTACACTGAGAATACACAAAAGAAGAATCTCTAATGACCAAGAAACTCCTGAAGAAATGCTCAATATCCTTAATCATCAGAACAATGAAAATCAGACGACTCTGAGATTCCATCTGACACCTGTCAGAATGACTAAGATCAAAAAAATAAAATGACAGCACATGCTGGCAAAGTTATGAGGAAAGGGGAACACTTCCATTGCTGGTGGGAGTGGCAGTGCAATCTTGTACAACCACTGTGGAAATCAGTCTGGCGATATCTTAGAAATCTTGGAATAGCTCTACCTCAAGACCCAGCCATACCACTCCTGGGTATACATCCAAATGATTTCTCACCAAACCACAAGGATATCTCCTCTATATATTCATAGCAGCTTTATTTGTAATAGCTAGAAACTGGAAACAACCCAGATGTCCCTCAACTGATTAATGGATTAAAAAAAAAAAACGGTGGCACATTTACACAATAAACTATTACTCAGCTCTCAGAAACAAGGAAATTATGCAGTTTGCAGCCAAATGGATAGAACTAGAAAAGTTTATCCTTAGTAAACTAACCCAGACCCAGAAAGATGAACATGGCATATATATTGTACAGGATAATTATCCTACAGCCAACAGACCAAAAGCAACAGGAACATCGACTTTGTTACTGGTTAGTGGGACACTTTAGTGGAGCTGCCACGTAAGCCCCCTGTGCACGAGAAAGCTTCTTGCCCTCATATGATGCTGAACTGAGGGGGGCTGACATGTAGGAGCACCCCACACTGGAGGAGTAGGATAGGTGAGAGAAGAGGAAGAGGGTGGGATGGTGGGATCAGGAGGGGTGGAAGGAGGGGACTGTGATGGAGTTGTAACTTGAAGTAATAAATAAGCATAACAAATGAAAAAAAGGGAACAAACTAAAAAAAACCTTGACAGTGATGAGTAAACAGAATCATTTTCTTTATCTTTTCATGTAAACATCTGTATCATCTACGCAGAATTTTATAAATGTATATTTTCATGATTATTCTTAAGTCAATGCCTATTGTATTTTCTTTTAGCTATAAAGAGAATATGAAGTGGTTGTCAACCATTTACCATGACCAGCCTATGTATCCCCTGAATAGGACCATCTGCTGGGTTGGGTTTGTCATGAACCGCTAAGGGGCCTTCACCTGAAGACGCTCACCCTAAACCTCACCTGGTACCAGTACCACTCACTCTCTGGATGTGGTTGGATTCCTACTCACATGTGTGGTGGCCATTGCTATCCTTACTTTGAAGTGCTGCTTGTTTATTCATTCTTTGTAATGACAAGAAAGTATAAGAGGGACTAGGGCTTTTCAAGAACAAAGGGTATGCCTGGCCATGATAGGCATGGTTATCCCACTCAATTCTATCACTTGGTTTAGGTGTAGGAAGACTATCCTTGTTTTAACAAATATTAGGCTACTTGTTTTATCAGTCTATCTTACACTTTAAAAATTAAGATATCAACTATTTAAAAATCTTTATTTTCTCACATAATTATATCTAATAGAGATGTATTGATGTCATAATCCTAAGAAAAATGATAATCTCTGAAACATCAACTTGTTTACTGGAGAGGAATGAAAAGCCTCAAGTTGTTATTGTGAATTTTCAAAAATATCATGTTTTTAAACAAAATGGAAAGAAATTAACTATCAGTATTTTCCAAAGAAAACAAGAGACTGTTCTGTCAAAAAATTAATTAGGCAGGTTATATTCAAACTACCAAAGTTAAGAGGAGAAACTTTAGTGTACATTTAATCTGACTCTATAAAAACAAACAAAAAAAAACAAAAAAGATAACTAAGATTTTTAGAGAAATAAATGTGAAGGGCAGCAAGATGTTTCAACTGACAGGAGTATATGCCACACATACCTGGAGACTTATTTTAAACTCTAGAAACCTTAGCTGGAAGGATAAAATCAATATTCCAGAATTTTCCTGTACCTTCTATTTGTGATTCACAGCATACAATGTATATACCCACACACACCTCACTCTCACTACCTTCAACAACATCACCAACAATAATAATAAACACAAAGAGAAGTATAAGGAACATCAGAATGTGAGTAGAGGGGAATAGAATAAAGAAGTAGAAATTTTAAAAAGAAATCCTAGAATAAATAATGAATAGCAGAATTAGATAATAAAAATTACTTAAATATCCCGGCTATGGGGCAAATAATGTACAATTTGAAGTTTCACAGAAATACATATGGATGTACATAATTATTAAAAGTGAAATGAACTTTAAAGACATAATCCATGACAAAATGAAAGTAGGATCTTTGATAATTTAATCTAATCTAGGTACATTTTTTAGCCAAGTCCTATGTACTACATGAGCAAAGAAATACATCTCTCTTAAATACAAAATACTTCACCAAGATTTTTTATTTATTTATTACACACACTCAAGATTTTTCCTAACACATTCCCATATAAAAACAGGATCACTTGGTATAGTTTTTGATTGGTTGATGGAAAACTTGTTTTCCACATAACATCTTGGATATTCTTTTCAGTGAATGATCCTTTGCAATTGGCCAGTACGAATATACACAACAGAAGATAGCCTGCTTAGCTCAGAGCAATAACTGAGTACCCTATGCTTAATTCAGTCTGCTTGGTGTTATTGTACATTCCCCTCCTATGGCAACACAATGGCATGTCACTTCCCTTGATTTGTCTAGTCAGTCATCTCTAGCTGCTACTACCTAGGACAAGTATGTGAACAACACACCATAAAGGTACACTTGTTCTTATACTCTGTTAATCACACATAGAAAGATAATTACATATTGCATAAATAATCAAGAA
Organism: Lophiomys imhausi; assembly: GCA_907164525.1. NCBI lineage: Eukaryota > Metazoa > Chordata > Mammalia > Rodentia > Muridae > Lophiomys > Lophiomys imhausi. The sequence goes on along the minus strand of CAJQZJ010031994.1, from coordinate 2,604,175 downwards.
TTGTGTGTAAAAATTAATATCTATGCTGAAAAGAGTATGTATGAAATAGCAAAAAGCTGTTGGGCTCTGATCTGTAAATATCTACAATTAGAATTTTCATACACATAGCATAATCTGTAAAGCAGAACATGGGGAATAAATAATCATCATATTTCATTCCTCTAGACTAGGAAGTCATGGGTATACAAAAGCTAGTGAATTTTCTTGGATAACCAGTGCATGTTATTTGGATTTTATTATATAATTGTAGAAATGTTTCAAATAATTCAAGCCCTGAATATTTATAAAAGAATTTAACTTGGCCACGTGATGTCACCATGACATGTTCTGTGCTGTTGGTTTCTTCTGGATACACTCACTCACCTGCATCACAAATTATTAATATGGTGTGCAGTAGTGACGAACATCCTTACTGAAATACAAAACTTTTAATGGTTTTATGTTTCTGTCATTTTAGTGTCCCTCCATACTTCCCAACTAAAACTTGACCATCTGTAAATTTTTGTTTAGAGTGATTTAGATTATTTATTGTTGCTGTTCATATATTACTTCAAGTTACATCTCCATCACAGTTCCCTCTCTCCACCCCTCCTGGTCCCACCCTCCCACCCTTTCCCCACTTTCCCAACTATCATACTCCTCCTCGGTGGGTTTCCCCTATATATCAGCCCCCCTCAGTTCAATGGTCATATGAATGTGAATAGATGCCATGTGCATCTTTCTGAGTCTGGATTAGCTCACTTAGGATGAGCCTTTCTAGTTCCATGCATTTGGCTTCAAGGTGCATGATTTTGTTGTTTCTGATAGCTGAGTAGTATTCTATTGTGTAAATGTACCACAGTTTTTTTTTTTTTATCCATTATTCAGTTGAAGGACATCTGGGTTGTTTCCAGTTTCTAGCTATTACAAATAAAGGTGCTATGAACATAGTTAAGGAGATGTCCTTATGGCTTGGCGAGGAATCATTTGGAGGTATACCCAGAAGTGGCATGGCTGGTTCCTGAGGCAAAGCTATTCCAAGTTTTCTAAGATATCGCCAGACTGACCTCCATAGTGGTTGCACAAGCCTGTACTCCCACCAGCAATGCAGGAGAGTTCCCCTTTCTCCACAGCCTCGCCAGTATGTGCTGTCATTTGAGTTTTTGATCTTAGCCATTCTGACAGGTGTGAGATGGAATCTCAGGGTTGTCTTGGGTTGCATTTCTCTGATGATTAAGTGTCTATCTCTCATTAGATTCCTCCTTTGTGAATTCTTGGTTTAGCTCTGTTCCCCATTTTTTTTGAGTGGATTGTTTGCCAAGCCTTGATTTTCCACTAGTTGATATTTTTGCTCATTGACTAACCATATACAATGACAATAGGTAAAATATACAAATATTATACTGGTGTGGTTCTGATGAACAGCTGGAGTTCTGCATATTTAATTCATGGCACAGCCATATCCACTGGATCCAGTGAGAGTCATGAAGCTAGCCCAGCTGCTTGACACAGCTCCAGAAAAGCTGAGCTGATTGCTACAAACACTGTCCTTCTATCATAAACGACTCAGCCATATCCACTGTGAATAATGAAAATCATGAAGCCAGAGCAACCGTTTGACACAGTTCCAGAAAAACTGAACAGATTGTTATAATCATTGCCATTCTACCTGTAAATGGCATAGCCATATCCACTGGAAGTGGCGTTTGTCATGAAGCCAGAACAACTGCTTGACACAGTTCTTGAAAAGCTTTGTAGATTGCTTCAGTCGCTGTCCTATCTCTAACTTTCAGGGTTTGGTCTCAGCATGTTGCATTCTTGGGGACTTTCTGCATTAAGAGTTGTTTTGTCTTTTCCTGAGAAAAATTATGACTGAGTATTTTTTGGATAATCCTGAATTAACTAACTAGCCATCGTTTTAAAGTCTTTCGTATTCCCTGGAGATCATTAAGCACAAATAAGCACATAACTAGATGAGGCCATTACTCCAGGAATCTTCTTAGAGTATCTGCCCTTGATTTAACTCAAAACTCTAACTGGCCAGGAGAATACGTTACAGATTCAAGGTCTCTTTTCCTTACAGGCTTAGAAGGTCTCTAAAAATGTACTTTAAAGATAGGAGGTCACAAAAGTTAGACTCCTAAAGGAATAAAACACACGGACTAAATTGACTAATATTGACTAGAATAATTTTTCCTATTTTATAGCATAGAACATATAGAAAAAGAAGTTAGGTATTAGTATTTGCTATTCATAAAAAGACAAGTTCAGGTATTTTCTATTTGTCTGGAGTGCTCTCAGAGTACAAACACTGCCAACCAAATGCAGACTGTCATATAATAAATGTGTTGGCTTTGGAGGACACATTCTGTAGAGTCTTTAAATTGGAGTTATGAGGCTAATAATAATAATAATAATAATAATAATAATAACACCTGTTCTGTTTATGTTTTCTAGTTTTAACAGAACTTATAACATGGACATGTAAGAATCAAACACATAATCTGCACCACTTGAATGATTGATGGTCTGTCTTTGTTCTGTGAAACCTGTGTAAATAGAGAAGCACCTGGAAGTGGCCTTGTTGCCATTGAGTCAGAGCTGCAGAAGTGGCCTTGTT
>CAJQZJ010031994.1:2420075-2601566 GCA_907164525.1 Lophiomys imhausi | reverse complement strand
GAATATTCATTAAAAATAAAAGTTGCATGTAGAAATTCCTAAAGCCCTTGCATTAGGGCCCTATTCCAAAATAATAATTCCTCATTGATAGAAGGTAAACTCTAATATTAAGTTCTGGCCTATAAAATAGAGTAGAAAGTAGTGAATGTTTATAGAAGAAAACATTTGAAGGACTTTTTGAAAGTAGTTATCAGGTCTTGAAAGATGGTCTAGTAGGCATAGGCACTTGAAATAAAAATTAGTAATAATTTATCAGTTCCAGTTATGATAATAATATTTAGAAAATACACAGTGGTCTTATAATTTTATTAAACTTTAAATATATAATCACAATAAAAAGATTGAGCATAAATACCCATTGCATAAAAATACAAATATGTTGGTGTTCTTTCATTATATTAATATATTTTAAAAGAGAAAATGTGATATATATGACTGATTCTAAGGCAATGGACAGAAGCTTTCTGGGTATTTTGACCTGAATTCCAGCATCTTTCAGACTTATGAAATACTCATTGCATAGTCACTGATGGCATTCTCAAAATCAACATTCCTTGCCATTTGTACATTATGCAAGAAGACATATCACTCCATGACTACCCTTTTGTGATATAAGAATTCATTCTTTTTTAAAATTTTCATGTAAAATAACAATCAGACACTTGGTAAATTATGGAAGCTTGAAGATATGCTTGGAGGCTCCTAATCATTTATAACCTAAATTTCTAACATTTAAAATTATGTATTTTTTCTTCAATAATAATTCTTGTAACTTCCACATTCTCTATATTCAAAAATATTGGAAATAGTCTTAAAGATCATGTTTAAAACCACATTTAAGCTAACAGTCTACATCTTTAAAATCTTTGGCATATTCTTCTATAATTTCAAATGTAGTGCTTAAAATGTACAAGCCCTACAGAGAGATTGAAACCAAATTATGAATCATAAATTTATTTTTCTAATATGAAATTGAGTCATTTACTTCATGGACAAGGTTTAGTACTAGTAATTTTCTAAACTAACATCTATTTACAATACAGAGGGTTTTAATAGATAAATAATGCAGAAATACTAATAGATTGTGTTGTCTTAATTTTATATAAATTATTAAAAATATAATTCCAATGCCCATTTTGATGAAGATCAAGGTTAAGTCATCTGATAAAGTAGAAACATTTGGAGGTCCTCATTCAACATACAAATTTGAAACTAAAAATAAATAGAAATTGATAAAGCATATAATATTATTTCAAACTGCATAAGTTAACATCCCAAATGTTGTTGAGTCTAGCATCCTAGACAATACCTGTGTCAATATTATATTAAACAGAGAAAAAGAGACTTCTTCTTGTAGGTAGATTGAGCACAAATATGAACTTCCACATATCTCCTCATGTTTTCAATGTGTTTGTAATTTGTAATCTGTAGCCTGTTGTGTGTCAATCTATGTCTTCCACTGTTGCCTCTCCACATTTCTCATCCATCCCTTACAAAGAGATCTGTCCTATATTTATTTAACAAAGTAAAAACATGGTGTAGGAATGGAATACAGATACTTTTACAGAAATCTTTGATGGAGCTTTACAAGAGAAGTTACTTTACTGACACAAACTGACTTAAAGCAGCACCCAAAGTCACACATGGATATTATCAATCTATGCCCACATCCTGCTCTCAAACTTAAAGATGTTTTTGTCTCTCAAGATTGATGTGAGTCTGGTTTCTGTTTGCAGAAAATGATTACCACAACATACACATGCACACATGTGTTATACTGTGTCATGGGCATGGAATAGCATACAGCTTAAGATTCAAGCTGCACATTTATCTTAAGTTTTGGAAGCTGGTTTAATGAGGTTAGTTTCATTGTTTGCTCAATGACAGGTTAAACTTAAACAGATCAAGCACGTAGTAGGAGAGCAGATTGAATACATAGTTCTAAATTATCTCAAGGCATGCTTTTTCCTTTGTTATTGAAAATTCATGTAATATTTCCTGATCGTCATTTGCTCTCAGATCCTCCCCACCTCCCACCCAATCAACTTTGTGCCTTTTTGAAATATAAAACAAGATAATTAATAAAATAATGAAAAGGAAAAGAAACACACAAAATGTATTAATTACAAAATCAGAAACCATAACATAAAAGCAAAATATTAATAAGACAAAAATCCCAATGTAATATGAGATTTTAAAAAAATCTACAAAAATACCACTGAGTTTGTTTTGTGTTAACCATCTATAGTTAGGCATAAAGCCTACACTGAAATGTGGTTTACGTATCCATAGTAGTTAGACTACTCTGGGGGAAAAAAAAACCACAATTTTCCTTTGCAGCTATTGTTAATTGGAGATAGTTTCTTGTTTAGACATGGCAGCTTGTGTCCCCCTTTCAATACTTAGATTCCATCTGGCTTGAACTTGTGCAGGCCCTGTGCATGCTGCCACAGTTTCTGTGAGTTCATATACGTGTCAGGTCTGTTGAATCTGGAAGGTACTGTTTATTGTTACCATCCATCCTCTCTGAGTCTTACAATCCTTATACTTCCTCTTCCACAGTATTCCTTGAGCTCTGAGGGTAGGGGTTTTATGAAGATATCACATTTAGGAATGAGTCTTTCAAAATCTCTCATTCTCTATACATTGTCTGGTTGTGGGTCCTTATACTAGCTCCCCCATATATTGTAAGAGGAAATTCTTTAATGATGGCTGAGTGAGACACGTATATAGGGGTATAGTAGAATGTCATTATGGGTTATTTCATTGCTTTGTTCTTTTTGCAGAATAATAGTATTTGTGTTTTCCTTGGCCCATGCCTGATCTCGTCTCAGGTCTTGGCCACCCAACCAGCATCAGAGACAGGACATTCTAACTCCTGGAATGGGCCTTAAATCCCAACAGAGAGTGGTTGGTTACTAACACAATGTTTGTGACAGTATTGTACCAGGGTATTATGCAGTGAATCACCTTTGTAGATCACAGAGTTTGCAGCTGGATATGGGTTACCTTCTCTGGTATTATGCAGAGTGTCTCCCAGTGCTATGAACACTAGTCTCTAAGAGTAAATGCTCTAGATAGGCACCAGCTCAACCTTTTCATCTTCAATGAGTTATGTAGGTCCTTTCCTCAGCAACAGGGCATGGTTTTCAGTTTGTGGAGAGCAACCAATATCCTCAGGTGTAGCCTGAGTTGTTTGGTGATTGCCATGATGAGGTCTTTTTGGTTAACAACTCAGTTAGTTGTTACTCACACTATTAACTTGCTTGCAAGGTATGGCAAAAGTTCAGTCTATTGAAGTCAAGAGATATTTTCAGAAAAAGATATTACTACAACTAGCACTCTAGTTAGTACCATTACTACTTAGGAATTGCTTCACAGTAATATACTCTAACATAGAGACATGGAGTTATTTTGGAATTGAGAAATTCTGAAAAATATGAACATAGAGGTTAACATCATTCTAAAGCAACACCAACAGTTATTCATGTGTTATCCAGATATATATTCACAATTGATACATTAGCATAGCTATCTTTTAATTTCTGAAATAATTAGGCCAATATTGGATAGAGGAGTCAATTGGTTTCCATAAAATATGACCACTCTTTTGAACAGGAACTAGAAAAGGAAGTTATTTAGAGTGCCAGATACTCATCCTTACTAATTGAACATGTAAGAATTTATAAAATATAAAATTGATCTAAAATGACTATGTCTTGTCTCAGAGGTTTTCTTTTTACATACTTTCCTCATGGGTTCAATAGAGTAAGTTTTATATTACTCAATCATTTCAGCTAGGATCATGAGTCATGCTGACAGTGAAGTAGCATCACCAGGGAAGAATTAAGGTCAGTTGCTATGAGATAAACTGATAATAATTAACCAATAGGTCTAATAAGATGACATTTGAGAACAACTGATCTACCTCAGTGATAGAGGTCTGATGAGAATTAGGAAGAAAGGGAAATTACGATCATTTTACAAGTGAAGAGGCCCCTCATGTAGAGTATTAAGAAAACTCATGACTGTTATTCAATTTGTGGGTCCTTCAATGACATTTAGGAAACTCCTGTTGATAAACTATCAGTCAAGGTTCTCTATGGAAAGCAAGAAATTCACCAGTTCTTTTCAGTGCTGTTTACATCTATTCTTTCTTACTCAGTCACTTCCGTTTTATTTAAAATTATTCAATTATATTTCAGGTGAAGAATGAACACTAGTAATTTAATTGTTTCATTTGCAAAATTCTACATCTTCAATAGCTCAGGAATATGTTTAATTTAAATATGATGCTTAAAGGTAGTGATATCTAAACACTACTGAGATTGGAGACACACCTTAGAGAATCATGAATTTCATGTTGAAAACAACAAATAAAATTGTGATGTCATCTACTTCAAGAACACATTGTATAACTAAGTTTTCTTAATTGATATATATATATATATGTAGAATGCTTTAGGTATTAAGTGATAAGTCTTACAAAAATACTAATAGGTTCCCTCCTACATTACTCACGTAGAATGTGTAATGTATTAAAATGTACATATCAAGGTTCCGTATTTATAAAGATCACCATTCAGCTTTTTGGGATATGAATAACATTGTCAGGGTCTTCACTGATATTTAGCAAAGCAAATTTTGAAACAAAAAAAATTGAAAATTAGAGCAAATCTGACTTAAGGCACACAAGTCTTCCTTCCTTCATAACAAACTTCCCTGGCAGCCAGTTACCCTGAATGTTCTCATCCATCTTCAGATCTGGAATCTCACTATACCTTCTTTTATTCCTTTAAGGCCAAACAGAGTGTCTAATGTCTAAATTGTACTTATTTATCTCCCCATGATAGAATGACATACTTTGTCCTTAAAACTAATATTTAAGGGCAACAGAAAATGAGGAAGTTATGAATATAAAGTATGGGACAAGAGTAAATAGGGCTAGGAATTTGCAACAGGGTATCACTGAGTATTGGGGAATGAACATCTTCCTTTCCTCGCCCACTGTTTGATTGTTTGCCTGAGGATTGTTTCTGCTGGTTTTGTATATGTGTGTGTGTGTGTGTGTGTGTGTGTATGTGATTATATATATGTACATATAAAATCATATATACATATGTATGTGTGTATACACACACATGCACACACACACACATGGGAGTATGGAGGCTAGAGGTTGACATTGGGTATCTACTTCAATCACTTCTCCACCTTATTTGACTTTGAATTACTCTCTCAATAAATCTCAAGCTTACTCCTTCAGCTAGACTGGCTGGCTAGTGAGCCCCCAGAATCCACATTTGTTTGCATCCCAACATTGGAGTTAGAGGTATACATACCTGTACCCAACTTTTAAAAGGATACTATGTAATATAAATTTAAGTCCTCATGCCTGTACAGCAGGCACTTTACAAACTCAGCTATCTGACCAGCCACCTTTGTGTGTTTCATAAATACATTTTGATGATCATTCCCTACTCTACACAAAGGGGTTCAGTGAATAACTTGGGGCTTAGGAAAACTTACTAAATTATCAAAATTCATCTTTCTGTTATGGCTTTTAATTTCACAGAGAAATTGCCTTTATAGATACTAAGAAATGCTGTACATTGACACTGTCCAAAGATCAATTCTAGAACAGTAAGTGTGTTTTCTGTCTGTACTTTCTGTCCTGGTCACCACCATTCTTATATGGTTACTGAACACACTGTTAATAGGTTGTGCTACTCGGCAGTTGAGTCTTTTTTTAATTTTTAAAAATTTCATTTATTTTATGGATATGAATGTTTTATAGGCATATATATGTGTGTGTGTATATATATATATATATATATACATATATATATATATATTTATCATGTGTGTCTGGTGGCTGGAGCATTCAGTAAAGGGTTATATGATGCCCTAAGACTGAAGTTACAGAAGGTTGTAAGCCATTATCTTGGTGCCTAGAATCAAACCTGGACCGCCCAACCCCAAGAAGTTGACTTTTCTAATGTTTTTTTGCATGATTATTAGTTTTAATTGTCAATTTGACATAATACAGAAGACAGTCTTCTGAAGAAGACTGGGAAGACAGTCTTCTTATATAATAGCTTGCTTAGATCAGGTTGGCATGTGTGCATGCCTATAAGCAATTGTCTTGATTGTTTTAATTGTTGAGGGAAGGCCCAGTCCATTATGGGCAACAACATTCCTTGGGCTGAAATTCTGACTATACAAAATGGAGAATATGAGTTAAATAGTAGTATATATGTATCCATCTCCCTCTGTTCTTGACTGCAGATGTGATGTCCCTGCTGTATGGCTTTCTATAGCCTTAAATTGTGAGCTAAAATAAACTATTTCTCCCCTTTAAAAAAAAGGAAAGAAAATTAGAGCAAATAACACAATTTCAAAATTCCTGTGCATTTGCATCCCAAATGTTAACACTCAGTACCACAGTGCTCTGTAGGCATTGTGGTGGCATCCAACACCGGAGGAATGGGCTGGGTGGGAGAGGTGTTAGAGAGTGGGAGGATGGGTCTATGAGGGGTAGAGGGAAGGGTCTGTGATGGAGATGTAACTTAAATTAATAAACAAACAAAAAAAACCAAAAAGATAACCAGAAATAAGAGGCTTAGAGTTCTTTTAGAAATAAATTACTTGAGCAAGAGACCATAGAGAAATTCTGACAAAGATGAGTTTCGAACTGGATCTTGGTCTTCAGCCACAACAGTGGTCATTCACCTGATATCTAGATGTGTAATGAAAACGGACATATTAATTAGTTGGAATCTATTTCTAAGGTGGTTAGATCAATGTTGTGCTGAAGAGTCAATAATCTTGGGCCTACTAGTTTTCCTAAAATATCATCATTCTATAATCATATTTGGCAAACTAGAAACAAAAAAGGTAGTTTCTTTGTGCTATAATTATGGTAGATACTTATTCTTATTAATTCAATGTATAAGAAAATATGTCATCAATTGAAGTAGCAAATTTCTAATATAAGTAACCACTTTTCTAAGGGTGTACTCTATTCACATTTCAATTTTGAAGGTATTTATATTATATAAAAGTACCACATATATGCAATATTATATATGTGTATATATGCACATATATTTATCTTCTCATGAAGTTTTTATATTAATATTCTTTTCTTTTTGGTACAGAAAGCATAATTTTCATTTGCTGAATTATTTAAGCTAACCTCATGAGTTATGTTGAAAATGACTCAGCATTAGTGGAGAAGAAATGAGACCAATCAATGTGAGATAAACTGGTAATAATCAAGAATTATGGGGTTAGATGACATTACAGTTGATCCATTGTAATGAGTAGATGGTTTTGGTGTGTGTTAGGACAGAAGGAAAAAATCAAGACAACATTATTGAATCAATTCACAAAATAGTTATGTTCAGACAAACTGCTAAACTGAAGAGAATTTTAAAGCATAATTCAAGGACAGAGACACTCATGCATATTATTATAAATTATTGCTTCTATTTGGTTTACTGACAACATCTGGAAAAGCCAAGAAAGGCCTATTGATAACACTACAAGTCTAGAAAGTAGGGAATCTAATTCTATCTCATGATGATTGCATCCATCCTTTTATTCACTCTTTCACAAACATTACACATTTAATTATATTGCCCATAAAAATGGAATGCCCTTATTACTTTTTTTAGAATTTATTCAATCTTTGATTTATATACATCTTTCTCTCTTCATGACATTCTTTTCTTTAATATTTATTTATTACTTCAGGTTACATCTTCATCACAGTGCCCTCTTTCCACCCCTCCCAGTCCCGCCCTCCCACTCTCCATAAATAGAATGCTAAAGAATAGAAAGTTTGTGTGCATTTTAAGGTAAGTTGTTTGGGAGAGCTCTTATGATCTTTGCTTTATGACCCAAAGCAAAGTCAGCTGAATAGCCTTGAGTTACCCCACTATAAAGATGAAATGCTTTTGCCCCTACTGACTTGGCTTAGAGCTCCCCAACCATGACTATGATGTGGTTCAGCCTTCCTAAGCTATAGAGAGGAGCTATAGATTTCTTTTAAGAAACTAGACTTTTGATAACACCCTTTTTTTAGGCTTCAGAGACCCTTTTGAGGAGCTCCATGTAGGAGAGAAGTAATCTCTTTGGGGCTTACAGGAACAGCAGAGAAGCAGCTGGCAAGACATAGGTAAGAAATAATTACAGGAAAGAGGCCCAAGGAGGCCTCGTGAGATATGAGAGCCTAAAGAGAATGGCAGACTGGCCAGGAAAAAATTACACAGAAAGAGATTTCTACAGAGCTAGTAGTTTAGTTGTAGAATCACACTTGTAAATATATTTTTCTGTATATAATACAGAATATACATTTACCTCGCTGATTTGGGAGAATTCTTCCTCAGTTTACACCTCACATGTATGTCTTAATTGATCTAAATATGAGATAAAATAAACAGTAACAACATGTTCCTGTCACATAAGCTCCTATAGACTTTGTTTACCATGATGGATACTTTTACTTCAAATCATGGGATAAAATCAAACTTTGGATTTTCAAAAACTTGGTCAATGATAGGAAAAATTAAATAATACAGGTGGCTTTTATAATCAAAGAGTTTCTCTAAATGATGCATCCTAGAGTGATTTGAAAGTTTGTACCTTCAGGCAAATACAAGGACAAACAAGACCCGGGTAGATCACATGACAATACCCAAGGGCTTCATGGGCAAATAGAAACATTGGTGATCTCAGGAATGGTAGACATGGTCTTTCCTGGAGAGGAGGGATTATAAATGCATCTAACTCATCTACTTCTAAGGGCCTTTATGAACTAAGATTCTGAAAACAAACCATCCAACAACCTTTTGGGCTTAGAAAAGGCATGTGGACAGGTTGAAACAACTGGCTGCCTTCTGTAAACCTTAGCAGCTCATACCACTGAGGACAGTCTGTTTGGCTGTTTCCTTAGGAATATTCCTAGGAGGTGGAATCTCTTGCCTATCTCATTCCCAGGGCTTCTGTCAGTAAAGTTAGTAAGGTGCATTGTCAAGGTATTTTAGAAATTATATGTAAGTGAATACAATAATCATCATTCCTAGAAAAAATATTCTTGAAACTGGTATCCATATAATACTGATAAACTTTGTAATTGCTACATCCTGGGTTCTGTGTTGAGAAGAAAATTCAGACTCACCTCGCACTAGCAAGTGTTCTTTCTACCATTCAAATCTCTTGCAAACAGAAGCATTACCCATGCAAGTCATGACCCCTAACTTCACTTCATTGAAAAACATGTGACATTAAACATTGACATAAGATGATGAAATAGTCAAAATTTTATTTTACTATCTCCCTTCATCACAAAAGGTCATTCTGTTTATTAAGAATATTTGCTTTGAACAACTGAGGTTATATTTTAACTCATGACTTTTTCCCTCTTAGACATAAGGATAAGCATTGACAAGCAGGAACAGACTGTGAAGAGAGGATTTTGATTTCCCAGGATGTCTGTGAAGTGGATTTCTGCTCTGCTCCTTCTGCAGATGAGTTGCTGCTTCAGATCTGGGAGCTGTGGGAAGGTGTTGGTGTGGCCAATGGATTTCAGCCACTGGATGAATTTAAAAATAATACTGGATGAACTTGTACAGAGGGGTCATGAAGTGACTGTTCTGAGTCCTTCTGCTTCCATCTTTCTTGATCCCAAGAAATCCCCTGGCCTTAAGATTGAAAATTATCCTACATCTGTCAGTAAAGATGATCTCAAAACATTTTTCATATGGTTTGTGGATTTGTGGACTTATGAGATACCTAGAGATTCATGTTTATCATATTCTCCTATGCTACAAAATTTGTTTGGGGAATATTCTGATTATTATCAAAGTCTTTGTAAAGACACTGTTTCAAACAAACAACTTATGGCAAAACTACAGAAATCCAAGTTTGATGTCCTTCTCTCAGATCCCATTGCTCCCTGTGGAGAGCTGATATCTGAACTGCTCAAGATTCCTTTTCTGTACAGCCTTCGCTTCTCTCCAGGCTACACAATGGAAAAGTACAGTGGAGGGTTTATACTACCACCCTCATATGTACCTATCATTTTGTCAGCATTAGGTGGTAAAATGACATTCATGGAGAGGGTAAAAAATATGATATGTATGCTGTATTTTGACTTTTGGTTCCAGACATTTAATGAGAAGAAATGGGATAAGTTTTACAGTGAAACTTTGGGTAAGTTATTTTTCTCATCAAAATAGCTTTATAACCTAAATTTCACATGTATTTAAACCTATATTCCAAGAAATACAAAGTGAAATTGTCTTTTACAGATGATCAAATGTGATATGATATTAGAAACAAAGTTGCAAGGACTCTGTAAATTGATCATATAGAAGAAGGTAGTAGTCCTGATATACGGCATTCTGGTTGAGATATAAGTAGACTTTCCCTAAGTCATTCTTAGTCATTCTACTGTAATTTTTCCCTCTATTTTAATAAGTCACTAGCTAGTTATGCAAATCTTGATTACAGTGAGTTAAAGAAAGAAATGTTTTATAGCCTCAATATGTATATAACATTGAAGAAATTATTTTCTCTTCCATAGGCCAAACCTCTATTCAACATTAAAATGTGGAGTCAGAAAATATGTACAGAAGGTTAAGAGTGTTTTATGTTCGTTTTTAGTACCTGAGTTCTCTTGCAAGCACTCACTCATGTGAAGAGGCTCAAAATGTCCTGTAACTTCAGCTTCAGGGAACCTTCTGACATTTTATGGTTCTACAGGCACTTGAATAAACTTGGCATATACTCACAAAGATACACATAAGCATAAATAAAAATATAAATAATAAAATATTTTCTCTGCATTTCCTAAAGAATTTCCCTCCTCTTGAAAGATACTGAGTTAGTTCACATGCTTAAAAATGGTTTTGAGGTTTCTACCAACCCCACATTTCTTTATTGAGCCCTTTCTTAACATCCACTGTAACTGTCTAAACTCTGCAGAAGGATGGGTATACCCATGTCTCCATTTTTTCAAGTCACGTTTCTTCTCTTTAAAAATATACCATAGTTAAGTTGGCCAAAAATATCTGCTCTCATAATTTTTGAAAATATTGTGACTGATTCTATAGGATAAGTACAATGAAGTTTCTTTTTTGTGCTAATTATTTTCCTTTTCTTAGGTTTATTTATTACTTAAGTTACATCTCCATCACAGTGCCCTCTTTCCACTCCTCCTAATTCCACCCTCCCACCCTCTCCTCCCTCTCCCACCCATCCAACTCCTCTGGAGTGGGGTGTCGCTACATATCAGCTCGCCTCAGTTCAGCAGTCATATGAGGGCTAAGAGTTTCCTCCTGCTCTGGGGGCCTAAATGTGAGCACCCGTAGGGCAAATTGTCCCACTAACATGTAACAAAGTCTATGTTCCTGTTCTTTTTGGTGTGTTGGTTGTAGAATAGTTATCCTGTACTATATGGCAAAAATCCAATTATAAGTGAGTAGATGCATGTGCATCTTTCTGAGAATGGTTAGCTCACTCAGGATTAGCTTTTCTACTTCTATCCACTTGGCTGCAAATTGCATGATTTCCTTGTTTCTGATAGCTGAGTAGTATTCCATTGTTTAAATGTACCACAATTTTTTTTTTATCCATTTGTCAGTTGAGGGACATCTGGATTATTTCCAGCTACTACACATAAGATTGCTTTGAAAATAGATGAGGATATGTCTTTGTGGTTTAGTGAGGAATTTTTTGGTTATATACCCAGAAGTGGTATGGCTTGGTCTTGAGGTAGGCATATTCCAAGATTTCTAAGATATCGCCAAACTGATTTCCATAGTGGTTGCATAAGTTTTCACTCCCACCAACAATGGAGGAGTATTCCCCTTTCTTCACAACCCCTCCAGAATGTGCTGTCATTTGAATTTTTTATTTTAGCTCTTCTGACAGGTGTGAGATGGAATCTCAGAGTCATCTTGAGTTGCATTTCTCTGATGATTAAGGATGGTGAGCATTTCTTTAAGTGTCTCTCAGCCATTAGAGATTCCTCCTTTGTGAATTCTTGATTTAGCTCTGTTTCCCATTTTTTGATTAGATTATTTGGTTTCTTGGTGTTTAATTTCTTGGGTTCATTATAAATTTTGTATATTAGCCCTCTGTCAGATGTGGGGTGGGTAAAGATCTTTTCCAAATCTGTAGGCTGCCATTTTGTTCTACTGACTGGGCTTTGCCTTACAGAAGTTTTCTAGTTTCATGAGTTCCCATTTATTGATTGTTGGTCTTAGAGCCTGAGCTATATGTCTTCTTTTCAGGAAGTTGTCACCTGTGCCAATGAATTCAAAGCTTTCCCCCACTTTCTCTTCTATTAGACTTAGTGTTTCAGGCTTTATGTTAAGGTTTTTGATCCACTTGGATTTAAAGTTTTGTGCAAGGTGATAAGTATGGGTCAAATTTCATTCTTTTACATGTCAACATCCATTTAGACCAGGACCACTTGTTGAAGATGCTGCCCTTTTCCATTGTATCGTTTTGGCTTCTTTGTTGAAAATTAAGTGTCCATAGTTGTGGGTTCTTTTATGGGTCTTTAATTTAATTCCATTAATTGAAACAAGAGTAGAAGCACTAAATAGAAATTCATTCATTCATGAAATTTATAGCTCCCTTGGAAATCAAGGGAGAAGGCCTAGTTACAAGCTACAATGACCCTGGGAAATCTGGTCAGGATACACAGCATGGTGGGAGTTTTAGACCTGGATTTTGGGTTTATATTTGCATAGTTCCATTTGAAGACTTAGAGGGGAGTAAAATGTGTGCTTATTCATATAGTGGCTTTGTGGAGTATTCAATAACTATTTATGGCTTCAAATTATTGGGGAAGCATGGGTTCATTCTTGCATTTTACATTAAAAATATATTCAAACTGACATACATATATAAGCCACAAATCAATTACACTTGCAAATTATATTGCATATAAATAAACACTGGTTTTTACATGCATATGATCTACATCAAACACAAATTATTCCAACATTTAAAAAATATATATTATATTCAGGGGACAGCCTCCAACTTTTCTCATTCTCATTTGCTTGTTTTCTCCATCTAGGAAGGCCCACTACCTTATCTGAGACAATGGGCAAAGCAGAAATGTGGTTCATTAGATCCTACTGGGATTTGGAGTTTCCTCATCCAACCTTACCAAATGTTGACTATGTTGGAGGACTACACTGCAAACCTGCTAAACCCTTGCCTAAGGTAAATAGATTATTTTTTTATTTCATTTCGGATGAAAGTGATCATACATCTTTCCTTGCACTTTTCTCCCAATGATAGAGGTATATAGGAAGTGGAATTAAGCATCCTGCTAACGAGGTGCTCAATAAACTCAGGAAAGAACATGATAAACCTGAGAAATGTTCATATCAGTCAGTTAAATTAAGTCAGGTAAGTTACTTGGGTGATTAGCCATTGTGTTAATTCCTTACCAAGCAACCAGGATGATGTCAACACCCTAGTAATAAGTTGGGTCTCCTGGCATAGCATGTATGATCTTAGTAGTGAGGTGGCAGAAACAAGTTAATACTGATAGCTTACTGGATACTAACCTGTTAAAAATGGTGAGACTCATGTTCAATTAGAGACAGTCTCAAAAAATAATATGTTAAAGATTAATAGAGGAAGACTCTTGATTTTAATTTAGGGCCAATGTGAGAAAACAAAGGCAACAAATTTCCCCAAAACTACCACCCAACAGCACACACACACACACACACACACACACACACACACACACACAAAAGAAAACATACACACAGATGCATGCACACACACATAGACAGAAAAATGGTCAGTTAAACTCAGCAGAGAAGAAACTGTCAATCATTCAAAAACTGCATTAATATATGTGAGAGATAGTATTTCTAATATCCAGAGAAACAACATAGACATAGTTTCTGCTCCAGCCAGTAAATTGTGGGGATCATCTCTGAAAATACCCCATTTATATATAATATCAGAAAATTATTATACTGTTAATGTTTACTAGGCTGTTATGATTATTTTACAAGGCAACAAAATATTTTTAATCATAGTATAAAGTTTGTGTTAATTATTACATATGTATATACTACAACATAGATATTGTTTCATCAAACCCTGGATAATGATATTAAATCAGTCATCACAGAAGAAAAATAAAATAGCTAGAAAAAATTTCATGTTGGATACAAAATGCAAATGAAGCTACAAATTTATGAATACTTTATATAATATGCTTACACTTCTGAGTTTTCATTTGCCAGTATAAATATTTTGACTTTTTGGTGAACAAGAGTACACTTCATACTGGTGCCTGTGAAGTTTGAACTCTTTGCCATCAACACTGCTTTCTTCTGTATGTTTTGACACCAATATTCTAAAAATTCCTAGGAACACTTCAATTTATATATATATAATAAAAACTGATTTACTACATAATGCTTACAGTTTAGCTTTCTGGTGCTCATAGTTAAGGAAGAATATAGAAAAGTAAGTGAATGAAGAAATCTTTATAACACTAAGGCATATATATTAGTGACTTTTTTAAAAGAATAATTAGGCCACAATTATGAAAATTATAAGGTATAACATACATTCCCCATGTCCAGTCCATATTTATTTGGCAACTGATATTAATATTCTATTATCTATATATCTCAAAGGGTTTAAAGTTCTATACCTAACTCAGTTTCCATCTTTACTTGCATTACCATCTTGAAAACATCTTCTTAGACCTAGAACATTGTTTTAATTCCTAAACAACTTAAAACTTACCTGTGAGACTGTAACTACCTAGTTTTGAACCACATCAGAGACCTGAGAAGGATAAATATATCTGAATAAACAGGAAGTGCAGAGCCAGCAGCTTCCAAAACTAAGAAATGATAGACAGCTGGCTGCCTGGACAATTTCTCTCAATACATTAGAGCATCTATTTTCAGCCAGTATCTCTCACAGACATGTAAAGCAGGAATTATGAAGGACTTGCCTACCCTGTCTTGGCAGAGCTAGGATGTTGACTTACCTGCTTCCAAGTTTTGCCCTTTTCAGGCAGCATTCTGTATACAGTTGAAGCAAGGGATTTTTCTTGCCCAGTAACAAAATTTCCACTAATGCAACTATCTCCAAATAGAGATTCTTCGATGCTGTTCCTCTACTTGGAGTAGTATAAGAGGTGCTGTCAGGAACTGACATGTCTCAATATGAAAAAATCTTAAGTTAAGAAAGCATCTTTGAATGCCATATTCTAGGGGGAAAAGTCTTTAAAAAAGGAATATAGACAAAATATAGGAATGATAAAGAAAACAGTGACAGATTATTGAATATCCTCTTATATCCTTGTATATTGATAGAAAATTAAGACTAAATTTGACTACATTGGTATTGAACACTTCAATTTTCATTCTAATATTTTTCATCAATATTTCATCTGTGACTTTCTACAGTTGTTATTTTGTGATGGAACCAATTATTTCTTCACAGGAAATGGAAGACTTTGTCCAAAGCTCTGGGGAGCATGGGATTGTGGTGTTTTCTCTGGGGTCAATGGTCAGAAACATGACAGATGAAAAGGCCAATGCAATTGCATGGGCCCTTGCCCAGATTCCACAAAAGGTGAGGTAAAGTGACTCCATGGGAAATGACTGTACACTGAGTCTGCGAAAGTCCTTGAAAGATAAAATTACAGAAATGACAGTGTGAAAGGTAAAGTTTTAGGCAAGCTCTAATTTACCTTAGCCAATATAGAAAAAGATACACACAACAGATGTTATAATATTACAGAAGGTACTTTTGACTGAGAGTCTCGTGAATATAAATGAGCAATGTGATCACTGTGGGCGCTCTCTGAGATTCTGTCTTAAGGATGGCATTACTATCAAGAGTATGTAGACATGGAAAAATATTCAGTCAGTTGCTCCATTGTGGATTATTTAAAGTCACTGCATACATAGAGTTTTTAGTGGGGAATTAATTTGTACTTATTTTTCTAGCAGAATAACAATAACCAGGTATTGAAAATGTCTGAAAAGTAGCCTGACTGCATCCTAGTTTTGCAGTAGGCCTGTTCAGTGTACATGTAAGAGGACCATTTAAAGAAAGGGAGCCCATGCCTCATCAACTCTCATTCAAAGTACCCCTTTGGATAATTGAGAAAAAGAGAAAGAAGAAAAGCAAAACCAAACAAAAACCAAACAAACAAGTAACTCCATCTCACGGATGCCCTACCAATATTTATACAGGAAATATGTAAAGGGGAGATAGAGATGAGTACTCCATTACAATGACCTCTGTGTATCACAAAATATAAAACACGTGACTCTTTTTCTAACTACTCACAGAGAGACTCCTATCATTCAAGGAAGAAATACTAAAAATAAGAAAGAGTCCAACAGAAGCTCACATGAAAAAGTTTCAGATGACTCACTTCATAAAGCATATTACAAAGTAATTTTCTAGAGTTTCAGTTTGAATCTTTGAACTCTTGTGAACATTTTAAGTTTTTGAATGAAAAGCCTTTCTTTAATCACCTATATTAGTTTATTTGCTGTGGTCCAGTATTTGATTTTGCTAGTCACATCCCAAATCAAGGTTAGACATGTAGGTAAGTCTCCATTTTATGAGATTTGTCTGATAATTCTAATATTAGAACCTAACATGGGCCTGTGCTTAGAACTAGTTTTTCTGTCACAAAACATTTGAACATCTGCACTAAAATCTTTGGAGTTTGTCATAAAGACTACACACCCATCAGCAGGTCACATAGTAGTGTTGTTAGATTTTTGGATGTTTGTCAGTAGCCATATCAGTTAAACATACCAAATTATATACAATAGACTGAAAGGAAGTCATTGCAGACATTAATATGCATGTCAATACCTAAATCAGTTTCCATCTAGTCCCCAAATAAGGTAATAATTTCAGAACTCCTGATGAACCTCATAGAATAGAGCATTTACTGCACGTTTAACATATATTTGTAACATTTAATGAATTTATGATTTAGAGTGATGGCAGTTCAGTGTGTAAAATGTTTTCAGCACAGTATGAGGAGTTCAGTTTGAATCCCTCAATCCCACATCAAGTCAGACATGTTATTAAAATAACATGTGTCTGTAATGCCAGCACTACTATCAGAGATGGAAGGCAGAAAAAGGAGAACACTTGGAATTTTGTGGGCCAACAACAGAGAAAAATCAATCAAATGAACAAGAGATTCTGTCTCTGATAGGAGAGACTTCAGAATTTACATCTGAGGTAATCTTCTTCATTTCACACACTTACCTTGGTACACATAAACATGAATTCACACACATGAATTGGCTCACATATACTCTGACACATGCAGAACATATAGGAGGAGATAGAGACAAAGAGTGGAAGAAGTTTCAAAACTCAGTAATAATTACAATAATGTGGATTTTCGTTCAAAATGTACATGCAATTTTTCAGTCATTGGCGACTACAGATTTATGTATCTACATTAAGATTGTAAGAATCCCAAAGAAAATTTTTCTCATGAAGAGATAATAATTGCATAGATTTGAATTCATTTGGATCAAAAACAACATATACAAAACCTGTGCAACCAAAATCTGAGCATGGGGAGGGTTGGTGGACAGACTATCCCACCCAAGGCCCTGGAACTCTTGACAGCTATAAGCTTGTAAGAGCAGAAGGGTGTAGCCCCTGGCAAGTCAACCATTCTCTAATGGAAGACCACACATCATAGAATATTTGGTCTTGATGGGTATTTTTAAGGCCACCAAATTGGGTGGATAGGAAAAGTGGTAATTTAGAGACAATTGGGATGGGCGAGTGATTATGATAAAACACATTATGTGAAACCCTCAAAGAAATGGGAAAAAAAGAAATGTCAGTCTCACTTGGTGTGATCATAGTCATTATTTGGACAACAGATGCAGTTCCAGTATGCAGATGATGCTGAACATGTTTGTCCCCAGTAATTGCTCTACAAAGGACACATGTCTATTTGGGGAACTTGATGCAGCAGGTTTAATGTCTGGTTTTAAAATCTATACTGTCACAGATCCAGAGGCAGTGAACCTTGGGAAAAATGGAGCCAATAAATGAGGCAGACTAATGCTTCATTCGATAGCCAACTATATTCAGAGATTCAGACAATTTATACTCCGAGGATTATGAAAGGTCATTTGAGCATAGGTAACAAAAGTTCATGCTGTACATAATCATAAAGACAAGCTGTGTGTGTGGCAAAAGCATGTTTTTCCACAGAAGCACACAAACCAGAGTTTAAACATTATCAGGATAACCTGAAGTAGACCCACTCCTATCTGCTACACATGGAAGGAAGGTGAAAACATCTCTTGTTAAAGAAACTGAGATCACAAGACTCTTGTCCTGTTTTCTTAGTTTGTTCTCATAAGAATTCAGAATTCTCCCCTTGTGACTCTGTTTCTGGACATTTTTGTGGCATCTCCCTTTTTCATTTTTTTAAAATGCAAAATATCCAGAGTGTTTTTTATTTGAGTAAAATAAATCTAATGGTCCTTTGATGTATGAGTGTCCACAGATTTGCAGGCCAAAGCAGATAAAAGCACCAGAAGGAGATTCACAGATGACAGAGGACTCTGTGTATTTTGTAGAATGACTTCTCCCTAGGTACATAGGGTCTTTACTTGGCCCCAGGTAGACAGACAATTTCTGAAGATATGGTCAATATCTCCTTTCTCTCTTTTAGCTGGAGGCTTGTTATCTTTCTGGGTTTTGCCACTCAATCCCCCGCCCCCTACTTTTGTCCTTCATGGACCAGAGCTACACAAGCCTGAGAGGAATCCATTATGTTTCAGTGGCAACATCAGCAACGACAGACACATGGTTTTCCCACATTTCATCAGCTACCTGAGCTTCCAAGTCTTAAATTGTTTAAACCACACAGGCATGACTAAAGGCAGTTCAGAGTGTTCTAAAGAGAATTGTTTTTGAGTTCCTGAACATATATATGTCATATATACCTTGAAGCAAACTTTTCAAAATAAGAGTAAGGAGGGCATAAGAATATCCCTTGGTGCCTTCCCTCTTTTATCTTTTTAAAAATATTTATTTATTACCTCAGGTTACATCTCCATTGCAGTGTCCTCTTTCCAGCCCTCCCCATCCCGTCCTCCCACTCTGTATCCCCTATCCCTTCCATTACACTCCTCTGGAATGGAATGTCCCACATAACAGTCCCCCACCCCAGTTCAGCAGTCATATGAGGGCCAAGAATCTCCCTATACACTGGGGGCCTACAAGGCAGCACCACTAGGGCAAAGTGTCTCATTGACAGGAAACAAAGTCTATGTTCATGTTCCCTTTGGTGCATTGGTTGTAGTATAGTTATCCTGTACTATGTAGCTGAAATCCGACCATAAGTGAACAGATGCCATGTGCATCCTTCTGGGTCTGGGTTAGCTCACTCAGGATGAGCTTCTCTAGTTTCATCCATTTGGCTGCAAATTGCATGATTTCCTTGTTTCTGATAGCTGAGTATTTTTCCATTGTGTAGATGTACCACAGTTTTTTAAACCATTCTTTGGTTGAGCAGGATCTGGGTTGTTTCCAGTTTTTTAAAATCTTTTAATAATTGTTTTAAACTTCTATGTGCTCTTTCAATTATGCCCTGTCCTAGAGGATTATAAAGAATTCTTATAATATGATTAATATTCCATATTTTACAGGAGTTTTTAATTTTTTGCTACCTTAGGCTGCTCCAGTGTCAGTTTTTATTGAAGTAGGCACTCCCGTCCAGCAAAAAAATTTTGTGAGAAAGAAGCACATTGTATAACATTCCCTGAAAATTGAGGTACAGCCCAAAAAATTTAGAATATGCAACATTGCACATGTGCACATACAGCATCCAAGGCAGAAGAGCAAAGTGAGTTCCATTTACTTGCCACGAGTCAATAGTTGGGAATGACTGCAGCTATATGACTATGCTTGTGTCAAGGAGACCAAATAGGACATTTTTGCACAATTTATCTCTGTGGTTTTATACATGAAGTATGTTAGCATTAGTGTGTAGATGTTGAAGTTCCTGTTGTGGAGAAGTTAAAAATGTGGCAAGTTAATGCATCAGCTTGCTCATTCAGTTCTGCCACAGAAACAGGTAGTTTAAATTATGCACAAGTATGAATAATAGACAAAAGATGTGTGTGGGTTTCAACAACTTATAGTTCCTTTAGTAATGGGAGTATAATTGGATGTGAAGACACAATTAAAACAGTTTCTTATCCTTCCATATTAATGTGTAAATGAAATTTGAAAAATATGGAGTTCTTTAACCCTCTTTAAAATGGATTGTTAGTTAGGGATAATATAAGACAGCAAGGATCCAGTCCATTTAATTGTTGACTTTACATCATCTGATTTACTAATTGAGCAAGAAGAGTAAGGTAAACCATTAGTATTTTATGGCATTTATGGCATAAATAAATCCATCCCCAAAAGTTATCCTGTTGTGATAGAATACCTTTATGAGAAAATTTAGTGGGAAAAATAAATAAATTTAAAGGCAACAGTGGATCAACAATACACAAGTGCTCCTGTTAGTTTGGATTCAAAAAACTATAATTATTCCTTTGAAGAAAAAAAATCAAGGACTATCCATTGCCATCTCTCCTTTCAGAGATATAAATAGATTGGTTAGAACATAATTAAGTATTTCTCATATTCCCTAATAATATTTGAAGTAGTTGAGTGTTCTTAATAGTCTGGTCTAATTGATATTTGGTCTATTAACATTTGTTCTGATAACTAGTTACTAATAACCCAGATATTATGAAGTGTCTCATCTCAGTACTTTTTTAGGTGTAATAATAAGCACATTTTTGTATAGCACATCCTGAGTCATGTCATATATGGATTGTAGCTCTTTCTCTTGGGAGGTTACTAACAGAATATCATCCATATAATTGATAATATAACCCTGAGGGAAGGCCTGCCTCACAGGCTCTAAAACCTTTTCTACATGGTATTGTCATATAATAGGGGATTTTTTCAGGCCTTGAGGTAATACAGTCCAATGATATCAGAACTGAGGTTCAATATGATTGAGTGAAGAAACAGAAAATCCTAAATCTACTTTATGTTCAAGATGAATATGTTTAGTACAAAAGCAATCCTTTACATTCCAAAGTATGAAAGGCCAATCTTTAGCAATAGCTCTGTGTAGGTAAAATAGGCTGTAAAGTTACCATTGGCCACATGGTGGTACTAACATTCCCTAGGTCAATCAACAGTCTCCCTTTACTAGAGTATTTTTAAAATTAATTTATTTATTTATTACTTCAGGTTACATCTCCATCATAGTGTCCTCTTTCCACCTCTCGCAGTCCCGCCCTCCCACCCTCTACCCCCTATCCCTTCTATCACACTCCTCTGGAGTGGAGTGCCCCTACGTAACAGTCCCCCACCCCAGTTCAGCAGTCTTATGAGGGCCAAGAGCCTTCTCATACATTGGGGGACTACAAGGCAGCACCACTAGGCAAAGTGTCTCATTGACAGGAAACAATGTTCCCTTTGGTGCATTGGTTATAGTATAGTTATCCTGTACTATATGGCTAAAATCAAACTATAAGTGAATAGATGCCATGTGTATCCTTCTGAGTCTGGGTTAGCTCACTCAGGATGAGCTTCTCTAGTTCCATCCATTTGGCTGCAAATTGCATGATTTCGTTGTTTCTGATAGCTGAGTAATATTCCATTGTGTAGATGTACCACAGTTTTTTAATCCATTTTTTGGTTGAGGGACATCTGGGTTGCTTCCAGTTTCTAGCTATTACAAATAAGGCTGCTATGAACATAGATGAGGAAACTATTTTTTAATTACAAAAACAGGAGAATGCCGGTGGAGGGGAGGGGGGGATTCTATGTGCCCATTCTCCAACTGTTCTTTGAGTAACTGGTGAAGAGCCTATAACTTTTCTTTAGAAATGGATCATTGAGGAGTCTAGATAGACTAAATAGACTTTTACTATGAAAAATTCAATCCATACTCATAATATTGTTCATATGGGATTATAAATTCCATAATTCTTTGTAACTCTTTTCTTAGTCTTTTTTGTTTTTGATATTCCAAAACCTTTTAATTAAAACTTGTGATTATGAAGAATAAATAGGTAGCTTAAGATGGGGAAATATAGATCTCTATAGAAACTCTTTTCACCAAAGGTTAATCAGAACATGAGTAACATAAGGCTATAGGTCTTCCATTATCCCTTTAAGATTTATACTTTGTAATTTTGTTTAATCTTGTCAGAGCTCATAGTTCCCAACCCTATCAGGGTTGAATATTCCCCTAACACAGTTTATTCAAGTAGCCGGTCTAATATTATAATAGAAACATCCATTCCAGAATCAATCAATCCTATAAATGTTTCTCTTCTTATCTTCAAATCCAATAATGATTTTTCATTTTTAAATAAGGTGTTTAAAACTATAGTCTTATCTGTACTACTAAATCCTCCTTCAAAAAGTCACTTTTTGTCATGAAGAAACTATATTTTCAATAATAGCAACTGTGCATTTTTCTCCTCCTTTTAATTGTCAACTAATAAGCACTGTGTTCATGGCTATAATTTTCTCTGTTTAATCTTCATCAACGAGTCTTGTATGAACCATAATTCCATTCATATATATAAACTACTACATTCCTAAAAAGTCCAACTGTTCCAGGAAGTATAGGTCCCCAAATTTCCTGTGTGTCGCTTGGAGAGGGGAAATGGCAATAGTTTAGGGGAAAAAAAATCAATAGTAGAACTTCCTTGAGTAGCAGCTTGTAAGAAAAGAGTAAAGTGATTACAATCTGAAGGTCACATAAATGTTACTGTTTTTAGATATAAACCCTCTAATTTTGTGGAGACTTTGGGGTCCCTCAACAGGTTTTCTACTGTTATTGTTGCCAGGCAATGTATTGTCATCCTTATCCCATTTAGATCATCATTCCTTAGTTCAGGGTTTTCCTTCCTTGCATATAAGGCAAAAGCCAAGAGCTCATAGTTTTGAGCATTCAATTGTTGTAAGGGAAATTTACACTGCTTCTTGAAGTGGTCACTTGACCAACATCAGTTTTTGTGCAGCACAGATTGCCATAGCAGCTAATTTTGTTCTATGTTTCTAGGTCCCTACACTTCTAAATAATTTCAGACAGTTCATAACATTTTCTATTTCACTTTGAGGCTCTTAATCAAGTGAACCTTTGCAATCTTAATTGCCGTTATCAAAAACTAACTGTTTTAAAAATAACTCTTGAGTTTGTTCCCCCTTTACCTGTTACTCAATAGCATGTTTACATCTCCCTTTAAAACCAGTATTAGGTTCACCGGGGCCTTGTATATGTTTCAGGTAAGTAGAACTGAAGTCGGATTCCATCCATACCAGTTTTCATGCAGGCATCCATAGCTGCATCCCATACATGTGGCAGGGCTGAAGGAGGTTTATTATGCAACTCATAATCTGTTACTATCCATCCACCAATCTCTGTAAGCATTTCATATGTGACAATTCTAGGATTACACCTGAGTCCTATCTTTTGAACTGTTTTATAGTCTTTATCTGCAAGCCACATTTGCCACTGAAGAGATTGGAAAGGGTGAAGAACCATTTTAACAATTATTAAAAAAAAATCTCACAGCAAAAATTGTGTGTGTGGTTTTTTTCCAAACAAAAAGACAATAATAACTATATGGAGCAGGAGGTCAATAGGAAGCACAAGCTTCCTTAAAATCTCTCATTAAACCATTCAAATTCCTGATAAACATTTTGTTTTTATTGAAATTTCATTGGATATGGCGAGCCCAGCTCAGGAGGCCAGGGAAGGATTGATAAATGAGTTTCTTTTCCCTGTCATGCTCTAGCTGCCTAGGTTGTAAAGTTAACTTTTTCATAGGATCTCCTAATTCCTCCTCAAAAAGTGGAGAGAATTCAAGATTAGATTGATTATCAGCCCCTCACCTCATGCTTCAGGGTTATTATTAGGTAATGCAGGGTGCATATATAAAGGTAGCTCTAGTAATGGAGCTGAGGGAGAGATCACCTGCACAGCTATCAGTGGCATGGTTTTTACTTTCGATTTTGCCTGTGCTGGAAAAATCTTTTTTCTCATTTAACAGTTTTAAGATGTGGTCATCCAGTTTTTGTTATGCAAGGAATTAGACATTTCTTTTTCATAATTAATAACCTCCTTATCTTTGTTAAGTATTTTAGTAACAGTTCAAACCAATGCCCAAGTGACCCAAAATTGAATGGAAGTTTTTCTCCCTTTTTTATATATGCCTTTTCAAATAGTCATTCAGACTCTATCCCATACTTTTTCCTCTACAGTGTCTTCTTCTGTAAACTAGGGATTATAATCACAAGCAGCTCGTAAGCGGTCTAATAGTTGTGATTTTGATAATTGGGATCTCCCTTTCTTTAAAGAAATGATGCACAAGCTGAACACAAGGCAAAGCCTTCCCTGTTCTCTGCCCCATTGTTCTCTTTCACCTCCTCCTTTGAGAGTCCCCACTCTCCTGTTATGTAGGCAACATCAGGTGTCTGTTCAGACACCACTTGTCACAGCTCCAGAGACAGTGGGACTTGAGATAGTGGAGCTGATCAATGAGACAGAATAAAATCTCATGAAATAATCAACTCTATTCAGAGCATAGACAATGTATACTCTAAGGGTTAAGATAGGCCATATGAGTAAAGATTACATGAGTTCAAACTACATACAATCACAAGGGCAAGATATTTGTGACAAAAACATGTTTTTCCATAGTGGAACACAAAGGACAGTTTAAAAATTATCTGAGTAACAATAGGAAGGGGTAGCAGTAGCTAATCATAAATAGACTCACTTCTGTCTGCTACATCTGGGAAGAGGAGAAAACACATTCCAAGAATATCTTGTATTTTGAAGAAACTGAGGTCACAAGACTCTGGTCCTGTGTTCTTGGAGTATTCTCAAAGCACTCAGGATTACCCTTACAAGACTTACTTACTGAACCTTGTTCCTTCCAACACTATGTTATGCAAACTTACATCAGCCAGATGACTCCATATTCCATTGGCCAACATGATGGCATTGTTGCAAAGAATTGTCCATGTAGAATTAATCGAAGAAAAAAATTGAAACTCATTAAAAATAAATAGAACCTGTGAACAAAATTAAACTCTAAAGTATTTAAAATATGATTATATTAAAACTAGAATAATAGATCTATCAAAATAAAATTATGTCAAATATAAATTATTAGTAATGTGCCACTCTTCTCTGCAGTTGAATTATGTCACCACATCAATGTATTAAATATTTTCATGTATCATTAACTATCATATATCTCTGCTGGGAAAATGGTGGTTATGTTCAACC
The DNA here is from genome assembly GCA_907164525.1 of Lophiomys imhausi. NCBI lineage: Eukaryota > Metazoa > Chordata > Mammalia > Rodentia > Muridae > Lophiomys > Lophiomys imhausi. Next base: position 2,576,161 of record CAJQZJ010031994.1, on the reverse strand, counting down.
TGTCTTAAAAATAAATACAGAAACTATTGGCACACACTTCATCTCCATCTTTTAAGTGTTCTCACTGCTCACCTTTTCTGATATCCTCATCTAACCTGTGGGAGATACTTAATTATATTACCTTTAAAGTAAAAAACTAAATTTTCAAATATTGTCTTTTTTGATATTATGATTACAAAATTTCTCATGTTCCATTCCTACCTCCAAACCCTCTCATATCCCTGCTTCTTGCTTCCTTTAAACTCATTTCATCTTTTCTCATTAATTGTTGTTACATACATACATATATACATACCTACATATATTCATACATACATACATACATGCATACACACACATACATACCTACATAATACATTCCTAAATATAACCTATTCAGTCTGTGTAATATTAATTTGGCTCCAGCAATAAAGATTGTCTGACATTTAATAGGTTCTGTGGAGATTTGATGGCAAAAAACCATCCACCTTAGGACCCAATACCAGACTCTACAAGTGGCTCCCTCAGAATGACCTTCTTGGTAAGCCTCTGGAAAACAAATGCTGAATCATGACTGACTTTCTCTGATTCCTGTACCTATTCTTGTTGACATCAGAAGCCTTTCTATTACACTTAGCGAATATATTATTCATTTAACATAACAAGTTATGACATTCATTTGGTCTTTTTTTGACACTCATTTTCTCTTATTTTACTATGTACTCCATATAATGGACTCCACAGTAATCTACTATAAAACCAGTAATTCATAGTTCAAGTATCAAGTCACATACAAATCGGTAAATTATGCTTCTGTAAATTTAGTTTCTTCTTGCTGTGAGACAGGAAAACATTTCAGAGAGATTATGTGCATAACAATCTTCAAGTAGAAAAATCTCCTTTCAGTTCCTCATAATATACATTTCTCTCTCACATCTAGGATGGCTGATTAATGCTAACCTGTGTTCTCTTTTTCTAGGACATCCAAAAACCAAAGTCTTTGTAACTCATGGTGGAGCCAATGGCCTCTATGAGGCGATCCATTATGGAATCCCTATGATTGGCATCCCTTTGTTTGGAGAACAACATGATAACGTTGCCCAGATGGTGGCCAAAGGAGCAGCTGTTGCATTAAATATCAGAACAATGTCAAGGTCAGATTTGCTCAATGCACTAGAGGAAGTCATAGATAATCCTTCGTGAGTATAATCTTTTAAAAATGTGTATTCATGTTTATTTATTCTTTTTGCATCCTCCTGAGGGCCAAATGAGCATAAATTATCCTGAGGACAAAAATAGTGGTAGGAACATAGATAAATTAGGCCTGATTCAGTGTTCATGTTATTTTCTCCTTTTGTTTTTTTATTTTCATTTCCATATTTTGCTTTATGTTTCTTGGCTATGTAAATCAGGGTTTTCCTAAATGTGCAACCCATCAGCAACATCCTCCACACTGCTTGGCCAACAGGTATATGCTAATAGCTCTGGGAAATGTTTCTTTTCAATTCTTTTAGTAAAGTAATTGCTCAAAGTTTTTTTTCTTTTAATGGTCAGAGTTTTAAGGATAAGACAAAACTTCAATAGCCAATCAGTGAAATGAAATGAAACTTTAAGGATGGTATCAGATGTATTGCACATAGAAGCCATCGGAATATATTACAACAGAGAAAATTGAATATTATTAAAGCGATATGTGACTTTTATGGGAGTTTTAAATTTTAGCACCAAAATACAATAGATATTGACATAAAAGTAAGTGGATGGTTGGATATTTAAATACTCAACCTAATATTTTAAGATAAAAAGGACAACCTAACATAGTGAAATAATAAATGAGTATGCCCATAGTCATTTTTCACTGATTTAAAAAATCTAATTTGGAGGTTCTTTCCTGGAAAACACTATTTCTCTCCCACTCTCAGCATTCCTTAGGTACCTATAATTATTTTGTATAGAGTTGAAGGCAAATGTGAGTTTCGCCCCTTTCCATATTAGCATGACTATTGATGTCATCCTTATTCATATCTTATTTAGACATCCATGATGTTGAGACTCCATGAGTGTAGTTTTCCTGATATTATTCAAAGATGCAACTTCACTGCAGATATTCTGGCACTCTGGCAGTTATAATGTTTCAACCCTCCATTCTATGATGCACCACAAAATCTAGTTTTCAGGCAAGGGACTTTCAAGTCAGTTCCAGCCCAGAGGTGTATGGGCCCTGTTTCTAAACTGCATGGTCTTTCAGCATTTCCACCTCTTCCCCTAGTTCCACCACTGGAGAATAACCAAGGGGAACATCAATAGGCTGTATATTTTGAGAGTCTTTTTGACATCCCTGGCCAACATTTCAAAACAGGGCTTCCATTTCTGTTGTTGTAGTTTATGCTAGATAGCCTTAGGTTCTTAGAGGGAGTTTTGTCAAACCAAATGACAGAAATTCATTAAAACTGTATGTATCTTTGTGGCTTTTTTTCATACATCCTTATTACTATTTTATCCATTGCCTACCTTCTTCTGTATTAGCCTTCCTCTCCCTTCCCTAAGTAGCCTACCCTGTTCCATTTCCTTTATCAGATGACTTGAATTCTGGTATTTCCCTTTATCCTCGTTGCACCTTCTAGAACTGCCTCCCTCCCCTTCTCTAAGCAACCTCTCCTCTTCACCTTTACCTATTAGATGAGTTACACCCTAAATTTGAAATAAATGTAGTATACATACTAAGAAATGAGGATGATTTATTGAGATTCTTCTCATTAAATACCCACAATTTTTCCAAATGTGCTTTGTAAATTACATGATGGTAAGTTAACACCATTGCAATGATCACTTCTTATGCAACATCAAACTGATATTCAGGCTTTGTGACTCGTGTCTGTAAGTCACCTTTCTCCATTATATATTCACCAATAATCCTTCCAACACTACAATCAAATGCACCTGCATTGCTTCAGTGAGAATTTTGATCACTATTTTTTTGTTTGTTTGTTTATTTATTACTTCAAGTTACATCTCCACCACAGTGCCCTCATTCCATCCTTCCCAGTCCAATCCTCCCATTCTCTTCTCCCTCTCCCAGCCTTCCCACTCCTCAAATTTGGAGGGTCCCTACATATCAGCCCCTCTCAGATCAACAGTCATATGTGGGCTAAGAGCTTTCTCTTGCACTGGGGGCCAACATGGTAGCACTCCTAGGGCAAATTGTCCCCTTAATAGGTTAGAGAGTCTATGTTCCTGATCCTTGTGGTGTATTGGTTGTAGGATAGTTATCTTGTAATATATGGCTAAAATCCAATTATAAGTGAGTAGATGTCATGTGCATCTTTCTGAGTCTGGGTTAGCTCACTCAGGATGAGCTTTTCTAGTTCCATCCATTTGCCTGTGAATTGCATGATTTTCTTGTTTCTGATAGCACAGTAGTATTCCATTGTGGAGATATACCACAATTTTTTTATCCATTCATTGGTTGAGGGACATCTGGGTTGTTTCCAGTTTCTAGCTATTACAAATAAGGCTGCTATGAACGTAGATGAGGAGATGTCCTTGTGGTTTGGTGAGGAATCAGTTGGGTGGATACCCAGAAGTGGTATGTCTGGATCTTGAGGGAGGGCTATTCCAGGTTTTCTAAGATATTGCCAGACTGATTTCCATAGTGGTTATACAAGTTTGCACTCCCACCAACAATGGGGGAGTGTCCTCCTTTCTTCACAACCTCACCAGCATGTGCTGTCATCTGAGCTTTTGATCTTAGCCATTCTGACAGGTGTGAGATGGAATCTCAGAGTCATCTTGAGTTGCATTTCTCTGATGATTAAGGATGTTGAGCATTTCTCACTGCCATTAGAGATTCCTTCTTTGGGAATTCTTGGTTTAGTTCTGTTTCCCATTTTTTTCCCATTGGATTATTTGGTTTCTTGGTGTTTGATTTATTGAGTTCTTTATAAATTATGCATATTAGCCCTCTATCAGAAGTGGGGTTGGTAAAGATCTTTTCACAATCTGTAGGTTGCCATTTTGTTCTAATGACAGTGTCCTTTCTTTGCCTTACAGAATCTTGTCAGTTTCATGAGGTCCCATTTATTGATTGTTGGTCTTAGAGCCTGAGCTTTTGGCGTTCTTTCCACTTACTTCTAAAATCACAATGAAAAACAAATGAGCAATAATAGCTAAAATTAGACTCAAGATATGGCTCAATGTTTAAGAGCAGGGTTTACTCCTAGAGGACCATTGATTACTTCCCAATACCCATGTCAGTTAGTTTACAATAATCTGTAACTCCAGCTTCACAGATCTCAAACACACACACACACACACACACACACACACACACACACACACACACAAATACATGCACACCCAACTGCACACACATGAACATAATTAAAATAACAGCAAAATCTATGATTCCACTTTATAGTAAGAATAATATATGTAATGCAATAAAAATTTCAGTATTGTAATAGAGAAGAAAGTTACCCTTTGTATTAATTTCATTGAAGAAATAATAACCTTCATGAAAAATACAGAAAAGCAACAAGAATTAGCCATTAGAGCTTGGTAATAAGAACCTGGATACTTTTATAATATAATTTTTTACAATTAGAATCTTTCATCACTGATATGGTATTCCTTAATTTTTTTTAAACCCAACTTCTTTTCAGCATTACACATATATGCACCATAGCAGGAACTTGACAGAAATTTGTCTTCAACTTATACATTCTGATACTAGTATAAAGTTTTCACAAGAAGTTCACTTATAATTGCTTACTGGGATGTTTAAGACTCTAGAATGGAACTGGGACCTGTGAGAGTGGGGCTGATAAATGAAGTAAAATAAAGGCTCATTCAATAGCCTACTTTATTCAAAGCATCAGACAATTCATACTCTGAGGGTTCACAGGAATCCCATGAGTAAAGTGTATAAACACAAGGACATGCTGCACATGGCAGAAAACCCATGCACAATAAAACATGAGTTTCCATAGAGATATATGAAGAAGTAGCATCCAATTGTAATGAATAACCTGAAGTAATCTCACTCCTCTCTGCTACACCAGGGAGGGGTACAAAGCATAATCTATAAACAACTCCATGTTTTAGTTTCTTTGTGTTTGTTTTGATTTTTTGATGAAACTGAGTACACAAGAATCTTGTCTTGTTCTCCTGGAGTTGTCTGACAAGCACTTAGAAATGTCCTTGCAAGATGCTATTCTTGGACCATATTCTGACACTGGGTAACTGAAGTTTCATGTACTCAAATATTTCAGTATGATAGTTTTTGTCTTTAAGGCTTAACTGTCTACAAACTCTAACTTTGAAATAATTGATCTTTTCCAACTTTTATGCCTATACCTTGGATATTCAAGATATTCAAATATGCCTAATAACATCTTCCTAGGCATGAATATAAAACATAATACATTTTTCTTTTTTGTGTAATAATATTTACTATCTACACAATAATGTGTAAATTTGTGTTTTTCATTCATTCAGTGAATTGATATCAATTTTATCTCTTACAGCTATAAAGAGAATGCTATGTGGTTATCAACCATTCACCATGAACAGCCTATGAAGCCACTAGAGAAAGTCATCTTCTGGATTGAGTTTGTCATGCGCCACAAAGGGGCCAAGCACCTGAGACCACTTGCACACAACCTCAACTGGTACCAGTACCACTCTCTGGATGTGGTTGGGTTCCTACTCGCCTGTGTGGCAGCCATTGCTTTCATTGCTGTAAAGTGCTGCTTGTTTGTTTCCCGACTCTTGGTAAAGAAAGGAAAGAAAAGAAAGAATGAATAGAGCTCACTGAGAATGCACTACATGAACTAAATTTCAACACCATTCTATTTAGAATTCAGTGAATTCTAAACATTCACTGAATACTTTATCAAGTAATATCTTCTTTGTAATTTTATACCATGTAAAATGTGATATAACTCTGTGGCTACTAATATATGGTAAAATAATCCCATAATTTAATTTAGTTGTTAAATTATTTAGTGTAGAACAATTTGAATCCATAGAAAATATGAAAATGAAGATATACTAGACAGAGTCTTAATAATAGAAACATCAATCCCTCAATATTTGACTGTCAAATAAATAAGTAAGAAACAGGGAGGGGAAATATATGATTTACTATTTTGTTGCTATAATAAAACATGCTAACTGATAGCAGCTCAAGGCAAAATCAAAACAATGTATTTTGAGTTGTGGTTGCAGATCCTTAGAACAGATGGGAAGGTAAAGCAGCAGGAGGAAGATCACTGATCACATCTCAACCACATATAGATGGCAAAGAAGGTGAGCAGAAAGTGGACTTAAGCTACAAACTTTCAAAGCTTTCCCCAGTGATGTTCTTCTTCCAGCAATATCTAAACTCTTTAAGGTTCCATAACCTCAAACAGCACAACCAATTTAGCAAGATTTGCTTAAATATAAATACATCAGCCTATGGGAGACATTTTTAATTCAAACCATAACCAGAAATAACCTTATTTCTAAATTCTCATTACTTGGCATTGCATATGTTGTTAGCATTGTAATAATTCAACCACGGCATCATAGAATACTTGTACTTCTTCAGTGTAAGTTAACTGTGATCATGAGGCATGGTATACATTTGAAATGAAGTACATGAACAAGAAAATATATGGAAGTGCTGACAGAGGTAAATTTAGATTTGATATTGGCTAGCAGACCTACTGGTAGTCATTCATATCATTCACACGATGTTCTGGTATGTTTGAAGGATGTTATAAAAGAGATACGGAACTTTTATGGCACTTATAACATTAAGCATTGAAATAAAACAGATATTAAGATAGAAGTTAGTGTATGGTTAGATTTTTAAATATGCAATATAATATTTGAGGATAAATTCAGATAGTGAATCATATTAGAGTGAAGCAAATGAATATATTCATCAACATTTTTCTTTGATTAAAACAATCCAATTAGGAGGTTCTTTCTTGGAAAAGACTATTTCTCTACCACTCTCAGCGTTCCTTATGGGGCTTATAATAAATTTGAATAGAGTCTCGGGTTGTGGTAACATTTACCCCTTTTCATATTAATATAAGTACTGGTGTCATCCTTATACAGATCTTGTTTAAGCACCATGATGTTGAGACTTTATAAAGGTAGCGTTCCTGATATTTCTCAAAGATGCAACTTCACTAAAGCTATCCTCACCCTCTGGTTCTTATAATATTTCAATCCTCTATTCTATGATGCTTCACGGGTAGTTGGATCAATATTGGAAACAGAGTTCAATTCTTTTAGTCCTATTAGTTCCATAAAATATTATTATGCTCCCTATATATAAATCCACAAATAAGAACTGAAGAAACATCCGTCCATTATGTTTGATACCTGCCTCTATCATGGCTAATAAATACTCACTTCAACCAAGGTCTAATAAAAATGTCATTGGCTAATGTAGCAAATCTCTAATTATTAATCATAGTGATCATTTTATAAGCATATAGCCTATTCAGATTTCTTTCTGTATATAGTATTTCCCTGCTCTTGTGGAGGTTTTTAGATTTTTTATATTCCTAAGTTAGGATAATTTTTCTATTTCTAAAAAAGAATGAAGCTACAATCATGAGTCATGATAACAGAAACTAAGTAACCAACAAAATGAGATCAATCAATGTTAGATAAACTATTAATAGTTAACAAGAAAGTTTAGGTCCATGTAATGGATATTTTAGTTGTCAACTTAATGACATCTGGAATCAACTAAAACCTAAGCATCTGCGCACACCTGTGAGGGACTTTTTTTTGACTGTATCATTTGAGGTGAGAATACCCACCCTACAAATCTGGCCACATCTTCTGGTGGCAGCCATTTTAAAAGGACAAGGAAAAAGGAAACTTAAACACCTCCACAATCTGCCTGGAAGGCTTTAGAGCCTTATGTACTGCCCCAATCCAGGAGTTCCACATGGAAAGACACCTGAAGCTCTACTGTCCTGTTCTTCAAACACAAACCACTTCCTTAGAAACCTCCCTGCTCTTCTCCATATGGATGGGTGGATAAAAGACCCAAGACATATAGATGCTACCCACAGCACAACCACAACAGAAAATAACCCAACACTCTGCTGTCTTCCATATGCTACTATAACTCCTTAGTACTCTCTCTCTCTCTCTCTCACACATACACACACACACACACACACACACACACACACACACACACAAATCAATAATCATACAGAAATTGATCAAAAGGAAAAAACAGTAGATCATCTTCTACACATAGAATTCTAAAGGACAGTTATAAAAATGTTCAAAGAGTACACTGAATTTTAAAAAATACTCAAATCAACATCTAAGTCAACTTGAATGCAGATATGAACAGATCAAAGTTCAAGAAAACACAAGCAGCTTAAATAAGGAAGGCAATTTGGTACATAAAAACAGAATTGAATAAAGAGTTAGAAATCCTGAAGAAAATTCAAACTGAAATGAACTGGATATAAAAACTTTATTAGTAAAATTAAAATGCAATAAAAAGATTCACCAACAGAATGAGTTAGGTGGAGGACAGAACATCAGGAATTCAAGACACAGTAGAATAATTGGATCCTTCAATCAAATAAAATGATATATTTTTAATATATATTTATGGAACATACACATTTTAGGACATTATAAAAATAACAAATTTACAAAATGTTGCAATAGAAGAAAGAGACAAATTGAATGTCAATTGCACCAAAAATATTTTCAATAAAATCATAAAAAAATCTGCTATTCTAGAGAAAGAAAATCTCATCCAATACAAGATGTCTTCAGAAGAATGAACAAAAAGGATGAAGCAAGTCAATAGTAATGCTCAATAATATATTAAAATTCAAGCACTAAAAATAAAAACAAAGAAAGAATATTGGAAGCTGCAATGAAAAAAGTTTAAAGGCACATTTATTAATGTAGCTACATTGGAATAACCATTGATAAGGCATCAGAAACCCTAAGAGCCAGTGGGGCTTGGAGAGATGTATTCCAAGTACTGAATAATCACAAATACCAACATAGGCTATTATACTACCACCATGTTATTTCATAAGAAAAGGAGAAATGAAAAATATTTATGATAAAAACATACTAAAAGAGTTTCTGACCACTAAGCTAGCTCTACAATGGCTACTAAAAAACATTTGTCAATCCAAGAATAAACAAACTGAAGTTCTAACTACAGAAAACCAATTCCAGGATATTTAACCAGAAGAGTTCTAAGAACACAACATAAAATCAACAAAATGTCAGGAATAAACACATATCAAGGAGTAATAACTTTGAATATCAATAGTCTTAATTTCCCAGTAAGAAAACACAAACTAACAAACTGGACTAGAAAACAGGATATATCATTTCACTGTATCAAAGGAACACTCACACCTCCCCATGAAGGATAGTCACAACTGTAACATAAAAGGGGGGGAAAGTATTGTAAGCAAATAGGACTAGAAAAAAAGTTGACATAGCTATTCTCGTATCTTAAAAAATAAACATAAAACTAATCAGAAGAGATAGTGAAAGTAATTTCATACTTATTCAGGAAACTATCATGAATGTGTTGTAATTCTAAATGCATATGTACCAAATATAGATGTACCAATTTTTAAAAATTAAACACTGATAAATCAAAATCCACATATAAATTTCAAAAAAAATTAACTAGGTGTTTGAAATATCTCATGTGTATCAATATATAGATTATCAAGACAAAAAAATGGAAAAATAACTGAGGTAAAGACACTAAAAATAAAATGTATCTGATGAACATTTTCTGCTCATTCTATAATAACATGGTAAAATACATTTTTTTTCTCAGAAATAGAGTGAAAACTCAATAAAATTAGAAATTAAACACATCAATTTTGATGGCAATTTTAAAAATCATAGAACTCATCTAAAACATATATTACTAAGTTGGAAAAAATCTTAAAGAAACACATTTAATCTACATACATGCAACCTACCAAAATTAAACTAAGATGAATAAAATCTTTGAACAAGAAATTAAAAAAAGAAAAAAAAAGCTTTGAGCAAGTCCAAAATTATCAACATTGAACTTCAAATAAGATCTCCCATTGGTGCTGCAATCCACCAATACCATTGATATTTACGATGTATCCACCTGTGGGTTTCTGTGATGGTCCCCTTTTGCTGTAGACTTTTCTTTGATGAGGGTATAGATGCTGTACTTATGTGTAGGTTTAGAATGTAGTAGGGAACTATACTTCCCTAGCAAAATGTCAGTAAAAAAGTTGGCAATTTACCAAGAATCTTGGCACATTACCAAAATGGACTTGACATGAGGCAATACTTACTGCAAACATAAAAAGGCAGAAAAGAACGCATAGCAAGTACAATACTGAAATCTCTACATCAGCTCTGTAATTTCAGTACCAGGTGACAAAGGCATCCATTACAATCTTTGTCCTCAGCAAAGTCATGAAAGATAGCATTTTCTCTTGTTCTTTTAAGATAAGACATCTTGTCTTGCATTTCCTCTCTCCCTACATTTATAACATTCATTCTCTTCTTCCTACCTGGATTCTCTCTTCTGTCTTGTTCTGTTTGAAGTTTCTGTTTTGGGTTTTGACCTTGATTCCTGTCCCCCACCACATACACACACATTTACTCTAACATATGCTTGTCAACAGTATTGTAGACTTTTGCTTTTAATTTCTTATAAAGACCTATTTGGACTCTTTCAATAACTTTCAATAACTTGTAATTTCCTGTGCTTCCAGCCTTATGGAACTTTTATCATTAATGGCATACCCTGTCTTTGTTTGCTGCTTCTTCTTTCTCTCTTCTTTAGGTCTATCTTCCCATTACTAGAGTGTGTCCATTGAAGTGCAATCTGAAGGAATTTTCTTCTTATTGATGTCAGATATTTTATACTTCCCCTTATACATAAAGGAAGTCTTGCTTCTTATCCTTATCATGTCTGTGACAGCTAGTGTGCTAATATATACTCCAGAAATTCCTTAGAATCTGCATGGAAGTTTCTTACACTCTACCATGAAAGTTCTAAGACTTCAGTGCTTTTCATTTTCAATATGAAATTAAATCTGACATAGTTTTATGGTTTCAAGATTCATCACATCATGCTGACTAGGGTGTGGCAGAGCAGAACAGCTCTGGTTACCATGGCCAGATTCAATGGTGAAGAATTCCTGAATTATCTCCTTTTTATCTTCTATTTAATTCATATACCCAACCCATTAAATGGTGATCCAAAATTTGGAATTCTCAGTACTCCCTCCTTTTAGTTAGTCCTCTCTGGGAGCACCTATTTTTGTGGTTTCTTGAGTACCTTTCAGTCTGACTAAATTAGCACTAAAGATTAAACATAAAAAGTCTATCTCTAGTGAAGTTAACTGTAAAACACACCCTAACCTATAAAATACTACTACTGAGCACTGTGCAATGTCATTCTAATAATGAAAAATGCATGCAGTTGCTCTCCAACACTATCCATAGTCTTCATGGTTTCAGCACTACTCAAACCTATGTTTCATCCTAGACTCAGGAATATACTTATCTTGAGCCTGAGAAATTTATAATTGTGCCATAACACCCAAACATGTCAAATCTCATCTCATTTCAAAAGTTAAGAGGATTGGGGTCTGAGAGTATCAGAGAGCAGAAACTTACAAACTCCCTGCTGCCCTGGGTCTGTTTCCTCTATCTGAGAATCCGGGTTCATTGTACATGGAGCTGGACTGGAGGAAGGGAAGGCTAGCTAGGCCTGATGTAGAATCTCAGTAGCTGGTGAGTGTACGAGAAACAGCCTTTGTGTACGGGAGACAGCTTCAGTGAGACAGTTCATTTAATTGGAAAGGACAAAGGCTAAACCTTTGGGGAGTGAGTTGAAGCTTTTACAGTGAGTGTACATCATTGGCTAGGGCCAAGGTGCTGGGATTGCCTTATTTACATAAAGAAGAATTCCAGGTGCTTGCTGGACAAGATCTTTTAAGAAGAGAGTAAGTTTTACCTATAACCTGGCCACCAGCCTATGCAATCATGTCAAGGGTGGCAAAAGTAGGAGGCATAAAGCTAGGTGTACCAGGACGTGTAGGTCCAGGGAAGGGAGGAGGGAATAGTTCTATTTCTTCCAGTGTCAAGAGAATATTTTCAGGGTTTGGTCAAGCCTGGACCTCACTCTTGCTCTAGTCCTCTTTCCTCAGTCACACAAATCGCAGAAACAAACCTCCAAGATACAATGACAGAATTACCTGGAACTGGATTTACTGATAGTGGTAGGCTACCATGTTGGTGGTAGTGGTTGAACTTTGGTCCTCTGGAAGAACAGTCCGAGCTCTTAATAGTAATTTCTCTAGCCCCATATTACTTGTTTGCATATTTATTGTTTGTTTTTTTTGTGTATGGAAATTTTGCATGTGTCACAGAATATTTTTATTTACCAACCCATATTTATTAATACTTAACAGGCATCTATAAAGTACCTAAATCCTATAACCTAACCTTATTAATCTATCATCTATAGTCTAACTAAAAACACCCCAATATCTATCTACAAACACTCTAATATCTACTGAAAAACATTCATTGAACACCATTTTAACTTTCTTAAAAGGATATTAATATTCTTAGCGTAGGTCCTTGCAGGATAACCTGGTTTGTGGCAGTCCCATCAGATCTTTCAAGGTTAAAGTCTGTTGGGCCTTATTTTGCCAGTTTGTAAGGCCAATTTATTTCCACCACAAAGTTGTTGCCAGTTTATAAAGTCAGTCTGTTCCAACTGCCAACTGAGTGCTGTCCTTTCAATCAGACAAGAATTGCTTCCATGGTTTCCCTGGCCCGGAATTCTCAAGTCCAAAAGCTTATCTGAAAAGCTTTCCAATTCCGCTTGTCTCACTCACCTTTCTGGTGCTCTGGAGCCCCAAGGCAGACACCTTGAAAAATTCTCCCTCAGCAGGTCTGTGCCATGCCTTTGCATTGGGCTGCACCAGTCCAAACTCTGCAAATGGTGTGCTTCTCACAGCCAATGATATCATCTGTATGGCTTGTGAGATTTTAGTCACACCCCTTAAACAAGGTGGTCCAAGTTTTCATCTCCTTAACCTTCAGAGACCCAGTTTTTGCCAGTCCAAAATCCCTATGTGCTGCTAGATGCTAAACTGAAGGGCCTAACAACTACCACATCTGTATGTTTGTTTCTGCATCACATGCATGGCTGGTATGCACCAGACAAAAGAGTATATCAGCTCGCCTAGGACTGGAATTACAGATGGTCATGAACCACCACTATGTACATGTTTGGAATTGAACTTTGAGTGTTTTGGAAGAACAGTCTGTAATCTTACTGTTGAGTCATCTCTTCGCCTGATAGTAACATTATTAGAAAGGAATGTATTAACAAGTACAATGTGAATGTAAAAATTATAATAGTGTTTCAGAGAGGCATATAGAATTAATAAATAGTGTTCCCAGAGTCCTGTTTTGCTAGAAATCTTCCTAAAAGCAGTGTGGTACACACAAAAGATGCTATGAGACAAAGTTAAGTTAGTTCAGTAGATGAATATGATACAAATTAGAAAATATTATGAAACTCTGTTTTGCATCCTGGAATGGATGCTTGAGACACAATCTGAACTATATTTTTCTGCTTACATATTGGGATAGTCCTGTCCATATGTTTCCGAAGGAGTTATTCAGAGAGAAAGATGAATGGGATGAACCAACTCTGAATTCAGGTAGCTACCAAGTCAAATGTTTTCAGATGCATATAAAATCAGCCAATTCAGGGAATTATAGCTAATTTTTGCCTGAATAAAGAAGATGCGAGACAAAACACTAAGTTACAGAAAAAAGTAAAATCAAAGCTGGTCATAAAATACATTACAGTACCAAAGTGCAGATCATATTTTAGGACACTGCAATATAGTGTGTCATAAAACATCAATCTCTGGCAGTTATAATGAACTAACTATGTTATAATGATAAAAGTGTTTTTATCTGATTTAGTATTGGATATAGCATTTTCACAAAGATTTTAAAAGTAAACAAGTCTTTAACCTGGTGTGTCTGGAGCTAACCAGAAAAAAATTGTTGAGACATGTTAATATATAACTAATCTTTAGATTATAGCCCTAGTGATATGATTAGATTTAATACCTTCAGTATAACTCCATAATTTATTACATTGTGTTTCTGATTAGAGCTAACAGTCTAGAAGTCAAGCTGGCTTAATGTTTAGCAGGACAATTATGAAAGATGACCTTAGGATAGGTTAAAACACTTACTTCTTTTTTTAATATTTATTTATTACTTCAGGTTACATCTCAATCACAGTGTCCTCTTTCCATCCCTCGCAGTCCCGCCCTCTCAACCTCTAACCCCTATTCCTTCCATCCCACTCCTCTAAAATGGAGTGTCCCTACATAACAGCCCCCAGCCCCATTTCAGCAGTCATATGAGGGCCAAGAGCCTCCTCATACACTGGGGGCCTACAAGGCAGCACCACTAGGGCAAAGTGTCTCATTGACAGGAAAAAAAGTCTATGTTCATGCTCCCTTTGGTGCATTAGTTGTAGTATAGTTATCCTGTACTATATGGCTAAAATCTGACTATAAGTGAATAGATGCCATGTGCATCCTTCTGGGTCTGGGTTATCTCACTCAGGATGAGCTTCTCTAGTTCCATCCATTTGGCTGCAAATTATATGATTTCCTTGTTTCTGATAGCTGAGTAGTATTCCATTGTGTAGATGTACCACAGTTTTTTAATCCATTCTTTGATTGAGGGACATCTGGGTTGTTTCCAGTTTCTAGCTATTACAAATAAGGCCCTTGCTTCTTTTTAAATTCTTATGAACATATAATTACAGTTCACTCAAATGAGCTGAATACTTGGCAAACTAGTTGGCATTACTTTCAGATATACCTTTCTTTATTTTTTATTTTTTGGCTCCTGTATATTTAATTAGACAAAATACCAAAACACAGCTGACAGGATAAAATGCAACAAATGGAGACTGGCTGCTGCAAAGAAATTTGTCTTAGATTAAGAATTTGAACATAGATATTGCATGAGGAAGGATATTAGAAGATGAAAAAATTGAATATTTGAAATCTCTGCACATGTTATAGTTGAAAACTCCATGTACTTTCCTTTTCCCATTAAGTGTACAGAATTGTATTCATATTTATGTTCTTTGGGTGGGTAGTTACACAGACTAAATGATGAATGATTATCATATTGCAAGAAGAAAATAAATCCATGAAAGAATTTAAAGAATCTACAATTTCATAAATGAAAGCAATGGAGAATTCCATTAGAGAACTCCAAGCTTACTAAATCAAACATGAATAGGAAAGAGACAGGCTATGAAAGATTGGCAGTCAACGACAACCAAATTGGAATAGGAAATGCATAAAAGAGTTAAAAACTTGAAACTGGAAATGGAAGCAATATGGAAAACATAAGCAGAGACAATCCTGGAGGAAGAAAACCAAGGAAAGAGAACAGGAACTACAGACATCAGTATTACAAATAGGATACAAGACGTGGAAGACAGAATCTCAGGTGTGGGAGATTCGATTAAAGAAAGAAGTACAACAACCAAAGAAAATGACAAATCTAGAAAGGTCCTCACCCACAACATCCAAGAAATCAAGAACCCAATGAAATATGGAACCTAAGAATTATATGTATAGAGGAAAGTGAAGACACCTGACTCCAAGGTCCAGGAAATATTTTCAACAAATCCAGCAGTACAGAAGATCCTACAGAACATTCCAACCCAGAGAAGATAACTACACCCAACAAAACATATTAAACAAAAAACTCCACTGTAGCTAAGGCAAAAGAAACATAAACATATAACCACCACTTACATCAAAATAACAAGAAATAATAACCTATGGTCATTAATATCTCTCAGTATCCATGGACTCAACTCCCCAATAAAAAGATATAGGCTTTCAGAATGGATCATAAACAAGACCCATCATTTTGCTGCATATAAGAAATGCACTTCACTAACAAAGATAGACTGTACCTCAGAATAAAGGGCTGGGAAAAGGTTTTCCAAGCAAACAGTCCCAGGAAGCAAGCTGAAGTAGCCATCCTAATATCAAATAAATAGACTTTCAACCAAAATTAATCAAAAAAGATAAGGAAGGACACTAAATACTCATCAAAGGAAAAATTCATCAAGATGACATCTCATCACTGAATATCTATGCCCCAAGTATAAGGGCACCCACATGTGTAAAAGAAACTCTTCTAAAACTTAAGCCACATTTCAATCCTCAGACATTAATATTAGGAGACTTCAACACTCCACTCACACCAATGGACAGATCATTGAACCAGAGACCAAACAGAGAAATAATGAGACTAACAGAACTCATGAACCAAATGAACCTAACAGATATCTACTATTCAACCACACACAAAAAATATACCTTAATTCAGCACCTCATGGAACCTTCCCCAAAATGGACACAAAGCAAGCCTCAACAGATACAAGAAAATTGAAATGACACCTTGTATCTTATCAGACCATCATGGCTTAAAGCTGAACTTCAACAACAACAGAAATGACAAAATGCCTATACATTCTTGGAAACTGAACAACTCCCTACTCAATGACCACTGGGTCAGAGAACAAATGAAAAAGGAAACAAAGACTTCCTAAATTTCAATGAAAATGAAGCCACAACATATCCAAACCTATGGGACACAATGAAAGCAGTTGTTCATAGCACTAAGTGCCTTCAAAAAGAAAGTTATGACAGCTAATATTGGCAACTTAATAGCAGAATTAGAAGAGCTAGATTAAAACAGAAGCAAACACTCCCAAGAGGAGCAGACCTCAGGAAATCATCAAACTTAGGTACTGAAATCAACAACTTAGAAACAAAAAGAACAATAAAGAGAATAGATGAAACCAAGAGGTGGTAATTTGAGAAAATCAAACTAACTAAAAGGTAGAGGGAAAATACCCAAATCAACAAAATCAGAAATGAAAAGGGAGAAATAACAACAGACATCAAGGAAATCCTAAGAATCTTTACGTTTTACTTCATAAACCTATACTAAACACAATTTGCAAGCCTGAGTGAAATAGACAATTTTCTTGAAGGAATCCACCTACCAAAGTTAAATTAAGATCACACTTACAAATTAAATCCCTAAGGAAAGGGGGATTTACCTAAAATCCCTATGTAATTAGAAGCAGTCCTTAAGTGTCTCCCAAACAAAAAAAGTTCAGGGCCAGATGGTTTCAGCACAGAATTCTACCAGACCTTCAAAGAAGAGCTAACACCAATATTCTTCAAAATTTTCCACAAAATAGAAACAGAAGGAACACTGCCAAACTCATTCTATAAGGCTACACTGACCCTGATATCTAAAGCACACAGAGACCCAACAAAGAATGAGAATTTCAGACCAATTTCCCTCATGAACATAGACATGAAAATATTCAATAAAATACTTGCAAACCAAATCCAAGGACACATCAAAAGTATCTACACCATGATCAAGTAGACTTCATTCCAGGGATGCAGCAGTGGTTCAACATATGAAAAATCGATCAATATAATCCACTATGTAAACAAGCTGAAAGAAAAAAACCCTACATGATCATCTCTCTAGCTGCTGAAGTATTTGACAAAATCCAACACCCCTTCATGCTAAAAGTCCTCAGGAAAGCTGGAATACAAGGACTATACCTGGAAATAATAAGGACAACATACATCAAGCCAGCAGCCAATATCAAATTAAATGAATAGAAACCTAAAACATTTCCTCTACAATCAGGGACAAAGCAATGATGCCTATTCTACCAATATCTCTTCCAACATAGTACTTGAAGCTCTAGCTAGAGCAATAAGGAAATTAAAGGAGATCAGGAGATACAAATTGGAGACGAAGAAGTCAAAGTATCCCTATTCGCAGATGATATGATAATATACATAAGTGACCCCACAAATTCCATCGGAGAACTATTACAACGGATAAATACCTTCAGCATGGTGACTGGATACAAAGTTAAAGCAAAAACAAAGCAAACAAACAAACAAAAATAAAAACTCAGTATCCTTTCTTTATACAAAATATGAATGGGCCTAGAAAGAAAGTAACAAAACAACACCCTTCCCAATAGCCACAAGCAATATAAAATACCTGGGGGTAACTCTAACCAAGCAAATAAAGACCCATATGACAAGAACTTCAAGTCCTTGAAGAAAAAAATTGAAGAGGACATCAGAAGATGGAATGATCTTTCATGCTCATGATAGGTAGGATCAACATCATAAAAATGGCCATCCTACCAAAAGAAAAACACAGATTCAATGCAATCCCTATTAAAATACCAAAGCAATTCTTTACAGACCTTGAAAGTACAATTCTCAACTTTGTATGGAATAAACAAAAAACGTGAATAGCTAAATCAATCCTGTACAATACAAAAAAAATCTGGAGATATCACCATCCCTGATTTCAAACTATACCACAGAGCAATAGTAATAAAAACAGCATGGTACTGGTATAGAAACAGACCAGTTGATCAATGAAATTGAATAGAAGACCCACAAATAAACACTCACACCTATGTTCACTTAAATTTTGACAAAGAAGCCAAAACTGTACAATGGGAAAAGGACAGCATCTTTAACAAATGGTGCTGGTGTAACTGGATGTCAACATGCAGAAGAATACAAATATACCAATATTTGTCACCTTGCACAAAACTTAAGTACAAGAGGATCAAAGGCCTTAACATAGAGCCTGACACACTAAATCTAATGGAAGAGAAATTGGGGAAAAGCCTTAAACTCATTGACACAGGTGAGAACTTCCTGAGCAGAACACCAATAGCTCAGGCTCTACGATCAAAAATCAATAAATGAGACCTCAAAAACTCAGAAGCTTCTCTAAGGAAAAGGACACTGTCATTTGAACAAAATGGCAACCTACAGATTGGAAAAAGATCTTTACCAACCCCACATCTGACAGGGGGCTAATATCAAAATTTATAAAGAACTCAAGAAATTAAACACCAAGAAATGAAATAATCCAACAAAAAATGGAGAACAGTGCTAAAACAAGAATTCACAAAAGAGGAATATCTAATGACCAAAAGACAATTGAAGAATTTCTCAACATCCTTAATCATCAGATAAATGCAACTCAAGACAGCTCTGAGATTCCATCTCCCATCTGCCACAATGGCTAAGATCAAATATTCAAATGACCGCATGTGCTGGTGAGGTTGTGGAGAAAGAGGAACACTCCTTCATTGCTGGTGGGAGTGCAAACTTATACAACCACGATGGAAAGCAGTCTGGCCATATATTAGAAAACTTGGAATAGCTCTACCTCAAGATCCAGCTATGCCACTCCTGGGCATATATCCAAAAATTGTTCACCAAACCACTTGAAAACTGGCTCAACTATGTTTATAGCTGCTTTATTTGTAATAACTAGAAACTGGAATCAACCCAGATGTGCTTTAACTGAAGAACAGGTAAAAAACAACAACAAAATAAAAAGCCTTTTCCATGAGTCAAAAGTGAAAATTTCATCTCCCATCCAAATTCATAGTATATTTTATTGAGAAAAAATTACTGTTCTGTTGAATTCTTTCTTCTCTGTGTTCTATTTTGCAGACTATGTTCTGAGTATAAAAATTCTAATTGTAGATAATGAAGGTTAGATCTTGAGAACTTTTCATATTTAAAATATTCCCTCTAGCATAGATACTATGCTATGATAACAACTTTTTCCATTCAAACTTGATTATTCCATCTGCAGTTATTATTCTATATGTTCTGAATGGAAAATAATTAAAAGAGTACTTTAATTTTGTGCTTTTCTCCATATTTCTCCTGGGTAGCAATGCAGCCAGAAATGGCTGGCTAAAGAATAGAGGAAAGGTATGGGCCACCTTGTTGCCACGGGAACTGTACTATAACACCAAGCACTGAATTAAGCCTAAGGTCCTCAGCTCTTGTTCTAAACTAAACAAATCATCTTCTATTGTGCATTTTCCTACTGTCCAATTGTACAGGAACATTCAGTGAAAAGAATATTCAAAGTATCATGTGGTGAAAACTCGTCCAACTTTCTAACCAAAAACTTATCAGGTGATCTAGTTTTCAGTGGGAAATGTGTTAGGAAAAATATTGAGTTGGTGTAATAAATAATAAAAAATCTTGATGAAGTATTTTGTATCTATGAGAGATGTAATTTTATGCTCATGTACCAGATAGCACTTGGTTCACAATGTACCTAGACTAGATCAAATTATTCTGGGTTCCACTTGTGTTTTGTCATAGATTATGTCTTCAAAAGTGATTTATCATTTAATGTTTACATGCATGCATCTATATTTCTGTGAAACTGAATTGTACATCATGTGTTTTTATGCCAGGAGATTTAAGTAATGTTTCTATGTTTGTAATTCTCCACTTACTCTAGGACACCTTTTAAAATTCCCATTTCTTTATTTTAATTTTTAAAATAAATTTTAGTGTTATTTTTTTATTCATTATTATTGTTGATTGCGGGGATGGTGTGTGACTGTGTATGTGTGTATGCTATATGGATATGGGCACATGAAAACAAAGACACAGGTTAATTCTGTGATGTTGATTCTCTTCTTCTGCCATCTTTGGGTCCTGGGGCTTGAATTCAGGTGGTCAGGCTAGTGGGATATGTTCCCCTACTAGCTGGAACACCGTGCTGCCCTTCACATTTGTTTGTATTAAAAAATCTTTCTTCTTATATAGTATACATTAAACCCCCTTTTCTTATATTTTTGGTTGTGAGCCTAGCCTTTAACAACCTGAGCCATCTCTCCAGCCTAACCCTCTTTTCTTTACCCTGGTAGTTTGAATAAAACCAACGCTGTCACTTTTAAAAGTTATCTATATCTATTTATCTATCTATCTATCTATCTATCTATCTATCTATCTATCTATCTGTCTGTCTGTCTGTCCATCTGTCTATCTATATTTTGTCATGTCACTTTTTAAATATGCTCTCTTTTTGACAGATTGATAGTCCATTTTATTCAATCTTATTTGAAAAATTATGTCTCTGAAAATTCACAATGAAAACTTTCTATTTTTCTTCCTATTCTTCTCCCATAGACAAGTTGATGTTTCAGTGGTTATCATTGGGCTCAGGATTATTGCATTAGTATATCAACACAAAATTACATATGGGAGAAAAGCAATTTAAAATAGCAAATTTCTTAATTTCAAGGAGTAACATATACAGATAAATCAAACAGCCCAATGTCTTCTAAAACAAGAAGGATAATTTTGTAGTACCTGATACACAGTGTTAGAATTGAATGGAATAATCTTTCCGATTATCTCCATGAATCAGACTGTTTATTCTTAAAAAGACCTAGTCCCTTTTATTTTTTCCCTTCTTTACAAAAAAATCGGTAAATAAGCAAGCAGCATTTTACACAAGGAAAGCAATGACTGATACACAGGCGAGTAGGAATCCAATCACATCAACAGAGTGATACTGATACCAGGTTAGGTTAAAAGCAAGTGGCTTCAAGTGCTTGTCCCCTTTGTGGCGCATGACAAACTCAATCCACAGGAATGCTCTGTCCAGGGGCTTCATAGGCTGATCATGGTGAATGTTTGACAACCACGTCACATTCTCTTTATAGATAAAAGAAAATACAATGGATATTGACTTACAAAAATGAGCATGAAAATATATGTGCATAAAATTTTGTGTACCATAATGATGATTACATGAAATTATAAAAGAAATAGTTATTGTGTTCACTCATCACAGTCAAGATATTTTTCAATAATGTATTAAGCTAGTACTTCTTCAACATATAGAGTTAAATATATAAAGCGAAATGCAGGGGAAACAAATATTCATAAATAAGAGATTGGACCCAGTTAATGCCCCAAAGCAAAATAAACAAAATATAAATGATTTAGCCTTTGAGGTTTAGAAATATGAGTCACTTAGAAAACAATTACAAGTGTAGCTGGTTGGAGGAGGTAAGAACAGCAGAACAATTTGAAGATGCATGGCAAATCCATGCCATTTCCAAAGTGGTGGCTATCTGCCTAAACCTGATAAGGAGCTGGGATTGATGAGGAATTTGTACTGACCTGTTATCAGTGCTTATTGATAATAAATACAGATGTGCAGTGAATGTTCATTTTCTCTCTTCTACATCCTTTTATAAATTTCTTCTTCTAGTTGTTAACTGTTAAATGGAAATAACAAAACTACATTTTTCCCTTTCAATTATTCTTACTGTAAAGTAGAATCAGAGTAAATTCTTGCTATTACTGTTTGCACTTTTCTTTTACATGTTACGATTTTTACATATTGAGCCTGTTCAATATTTCACACTGAAACATTGAATAGATGTCTGATTCTTTTGGTGAAATGATTACAGACCAGTAAATACAGGAAAGGAGTCTATTTATAGACATTGCTCATCAAGTATAAGCTGAATGTGCTGTATCATAACACAGCACCAATGGCAATAGAAGCGACTTCCCATCTAGTTTTTTATAATATAGTCAAGAAAGGCAGTCATAATACACAGAGAGAAGACAGTGTTTTTCAGACAGAGGCAGCAATAGTGTTGTTATACAGCAGCTGAGTCCTATAATAAGGATTTTGTACAATTTACTGAAGACTAATTCAGTGTATCATTAGCCTTCAAGATATATAACCTATTGACAAAATCATCTCCATTTTCTAGTGCCATCATTATGTGAATTAAAGATTGGAAATGTAGACAAATATTCATACAAGAGAATTTCATATTTCATTAGGAAAAATATTATTTTCCAAAAACTGGAACATGAAAATTTGTTTCACAAAGTGTATATTAGAAAGATTAAAATCTACTTAAATTGATTTAAATTGCTTTAAAATGTGTCTGATGTTTTTTCATCACAAACACACTCTAAACAAAAATTTTTATTTTTATGAATGAAATATATGCATAATATTTCTGATGAAAGGAAGAATATGATGATGAATCATTTAATATGAAGAAGCATAATTTAATTCAATGCATGTTCTGGAGTAATTTGGAAAGTAAGTCATTATTGTGTAGGATACTTGGTAATTAAACCACAATAAACCAAGCTCTTTCTTATATACCAATTTTAAAAATTTTTGCAATTCTTCCAAAAAGGGAACCACAACTTAAAAATCTAAGGATATGCACTATTTGTAAGTAAAATTCTCTTTTTCTGATGCTATTAATTTTGTAAAAGTTAAAGCTGAAAGTTCATTTGCTTCACTATAATATAATTTCAACTATCAGTAGGTATCTTAACATATTAAACTATATTTACTCTAAATTAAAATCTACATAGTTCTCATGCTGAAAATCCCAGCTGTAATAGAAGTTACACATTGTCATTATAAAGTCACTGTTTCCCAACTTCTTCCCCACAATACACCCATCACCAGTCTCAATGATTCTTTCTATAATATATGTGGGCTATTTTAGTAATGTCTACTATTCTAAAACCTGATAAGTTTTTCTATTTTGTTTTGGGTTTTTTTTTTAGTAAAACAACAGAAAAGCACTATGGTCTGGGGTGTTGGTACATATTTGGTGTTCTAGATCTTTGTAGGATGAAAGTAGGAGAGTGCCAAGTTAACCCCAATCTCTGTCTCAAACAAAAATAATGAGAAAACACATAGACATGCCTTTATTGTCTAAAGTAAATTTTTGCACTTATCATTATTTCTCTTTTAAATTACCTAGAATAAATGGGCTTGTAACATAGCACAGAGGTAGAATACATACTCAGCATGCACATATAAAATCCTGGGTTCCAAAACAATACAAATAAATAAATACATGGTCATACTCATGAAGGGTCATTAATGAATGCGTTTAGTGCATTGAGCAAATCTGAACTTGACATTGTATGAAAATCTACTGAAACTGCTGCTCCTTTGGCCACCATGTGAGCAATATTATCATGTTGTTCTGCAAATAAAGGGATGTCGACCATGAGGACCCCATGAAGGGTTGACTAATAGATACCGTTGGCTCCACCATGAGTTACAAAGGCTTTAGTTTTGGGATGACCTAGAATCAGAAGAACATCAGATATTATATTAATTATAATAAATCATAAATATAAATTAAAGAGGGTTTGGAGCTCTCCAAGAGACCCAAGCCACTAAGGTCTGGGAGCCTGTTGTAAGAAACATGCCATGGGTGGGTTCTACAAACTTGTTTTGCTGGGATACATGGGATCAAATTGCTCACCTTGCTGCACAGCAAGAGATCACACAGGGTGAAGATTTCCCCCTGGGATTTTTCAAAATATTGTCAGCCATTAAGACCTGTTTTCAACAGTAAAAAGATTGGGGAAACTCCTCCTTGTCAACTCCCAAACTATCTTTAGAGTCAGACTGGGACCAATTCGCTACTGAGAGATCCAAAGCTGTTAAACTAAAGCCAAAAGGAAACCTAACAGAGTCCTCCTCACACATGGAACCTCCATCCGAAGTCCGTCAGGTGGGAAGGGATGAGTTCCCCTCAGGTAGGGGGAAATCAATGGCCAAGAGACTCGGAGGGGGGTGGGGAAGAGAATGTACCCAGCTCTGCCTGTCACATCCTCCTCCTCCATTGGAGGAAGTAGCTCAACTGCCTGAAGGATGGAACCCCTCCCCTGGGGTATGAAGGAAGGGCACTAAGGGGGATTACCCCTCCCCCACTCTAAAGAGTCCCACCTAGCTGAGGCATAGGCCTTTCCAGTCAATGTCAACCCAGGGCAAGGTTCAGGCCAGTCCTCTGGTACCCTTGGGAAGCGAATGATCTAAAGGATTTCAAGAAGGCAATAGCAGAGGACAGACCTATTTCTCCTTGGGAAGAAACTGTCCTGCAGTGGTTGTCTTATCAGCCATGAACCCGGCAAGATTGGAAGATGTTATGCCGAGCCATGCTCTCTAGTAATATGTTCATTTAATTGTGCCCTCTATATAAGGAGTGCCATGTACAGGCCAATTAGAATGATTGAGCCCAGCCCATGATATCCATTTCCTTTGGTATGTTGTCAGGAACTGCAGACCCTTACAGCAGGGAGCAATAGCAGGCAGCCATTCCTCCTCCTTATACCTATCAGGTTAGGGTTCTAGAACTTGAAGCATGGCATAAACTGGAGGAGGGGCCCCTATTTCAGGTATAACATGAATCCAAATGAACATTTCCCCTGCTTTATAGATAGGGTCACTCAAAGTATGCAGAGGAAGTTTCAACCTGGCCCTTTAAGGGAACAATTTATTAAAATGATGTTATGGAATGGAATGAATGAAGACCATAAGCTAGCATGCGCAGGACAGAAAGAATGGTCAATGGAAAAATGGATAATCTGTTCCAAAGATATGGGGACACAGAGCCATCAGGCACAGTCCCTAAATACTGCCTTGCAGGCACAGACAGATGCTTTAACAGAAGCTGTGACCAAGGTCCCTACTCTGGCCACCTCTCAAGGTGTACCATCACCTGGATGGGTCTCGGGGACTGAAACATGTTTTAGGTGCAGACAGACAGGCTCATTTCAAGAGGGAGTGCCTAATAAAGGGGGATGAGGGGTGAATGCTGATACTTCACCACGGCCTTCAAGACCACCTATTCCATGCTCCCTCTGTTACAAGGGCTTTCATTGGCAAAAAGAATGTAGATCCTGCTTTGACATTGAAGGAAAACCCCTTCCACCTTTAAAGTAGGGGTGAGGCAACCTACAGCCCTCTTAGCCCAAGGAGTGGAATCAGAAGCCCAGGGGCCGATTGATTGAATTATCTAAAGGTCCCTCCCCCAGCTGCAACTCCACACAGAGGGCCCCTAAGCATGCCCATGAGGCATCCAGGGGAAAAGGGATGGTACCCATTGTCCCAGGATAAGGCCCAAAATGGACATTTCCATTGCAGGAAAGAGGTTCCTTTCATGATAGACACTGGGGGGCAACCTGACTGTGTTAAGGAAAGAGGAAGTCCCTTACAGCTGGAAACTTGTCCCCAGGCCCCAGTCTTGGGGGTCAGGGGAACACTGGTTGGAGGAAAGCCAGGACTGCTTATATGGAAAGAAGTGGATGTGTCCACTGGGGAGGTTAGGCCATTGTTTGCTTCAGGGCTCAATGCAAACCTGTTGGCTCAGGATATCCTGGCACAGGGAGATGCCTACATCACGACAGATCATAAGGCCTTTTATGATGACATTTTCTATGAGGAGGAATCACAGTGGGTGTTGATAAAGTGACAGGTAATTTGGGAAAGGCCCCCTAATCCTAAAGGCCACTGCTCTCCGGGTACCCCTTATTAAGTGGACTCCTGGACTCCCAATCTGGGTGGAGCAGTGATCTCTTCTTTTGGTTAAGTTAAAGTCTTTAAAGGAGCTTGTGGCTGAACAGTTACAGCTGGGACATATTCAATCATTCATTAGTCCATGGAATACTCCTGTGTTTGTAATTAAAAAGAGGTCTGGTAAATGGAGAATGTTACAAGATCTTAGAAAGATTAATAATCAGATGGTCATACAAGGTATGCCCCTGTAGGGGCTCCCTTGGATACCTGCCATTCCAAACGGCCTTCATTTACTGGATATTGATATTAAGAACTTTTTCACTATTCCCCTACAAACCCAGGACTGTGAAAAATTCACCTTCTTTGTGCCTTCTCTCAATTTTTTTTTTGGAGGGGGCTGATGAGGGTTATGAATGGAGTGAGCTTTCCCAGGTCATGACTAATAAATAGCCCAGCCTTTCCATATTGTGTTAAGGCCCTCCTTAACCTGTTCAAGAACTAAACAATATTTCATTGTATGTTTTTATATGGATAATATCCTCCTTGGTTCTTCCTCCCCAGAAACACTGGGAGGGCATACAAAGTTTTACAAAGAAGCTTTACTGCAGGAGGCTTACATATTTCCTCCCATAAGGTTCAGACTCCCCGCTTTCAAATATTGGGGTCACAGTTGGCCCTGGAGAGTGTGAGTTCCTTAAAGCCCCAGATCCATATTTCAGACTCTTACACCTTAACATAACTCCAGAGGGTTTTAGAGGAGATCAATTGGCTCCAAGCCTGGATACCTGTGTCCATGGGACAGTTGTCACTCCTCTTAGCTTCTAAAGAGTAGACAACCCACAGAGATCATAACTTTGGGGCCTACCCATAGGACTCCCTTCAAGTGGTTCAAAAGGCTCTTGACAAAGCTGAACTAGCTCAATATGAGCCTTGAAGACATTCAGCTTGGTTCCTGGCCAGCATTGCTCTGCTTATGTCTGTGGTTGTTCAGAGGGGTCAACCATTACAATGGGTTCATGCTGCTTTGGGAGGTATGCCAAGGGTCTATGCCTCAATGGACCAAGTGGCTGATTTAATAATGAAGGCTAGGGACATCATGCTGCACCATTATGGGCACAACCCAGACAAGATTGTAGTTCCTTATCAATTGGCAGGCTTGAATGTGGTCAAAGAAATAATGGCAGGCTGGCCATGATCCTTGAGGGATTCTTTGGAAAGCTGGACTGCAATTACAGATCACATAAATGGGTTATTTCCTTTAAAAACTTGGATTGGGGGACCCTTCACTTATTCAAATTTAAGCCAATTATGGGGCCCTCAATGTGTTTATGGACAGGGGTAGAGAAGGGGCAGCTGTGGTCAGGATGCTGTAGAAAAAAAATTAATTAAATTACGTTGGGCACCATTTGTAGAAATAATCAAATTATTTACCAGTATTTAGGTTATTGTTAATTGGTTTTTAACCATTAATCTTAAGCAGTCATTACAAAAGAGCAAACAGACACCACGTGGATTTTACAAGCCTAGGCCTGAGTTGTGCAATCCTAGCCCATCTAAGCTAGCTCTTAAATCTATTACACAAATATGACCCCATATATACATACGTCCACATGGACTGCAATTCTCCATTATATGCCAATGCTCCGGGCCATGTGGAATGAAGTTCTTTTTTCTAATCTATGGCGTGTGTCTTCTTCTTCCTGCTCCTCGCTGGAATGCTTTTTTTTTTGAGCAATATAGGTTTTATTACAAAATCTGTGAAAGCTGAAAAATCAACATACAATTGCAAGGAATATCACTCTTTAATGTAGCAGTATTTTTATGCTCTTCAAAATTCCTCTGTGGACATGTGTTGTAGCATGCTGCACCTAATTACCCAGCCCTCTAGAATTCAGAACACCACTTAGGATCCTTCAGCAGACCCCACAGTAATGGAAAGATGAGGTCAGTCCTCCTCATTCATACTGTTTCCTTTTTTTTTTTCAGGGTCAATTTTTATTATGACTCACAAACACATCCGTGGGTCACTATTGTTTTTTTTTTTTCATCTCAATCGCAGTCCTCCCTATTCCCCCTCCAGTCCCACCCTCCCCCCCTCCCCCCCCCCTCCTCTTCCCTTTTTTTTTCTTTTGAGTTTTAGGTATATCTTATTCCCCCTACAGTTTCTTCTTTCAGTCGAACAAATGGCTCTTTCTCTTATAATAATAAATACAATACAGTACAACAGAGGTAATTAGGCTACAGTTATGAGGGATATAGCTTAATGTACATTCCCAATGTCCAGTCCATATGTATTTGGTACCTGACTTTAACATTCTACTATCTAACCATCTCCATAAGTTTAAAGTTCTATATCTGACTCAACAATCATACTAACTTGCAACACAATTTTAAAAGTATCTTCTTAGAGGTATAACACTCTCTTGACTCCTAAACAACTCAAAATTTAATTAAGAGACTCTAGCTATCTGTACTTCAACCACCTCAGAGACCTGAGAGGGATAAATATATCTGATTTTATAGGAAGTACAGGGCCTGCAGCTTCCCAAACTAAGAAATGGCATACCAGTGGCTGCCTGGACAGTTCCCATTTTCTCTCCATACATTACAGTAGCGATCTTCAGGCATTTGGCCCCGTTTCTCTGACAGACATTGATTGTAGAGCAGGAATTATGAAGGACTTACCTACCCTGTCTTGGCAGAGCGAGGCTGTCAACTTATCTGCTTCCAAGTTTTGTCATTTTTGAACAGAAGTCTGTCTACAGTTGAAGCAAGGGGTTTTTCTTGCCAAGAGAAAGGCTTGTGACTAATTCAATCATCTCCCACTGGAGATTCTTCTATGCTCATCTTCTACTTGGAGGAGAACAGGGGATGCTGTCAGGAGTTGATATGTGTATTTATATAAAAAAAAATCTAAAGTTACGAGAACATCTTTGAATGCCATACTCTGCAGATCTTTTGAG
The DNA here is from genome assembly GCA_907164525.1 of Lophiomys imhausi. Lineage (NCBI taxonomy): Eukaryota > Metazoa > Chordata > Mammalia > Rodentia > Muridae > Lophiomys > Lophiomys imhausi. Next base: position 2,546,876 of record CAJQZJ010031994.1, on the reverse strand, counting down.
GTTTTTGAAGAGGCCCTATCTATCTCTTATATTAGGGTAAGCAGATGTTGCTTGTCTCTTAGTAGGTTTATTTCTGATTAGCTTAGCAAGTAACTATAATAGGCTGTCATAGTACCTAACAGAATGACCGGCTTGCATAACTATTAGTTTGCATTTCTTAATTATCCTAAACAGTTTATGACAATTAGTAGTAAAAGGACGAAACATGACATTTCATTTTTTTTCTTTACCCCCTAACACTTCCATCGAATTTCTCTGGGGTGGGGGGTCCTTATATAACAGTCCCTCATCTCAGTTGAGGGGTCGTATGAGGGCCAAGAGCCTCTTCATTCATTGGAGGGTCTACAAAGCAGTACCTTCAGTGAAAAGTGTCTCGTTGCCCGGGAGAGAGAACTACTAAACAAACAAACCAATAAGCAGGCAATAGATAAAAAAGACTAAAAAATAGAAAAAATATAACTAATATATACAACATAAATAAAAATTAAAAATAAGAAGTCTATGTCTAAGTTCCTTTGGTGTGTTAGTTGTAGTATTGATACCTTCTACTGTATAGCTAAAATCCTACTATAAGTGAATAGATGCCATATGCGTCCTTATGAGTCTGGGTTAGTTCACTCAGGATGAGATTTTCTAGTTCCATCCATTTGGCTGCAAACTGCATAATTTCATTGTTCCTGATAGCTGAATAATATTCCATTGTGTAGATGTACCACAGTTTTTTAACCCATTCTTCAGTTGAGGGACATCTGGGTTGTTTCCAGTTTCTAGCTATTACAAATAAGGCTGCTATAAACATAGATGAGGAAACTTCCTTATGATTCCGTGAAGAGGTATTTGGGTTTATACCCAGAAGTGGTATGGCTGGGTCCTGAGGCAGAGCTATTTCAAGTTTTCTAAGATATCGCCAGACTGACCTCCATAGTGGTTGCACAAGCCTGCATTCCCACCAGCAATGAAGTAGGGTACCCCTTTCTCCACACCATCGCTCGCATGTGCTGTCATGTGAGCTTTTGATCTTAGCCATTCTGACAGGTGTGAGATGGAATCGTCTTGAGTTGCATTTCTCTGATGATTAAGGATGATGAGCATTTGTTCAAGTGTCTCTCGGCCATTAGGGATTCCTCCTTTGTAAATTCTCTCTTTAGCTCTGTCCCCCATTTGTTGATTGGATTACTTGGTTACTTGGCATTTAATTTCTTGAGTTCTTTGTAGATTTTGGATATTAGCCCTCTGTCAGATGTGGGGTTGGTGAATATTTTCTCCCAGTCTGTAGGCTGCCGTTTTGATCGAATGACAGTGTCTTTTGCCTTACAGAAGCTTTTCAGTTTCATGAGGTCCCATTTGTTGATTGTTGATCTCAAGTCCTGAGCTGTTGGTGTTCTGTTCAGGAAGTTGTCGCCTGTGCCAATGAGTTCGAGGGTTTCTCCCACTTTTTCTTCTAGTAGATAAGGTGTGACCAGCCTTATGTTAAGGTCTTTGATCCACTTGGACTTAAGTTTTGTACAAGGTGATAAGTATGGGTCTAATTTCATTCTTTTACAAGTGGACATCCAGTTGGACCAGCACCATTTGTTGAAGATGCTGTCCTTGTTCCATTGTGCCATTGTGGCTTCTTTGTCAAAAATTAGGTGGCCATAAGTATGTGGGTCTTTTCTGTATCTTCAATTCGATTCCATTGATCTACTGGTCTGTTTCTATACCAATACCATGCTGTTTTTACAACTATTGCTCTGTAGTACAGCTTGAAATCTGAGATGCTGATACTTCCAGATGTTTATTTATTGTACAGGATTGATTTAGCTATTCTGGGCTTTTTGTTGATCCGTATGAAATTGAGAATAGCTCTTTCCAAGTCTATAAAAAATTGTGTTGGTATTTTGATAGGAATTGCATTGAATCTATATATTGCTTTTGGTAGGATGGTCATTTTTATTATGTTGATCCTACCTATCCATGAGCATGGGAGATCTTTCCATCTTCTAAAGGCCTTTTCCATTTCTTTCTTCAAGGGCTTGAAGTTCTTGTTGTACAGGTCCTTTACTTGCTTGGTTAGAGTTACCCCCAGGTATTTTATGTTGTTTGTGGCTATTGTGAAGGGGGTTGTTTCCCTTATTTCTTTCTCAGCCCATTTGTTTGTTGTATAAAGAAGGGCTTCTGATTTTTTTGAATTAATTTTGTATTCAGTCACTTTGCTGAAGGTGTTTATCAGCTGAAAGAGTTATCTGGTGGAATTTTTGGGGTTGCTTATGTATACTATCATATCATCTGCAAATAGGGATAATTTGACTTCTTCATTTCCAATGTTTATCCACTTGATCTCCTGTAGTTGTCTTATTGCTCTAGCAAGAACTTCAAGTACTATATTGAAGAGATATGTTGAAAGTGGACATCCTTGTCTTGTCCCTGAGTTTAGAGGAAATGCTTCAAGTTTCTCTCCATTTATTTTGATGTTGGCCACCTGCCTGCTGTATATTGCCTTTATTATTTCTAGGTACGGCCCTTGTATGCCCGTTCTCTCCAGAACTTTTAGCATGAAGGGGTGTTGGATTTTGTCAAATGCTTTTTCTGCATCCAGCGAGATTATCATGTGTTTTTTTTCTTTCATCTTATTTATATGGTGAATGATGTTGATAGACTTTCATATGTTTAACCATCCCTGAATTCCTTGGATGAAGCCTACTTGATCATGGTGTATGATACTTTCGATGTGTTCTTGAATTCGGTTTGCTAGGATTTTATTAAGTATTTTTTCATCTATGTTCATGAGGGAGATTTGTCTCAAGTTCTCTTTCTTTGTTGGGTCTTTGTGTGGTTTAGGAATCAGGGTGATTGTGGCCTCATAGAATGAGTTTGGCAATGTTCTTTCTGCTTCTATTTTGTGAAAGAGTTAGAAAAGTATTGGTGTTAGCTCCTCTTTGAAGGTCTGATAGAATTCCGTGCTAAAGCCATCTTGCCCTGGGCCTTTTTTTGGTTGGGAGATTTTTAATGACTGTTTCTATTTCCTTAGGGGTTATAGGGCTGTTTAATCTGTTTATCTGATCTTGATTTAGCTTCGGTAGGTGGAATCTATCAGGAAAATTGTCCATTTCACTTAAGTTTTCAAATTTGGTGGAGTATAGATTTTTAAAGTACGATCCAAATATTCTCTGGATTTCCTCAATGTCTGTTGTTATTTCTCCCTTTTCATTTCTGATTTTGTTGATTTGTGTTTTCTCCCTCTGTCTTTTAGTTAATTTGGCTAAGGGTCTGTTTATTTTGTTGATTTTCTCGAAGAAGCAACTCTTGGTTTCATTGATTCTTTGTATAGTTCTTTTTGTTTCTAAGTTGTTGATTTTAGCCCTAAGTTTGATGATCTCCTGCCTTCTGCTCCTTTTGGGAGTGTTTGCTTCTTTTTTATTCCAATTCACCCAGTTTGGCTGTTAATTTGCTAATATGAGCTGTCACAATTTTCTTTTTGAAGGCTCTTAGTGCTATGACCTTTCCTCGTAGCACAGCTTTCATTGTGTCCCATAGGTTTGGGTATGTTGTGTCTTCATTTTCATTGGATTTTAAGAAGTCTTTGATTTCCTTCTTTATTTCTTCCCTGACCCAGTGGTCCTCTAGTAAAGAGTTGATCAATTTCCATGTGAGTGTAGACTTTCTGTTGATTCTTTTGCTATTGAAGTCCAGCTTTATTCCATGGTGGTCTGATAAGATACAAGGGGCTATTTCAATTTTCTTGTATCTGTTGAGGCTATCTTTGTGTCCAACTATATGGTCGATTTTGGAGAAGGTTCTGTGAGGTGCTGAGAAGAAGGTGTGTTCTTTTGTGTTTGGGTGAAACGTTCTGTAGATATCTGTTAGGTCCATTTGGTTCATGATCTCTGTTAGACTCATTATTTCTCTGTTTGGCTTCTGTCTTGATGATCTGTCCATAGTTGTGAGTGGGTGTTGAAGTCTCCCACTATTAAAGTGTTTCGATCGATGTGCAATTTAAGTTTTAGAAGCATTTCTTTTATAAATGTAGGTGCCTTTGTATTTGGGGCATAGATGTTGAATTTTGAGATGACCTCTTGGTGGATATTTCCTTTAATGAGTATGTAATGCCCTTCTCTGTCTTTTTTTATATACTTCAATTGGAATTCTATTTTGTTTGATATTAGGGTGGCTACTCCAGCTTGTTTCCTGGGTTCATTTGCTTGGAAAACCATTTCCCAGCCCTTTACTCTGAGATAGTGTTTATCTTCAATAGTGAGGTGTATTTCTTGTATACAGCACAAAGATGAGTCTTGTTTACGGATCCAGTCTGTAAGTCTGTGTCTTTTTAGTGGAGAGTTGAGTCCATTGATGTGGATGGATATTAGTGACCAGGGGTTGTTATTTCCCATTATTTTGGTATAGCTGGATATCTTGTGTGTGTGTGTGTGTGTGTGTGTGTGTGTGTGTGTTTTATTTTTTTTTTGGTTTAATTGCTGTGAAGGTTTCTATTTCCTCTGTTTTCTTGGGTGTAGTTATCTTCTCTGTGTTGGAATTTTCATTCTAGGATCTTCTGTAGGGCTGGGTTTGTGAGGAGATATTGTTTGAATTTGATTTTGTCATGGAATATCTTGTTTTCTCCTTCTCTGTTGATAGAGAGTTTTGCTGGGTATAGTAGTCTGGCTGGGCTCCTATGTTCTCTCAGGGCTTGTAGGACATCCGTCCAGGCCCTTCTAGCTTTTGAAGTTTCTGAGGAGAAGTCAGGTGTGATTCTGATGGGTCTGCCATTGTATGTGACTTGACCTTTTTCTCTTACAGCTTTTAATATCCTTTCTTTGTTCTCTATATTTGGAGTTTCTATTATTATGTGGCAAGAAGAGTTTCTTTTCTGATCTAATCTGTTTGGTGTTCTGTAAGCCTCTTGGATTTTTACTGGCATCTCTTTCTTTAGGTTTGGGAAGTTTTCTTCTATGATTTTGTTGAAGATATTTCCTGGACCATGGAGTCGGGAGTCTTCTCTTTCCTCTATGCCTATAATTCTTAGGTTCCATCTTTTCATTGAGTCCTTGATTTCTTGGATATTGTGGGTGAGAGATTTTTTAGCTTTCTCATTTTCTTTGGATGTTGTACTGATTTCTTCCATCGAATCTTCCATGCCTCAGATCCTGTCTTCCATCTCTTGCATCTTATTTTTCATATTCACATCCGTAGTTCCTGTTCTCTTCTCTTGATTCTCCATTTCCTCTTTTAACTCTGACTGTGTTTTCCTTATTGTTTTCATTTCTATTTTCATGTCTTGAATGGTAGTGTTCGTTTTGTACATTTCCTTCTTCAGTTTGCTTGGTTTTGCCTGGAGATCTTTCATTGCTTTATCCTTTTACTGTTCAAGCTTGGTCACCTTGGCTTGGAGCTCTTTAATGGTGTTATTTGTTGTTTTGACTTGTAAAATGTGGCTTCTATTAATTCCTTCATAGTTTTAAGTTCTTCTTGAAGGGACTCTATCACTTTCCATAATGTAGAATTGTCATCGTTTTCATGTGTTTCAGTTGTGGTGAGGTGGTTTTGGCTGGATAGAATAGCATTGCTTTCTTTTGTTGGAGACATTTCGCTCTGTTTTTTTTTTTTTTTTTTTTTTTTTGGTCTGGGGCCTCTGGCCATGTGGAATTTTTTTTGCTGTCTTCTGGACTTGGGTCCAATGGGAGCGCTTTGGTGTAGGAGTAGCATTGCCTTACTCCACCCCTATAAGGGGAGTCATTCAGCCCTGCCTCCCAGGTGGAGACCTAACTAATCCAGGTGGCAGAGTTGTGTACAAGTAAAGTCTCGCTCCCCGCCAGAAGGGCCCATACTAGTACAAAAGTCTGATATTCGACAGTTTCAAGTATCTCACAGTTTGCCTGGGGTTGGTTCCTGTAGCCGGTAAATCTGCAGTTCAGCTCCAATAGCCTTGCTGCTCCCACAGCTTGGAAACTGGCCAGTGATGTCACAGACTGCGATCTGCAGTCTGAAGGCACTTTGCAGTGGAGCTGCGCACACCTCCAAGGGTTGCAACCTTTTGCCAGATAATTGGATCTTCTGTGTGAGACCTGGGAGTGCCCAGCAGGGTGGGGATTATCTCTGCGTGGGTTCTGAATCTGCCAGCTGGGTATTAGGTTGGAACTTACCAGGGGTCTCTCCTGTTGGGGGATGGGTTATCCCGATTGCCGGGTCCAGAGGCTTCCTAGTGTGTCCGAGAGTGGGAAGGAGCGTCCTGCCCAGGGATCTTCCGTGGTCCCTGTATAGCTGGATGAGATTTAGAAGGGATCGTGCCCTTTGTACAGTGTCCTGCAACACTTGCTGCCTTGTGACTTCTGACCCCAAAATCAAAATATGTCTGTGCTGGCCGCCGCCATCTTGGATCCCCCCTAGAATGCCTTTTTCTTCCTGCTGCAGGATGGAATGCTTGAATTCTCTGTCTAAAGCACAGGCTTCCTTTTCTAATCTCAGGAAGTCCCACCTTTCTCTGTCTTGGCCAATCTCAGGCCTCAGCATTTATTTAACCAATCAGAGTCAATGTAAATAACAGACAGCAAACAGAACCAATTAACATTTAGAATGCTTAACACTACCCCAACAGGATGGTGACTCAAAGACATATACACATCTCTGTGAGGGCTCAGCTCAATTTAAAGAACTGTTTGGAGTTGTTGTAGATTTGTCCAAGTTCCCCTAACATGTGAACCTGTTCTCTGACAGCCAATATGTGGTAAATTTGCTTCCTTAGCTGCCCCAATACTATATAATGTTGGATAGTAATCCTATCACCCCTTTAATGATTCAAGCACAAACATTACTGCTTGACAGGTAAATATTATATATCTACATCATCTCAGAATCCATTAAGTGCTACCTGGCCTGATGTCCTTAGGAAACCATCTTGCTGATGAGGAAGTCATGTAGGGTCCAGGTTGCTACTCTACAGGAGGCACATAGTCTTCATGATCTAACCCACCTTAATTGGAGAGGGCTTCACAAAAGGTTTCCCCAAATCCTGATTGGAGTTTAAGATTGTTCATACTTGTAAATCCTGCCTACCATTTCTACAAGCCCCTATTTACAATCCATGGAGTAAAACACTGCAGCTTCAAACCTAATACACTATGACAAACTGACATGACACACTACGCTCCCTTTGGAAATCTTAAATACATATTTGTCTCTATTGATACTTTCTCTCATGCCTGTTAGGCACCTGCCCATGTGGGTGAAAAGGCTAAACATGCACAAAGCCATGTTTTACAACATTAGGCCTATCTTACCAGGAAAAAACAGATAATGGACCATGCTTTGTTAGCAGTGCCCTTCAAGACTTCTTTCACCAATGGCAGATTAGCATACTACAGGAATTCCCCATAATCCTAGGGGACAGACAATTGTTGAGAGACATCACCAAAACCTAAAGACCCAACTACTAAAACAAAAAGGAGGAATTAGCCATCATCAACAGCTTGAGTTGACATGTTTCCTTTAAATACTTTGAATTTTTCAAAAAGTGAGATTCTTTCACATTTCCAAAAAACATTGTTCAACTCAAGGTCATAAAACAGATGTACAGGTAAAATGGAAAGATCCTGCCATAGGATTATGGAAGGGACCTGACATACTTATGACCATGGGATGAGGATTTGGGTGTGTGTTCCCAATAGGAGAATGTAGCCCTGTATGGGTACTTACAAGGAACCTTAAATTTCTCTCACAGGGTGGGAGGTCTCTTGCACCCGATGATGCAACCACATCGACTGAAACAAATGACCAATAAGGAGAGAAAGTCTTTCTTGTGACTTCAAAACCATGTGGCCAGATTAGGCCAAAGTTCCCATAAGAGGAGAAAAGGGGGAAAGAACAGAAAAAAACACCTAACACAGGAACTCCAGGACTAAAAAGGAGCTCCTTAGAGGCTATTTTCCCATGTTGTCTTCCAGTTGCTGGTGTGCCTGTTTTGGCTGTTGATTGGAGGGTTACAAATCCCACAGGCAAGAATGGAATATCTGGCTATCATCTCCAACCTGCAAATGCTGACTCTGCCTCCGATGAGACTGTATCTGCTATGGTCCTGACACAAACCACCACCAAGTCTCAAACCCTCGTACATGATGTCTCTGAGATACAACAACAACTTGCCCTGACCAATCATCTTACCGGGCTACAACAAGAGATTGACCATTTAGCAGAACAACTTCATAGACTCACCTTGCTGCAACATTTGTCTCTGTAGTGCTCAATATTTACATATGCGTCAGACAGCTTATGGACTAAATGCTACTGCTGTAGTTGCTAATTTGTCTACATATATGAAGAGGCCTTGAAATGATAAGTATTTACAAATACCAAGCTTGCTGCTTAATGATGTTATATAACTTAATGATGATGAGATCCAAGATGTCGCTGACCATAGAGCCATGCATCTGAGTAGTAGGTGAATGAAATTAGTCACTGTGGAGTGAATGTGAGGTCCCCTAGCCGACTGTGAAACACAGATGGTGTCTGAATTTCCGCAGCGAACACTGAGACTGGTCACCAGGTAAAACAGCTCACACAATTCCGGGGAACACCACCCTGAGATCAGCCAGCTCGGTCACCAGTCTAGAGACGATCACCGGCTAGAGAAGATCTAGCCCAGGAGTAGATCCATCCCAGGGTTCCAGCCACAGATCAGCCTCCCCACCTGTCTGCCTGATATCCAGCCTGCACGGGAACCTTTACACCCAAGAGGAAAAAATAGCTGGACCACAAGAGCAAAGGTAAGTGAGATTTTTCTTTCTGGGGTTTCCAACATGGCGGCACAGTGTGCACTGTAGCTGAAAGGCAGAGACCTAACCCAGTCACAGCAAAGCAATTAGGAGCCAAGACTGACTGCAAACAGAGCCCACAACTGTATGTTCTAAACAAATACTGGGGTGGGTGGGTCACTCACCCTAGCACCCAAGCATCTGAGGCAGTCAGTAACAGGCACACTGAGGCAAGCACCCTTCTTGGGTGGAGCTCCCTGCCTGCAAGGTCAGCCTAGCTGCAGAGCCATAATAACTGTGTCAGTGAGAGAACACAGGCACAACCACAGCTCTACCTGCCTTTCTGAGGAGACTGCCAGCTCCCAGATCCTCAGAGGATAGCCCTATCCCCACTCCAATCCCCTCTATATTGGTCCAATTGGGTCGCAAGCAGTTGAGGAGAATGGCAGCCATTCTCCTCTCCCAGAGCCAGTCTATTATAGGAACCTGCCCACCATCTGGAGGTTGAACACCAGGATCTCAGCATTAGCCAACCCCTGAGGCAGGGAATTTTCCTGAGCACCAAGGTCAACTGACAAAAGAAACAAACAGACAACACCAGGGTCAAACAGATGACAAAATGTCAGCACAAGAACATGGTAAAAAAAACAAAAAAAACAAACAAAAAAAACAATAGGATGTCTCCAGATCCTAGCAATAATGCTACAGACAACTCTGGACATCCTAACACGACTGAAACAAAGGAAAATGACCTTAATCCTACACTTATATTAATAATAGAAGGCCTAAGGGAGGAAATCAGATATCTCAGAGAGCAACAACAAAGTACTGCAAAGGAGGTGATGGAAATGAATAAAGCGCTTAAAGGAATGGAAAACCTGAAAAGAGGAGTTGAAGCAATGAAGAAAATCCACTCTGAGACATCCATAGAACTGGAAAACCTTAAGAAAAGAATAGGATCTACAGACACTAGCATCACCAACAGAATACAAGAGATGGAAGAAAGAATTTCAGGCTCAGAGGATAAAATTGAAGAAATTGATATATCTGTCAAAGAAAATGTAAAATCTAGAAAAGTCCTGACACAAAACCTTCAGGAAATCAAGGACACAATGAAAAGATGAAATCTTAGAATAATAGGAATAGAAGAAAGAGAAGAGTCCCACCTCCATGGACCAGAAAATATCTTCAACAAAATCATTGAAGAGAATTTCCCAAATCTAAAAAAAGAGTTGCCTATAACTGTAAAAGAAGCTTACAGAAATCCAAGTAGATTAGACCAGAAAAGAAAATCTTCCTGCCACATAATAATCAAAACACTAAATGTACAGAACAAAGAAAGAATATTAAAAGCTGCTAGGGAAAAGGGTCAAGTAACATATAATGGTAAACCTATCAGAATCACACCTGACTTTTCTTCAGAGACTCTAAAAGCCAGAGGGGCCTGGACAGATGTCTTGCAGACCCTAAAAAACCACAAATATCTGGCCAGACTACTATTCCCTGCAAAATTGTCAATCAACATAGATGGAGAAAACAAGACATTCCATGACAAAGCTAAAATCAAACAATATCTATACACAAATCCAGCTCTACAGAAGATGTTGGAAGGAAAACGCCAACCCAAAGAGGTTAACTACACACAAGAAAGCACAGGAAAACAAATAACATGCCTACAGCAAAAGCAAAGGAAAAGAAGCTCAATCACACCCTATTTCCACTAACATCAAGATGGCAGGAAGTAACAATCACTGGTCATTAATATCTGTCAACATCAATGGACTCAATTCCCCAATAAAAAGGCACAGGCTAGCAGAATGGATGCGCAAACAGAAATCTACATTCTGGTGCTTACAAGAAACACACCTCATCAAAAAAGATAGGCATTATCTCCAAGTAAAGGGCTGGAAAAAAGATATACCAAGCAAATGGACCCAAGAAAAAAGCTGGAGTGGAAATCCTAGTATGCAACAAATTGGACTTTCAACCAACATTAATCAAAAGAGATGGGGAAGGACCCTACATACTCATCAAAGGAAAAATCCACCAAGATGAAATTTCAATACTAAACATCTATGCCCCAAATGTAAGACCACCCACATTCATTAAAGAAACACTACTGAAGTTCAAATCCCACATTGAACCTCACACATTAATAGTGGGAGACTTCAACACACCACTCTCACCACTGGACAGATCAACAATGCAGAAACCAAACAGAGAAATAATGAACCTCACAGATGTCATGAATCAAATGGACCTAATTGATATCTACAGAACATTTCACCCCAAAACAAAAGAATCCACTTTCTTCTCAGCACCTCATGGAACCTTCTACAAAATTGACCATATAGTGGGTAACAAAGCAAGTCTCAACAGATACAGGAAATTTGAAATTGCCAGTTGTAACTTATCAGACCATCATGGAATAAAGCTAGACTTCAACAATAACAAAAACAACATAGAGCCTGCAAAACCATGGAAACTGAATAACTCTCTCCTCAATGACCTCTGGGTCAAGAACAAAATATAAAAAGAAATTAAAGTCTTCTTAGAACTCAATGAAAATGAAGGCACAACATACCCAGACTTATGGGGCACATTGAAAGCAGTGCTAAGAGGAAAGTTTATAGCACTAAGTGCCTTCAAAAAGAAACTGGAGAGCTCCCATACTAGCCACCTAAAAGCACACCTGAAAGAGCTAGAACAAAAAGAAGCAAACACTCCCAAGAGGAGCAGACGAGAGGAAATTATCAAACTCAGGGCTGAAATCAACAACTTAGAAGCAAAAAGAACAATACAAAGAATCGACAAAACCAAGAGTTGGTTCCTTGAGAAAATCAACAAAATAGACAAGCCCTTAGCTAAACTAACTAAAAGGCAGAGGGAAAATACCCAAATCAACAAAATCAGAAATGAAAAGGGGGAAATAACAGCAGACATTGAGGAAATCCAAAGAATTGTTAGGTTCTACTTCAAAAACTTGTACTCCACAAAATTGGAAAATCTAAATGAAATGGACGATTTTCTTGATGGATTCCACCTACCAAGGTTAAATCAAGAACAGGTAAACAAATTAAACAGTCCTATAACCCTTAAGGAAATAGAAGAAGTCATTAGAAGTCTTCCAACCAAAAAAAGCCCAGGCCCAGATGGTTTCAGCACAGAATTCTACCAGACATTCAAAGAAGAGCTAACATCAATATTCTTCAAACTCTTCCACAACACAGAAACAGAAGGAATACTGTCAAACACATGTATGAAGCCACAGTCACCCTGATACCTAAACCTTACAAAGACCCAACGGAGAAAGAAAATTTCAGACCAATTTCCCTTATGAACATGGATGCAAAGATACTTAATAAAATACTAGCAAACCGGATCCAAGATCACATCAAAAGTATCATACACGGTGATACCAGGGATGCAGGGGAGGTTCAACATTAGAAAATCCATCAATGCATCAATGTAATCTGCCACATAAACAAGCTGAAAGAAAAGAACCACATGATCATCTCATTGGATGCTGAAAAAGCTTTTGACAAAAATACAGCACCCCTTCATGTTAAAAGTCTTAGAGATATCAGGCATACAAGGACCATATTAAAAATAATAAAGGCAATTTACAGTAAGCCAATAGCCAACATCAAACTAAATGGAGAAAAACTTAAAGCATTTCCTCTAAAATCAGGAACAAGGCAAGGCTGCCACTCCACTCTCTCCATATCTCTTCAGCATAGTACTTGAAGTTTTAGCTAGAGCAGTAAGACAACTAAAGTAGATCAAGGGGATACAAATTGGAAAGGAAGAAGTCAAAGTATCCCTGTTTGCAGATGATATGATAGTATACATAAGTGACCCCAAAAACTCCACCAGAGTACTCCTACAGCTGAAAAACTCCTTCAGCAAGGTGGCTGGATACAAAATAAATTAAAAAAAAAAGTAGCCCTTCTTTACACAAAAGATAAATGGGCTGAGAAAGAAATAAGGGAAACAACACCCTTCATAATAGCCACAAATAATATAAAATACCTTGGGGTAACTCTAACCAAGCAAGTGAAAACCTGTATGATAAGAACTTTAAGTCCCTGAAGAAAGAAATTGAAGAAGATATCAGAAGATGGAAAGATCTCCCTTGTTCATGGATAGGTAGGATCAACATAAGAAAAATGGCCATCTTACCAAAAGCAATATACAGATTCAATGCGATTCCTATCCAAATACCAACTCAGTTTTTTACAGAACTGGAAAAAAAACAATTCTCAACTTCATATGGAATAACAGAAGACCCAGAATAGCTAAACCAATCATGTACAATAAGAGAACATCTGGAGGTATCACCATCCCGGATTTCAAGCTGTGCTACAGGGCAATAGTAATAAAAACAGCATGGTACTGATATAGAAACAGACCACTTGACCAATGGAATCGAATTGAAGACCCAGAAATAAACCCACACACTTATGGTCACTTAAAATTTGACAAAGAAGCCAAAAACATACAATGGAAAAAAGAAAGCATCTTCAATAAATGGTGCTGGTCTAGCAATGTCAACATGTAGAAGAATGCAAATAGATCCATACTTATCACCCTGTACAAAACTTAAGTCTAAGTGGATCAAGGACCTCAACATAAATCCGGACACACTAACATTAATAGAAGAGAAAGTGGAGAAAAGCCTTGATCTCATTGGCACTGGTAGGAACTTCTTGAATAGAACACCAATAGCCCAGGCACTAAAACAAACAATCAATAAATGGGACCTTATAAAATTGAAAATCTTCTGTAAGGCAAAGTCACTGTCCTTAGAACAAAACAGCAGCCTACAGATGGGGAAAGGATCTTCATCAACCCAACATCTGACAGAGGGCTAATATCCAAAATATATAAAGAACTGAAGAAATTAAACACCAAAAAATCAAATAACCCCATCAATAAATGGGGTAGAGAGTTAAACCGAGAATTCACAGAAGAGGAATCTCTAAATGCCAAGAGGCATTTGAGGAAATGTTCAACATCTTTGATTATAAGGGAAATGCAACTTAAAACAACTCTGAGATTCCATCTCACACCTGTCAGAATGGCTAAGATCAAAAACTCAAATGATAGCACATGCTGGCGAAGATGTGGAGAAAGGGGAACACTCCCCCCATTGCTGGTGGGACTGCAAACTTTTGCAACCACTTTGGAAATCAATCTGGAGATATCTTAGAAAATTGGGAATAATTCTCCCTCAAGACCCAGCCATAGCCATCTGGGGTATATATCCAAATTTTCTAAATGAAACCAAAAGGACATTGCCGCAACAATGTTCATAGCAGCATTATTTGTAATAGCCAGAAAATGGAAGCAACCCAGATTTCCTTCAACTGAAGAATGGATAAAAAAACTGTGGTACATTTACACAATGGAATACTACACAGCTATCAGAAATGAGGAAATCATGCAATTCTAAACCAAATGGATGGTGCTAGAAAAGCTCATTCTAAGTGAGCTGATGCAGTCCCAGAAAGATAAACATGGTATGTATTCCCTTATAAATGGATATTAACCATATATCACAGGATACTATCCTACAATGCACATATCCAAATAGATAGTAACCTAGGAGGATATCTATCCTAGGAAAAATTTTACCCACCAGTGAGTCATGGAATCTGCTGCAGGTTAGTGGAACACCATACCCTAGATGTTGGGCCATATCAAGCCCCAGTATAAGTGGAAGCTCTTGGCCCTCACATGATGGAAGATCTGAGAGAGTATGATATATGAGGGCCCACCTCATCTGAGGAGCAGAGTACCAATTAGAGGAACAAGGAGGGAGGGAGGGAGAGGGGGAGGGAAGAGGGAGGGAAGCAGGGAGAGAGGGAAGGAGAGAGGAAGGGAGGGGCCAGGAGGGGAGGAAAGACGAAACTATGTTCTTGAAGTAACTTGAGAAAACAAAATAATACTTTTTAAAGAAAGGAGTTAATAAGCTTAAAAAATATAATAAAAATACAATATGAAATTTTCAAACTATAATTTACCACAGGTATATTTGCCTTACTGGCATGAAAGGAAAATGGCCTTAATTTCAGATAAGAATGTTAGACTGCCGGTAGCCACATAGATTACACAAACTTGATAACAGCTTAAAAGATCTTTTTGTAGATAAATAGGATATTTTCATGGTTTGGCATTAAAAAGCAGCTAACAGGTTTAAAATACTGTAAATAAATTAAAGGTTACTGCTGTTCAACCTGGTTTTCTAAACCTCCAATAGTTAAAAAAAAAATTGGAGCTAAGGTAAAATATGTGAAATGTGTGGTGTTAGCCAATGCTTTTATCTCCAGCAGAGACAGGAGGATCACTATAGATTTAGTTGCCTTATAAATTCTAGAGTTACAAGGAACAGGGTGGTGATGGCACAAACCCTTAATCCCATCATTAGAGAAGGATATACCCTTAATCCCAACACATTAGAGATAGAAACCAGCAGATCTCAGAGCTCAAGTTCAGACTGACACAAAACAAGCTCTAGATAGAGAAAAACTTCAATCCAGGGGTGGTGAAGCTCATCTTTAATTCCATCAGTTGGGAATGACATGTCTTTGATCCCAATACTTAGAATGCAGGGACAGGCACCATGATCATATGGCCAAAGCTCCTTCCTTGGAAACAAGTCCAGAAGGCACCAGGAACAAACAGCTAAGAACAACCAACTGGCTAAAGGCCAGTGAAAGAATAGAACTGACAAAAGTCAGGGAAATATCCCACCACAGCTAAAACATAAAAATGATGACAAATCTATACTTCGGAAAATGATAGAGGCCTCATAATGTAGCTCTCCACCGGATTGATGGGGCCTTCTGTAGGGGCTGGTTCTCAGTGTGCCTTCCAGAGCTTACCCCTTACTGTTGTGTCCCAAGTGGGATCTCAGGTCAGAGGTTGATGTGGGATGTGTTATTCCTACTTGAGTGTTCCTGAGATCCAGCTTGTCTTCTTAGTGTTATCGGAGGGGGTTGGCAGGCCACATATTTTGACTAGAACTGCAGTTCCCTTGCAGCTTATGCATTAGGACTGCGATTGTGGTCCTCTCAAGCTGTCTCAGGGGATTCTCAGGTTCAATATGCGCTTTATAGCCAGAAGCACTGTGATGTAGTACAGCCCCTGTCACCCAGGCAGTGAGCAAGGTCCTGGGTTGTTTCACTGCTCCAGGATCATAACTCTTTGTGTTG
The DNA here is from genome assembly GCA_907164525.1 of Lophiomys imhausi. Classification (NCBI taxonomy): domain Eukaryota; kingdom Metazoa; phylum Chordata; class Mammalia; order Rodentia; family Muridae; genus Lophiomys; species Lophiomys imhausi. The sequence goes on along the minus strand of CAJQZJ010031994.1, from coordinate 2,530,936 downwards.
TAGTCTGGGTATTCAGCTGAGTGGCAGAGCAGGTGCCAGCAGGGAGTACTGATGTGAAATTCACAGTCTGTCCACAGTGTGTGGATTTGAGTAAACTCAGCTGCCTTTTTCTGGCCAGAATCTAGCCTACCTGAACCAGCATGGCTTCTGGCAGTTTGCTTGTAGCTAGGATGTCAGTACTGTAGTTGTAGTCCTCCCAAGCTACTCCTTGGGAGTCTCAGGATAAACCTGTGCTGTAGGGGTTAGATAAATTAGATTTAGAAAATATATAGGGGTTTCTGATACTGTCTCTTAATTCGGGGCATGAACAGCATTATCAGCATGTGGACTAAAAACAGGAAACAAACAGGAGACTTAATAGACTGAAAAACAAGGTTGAAGTCAGGAGAAACAGGAAAGACTCAATAGACTGAAAAACAAGGTTGAAGTCAGGAAAACAGGAAAGACTTAATGGACTTGAAGAAACAAAGTATCTGGCCTGACATTGTTTTCAGCTGCTAAGTGGGAGGAGCCCAAATTAAGCTGAAACAGAGTTCCTCCTATTTAAGGACAGTGCATGGAGCCCAGAGAGAGAAGAGGCCCCTGATGCTAGAGAGCTCCAAGAGTCCTGCTGAAAAAAGTGCTGGCCATCATTTGATGGCCAGATTTCCCTGAAGCAGAAAGAAGCTGGTGAGCATAGAAAGCCTGAGCAAAACACCAAAAGGCCAAGGACTAAACCCTGTGGCTCAGCTTTTGCCTAGAGGGGTCTGATCTGTCCGAACAGTAGCCTAAAGGAAACTGTGCCTGGCTTTAAGGACTGAGGCAGAGCAGCTGAGTTCCTGATTCAAAAGAAGTAAGTTGGCCTGAAGACGGCTGGGGTCTCCCACAGAGAAGAAAGCATGAAGCCTTATTTAAGGTGAGACTGCAATAACCAACTTACCCTGACGAACCTGCATCTGAGAGATCCAGAAAAAGGACTGCTAAGTGTGTTAAAGAATCTACAACAAAGACTGTGTTCCTGATGACTGAGGACCTGCCCCAGAGACTGTATCATTCTAAAAGGTTAGAAAAATAATTATCAATAGGTTTAGTGGATAGGTTAAAGGGGTTGTAAGAATTTATAGGATTAATAGTTAAGAAATTGTTGGTGTTTGTTATAAGTGAATTTAGTAATAAATAAATAAGTGTTAAATAATAATTTAAAAGTTCGGTTACACTGTGCCTCTCTGACAGAAGCTCTTGGTCCAGTGCAGCCAACTTGCTCAGGCAGCATGCAATTGTCCAGAACTGCTTTACTACTCCAGACCAAGATTTAGATGCTGTAGACTGAGGCAGTAGACTGAGAGCCCTGCCAAAGTGTGTGCAGGCAGGGACTTCCAATATGGGGTTCCCAAGGTGTCTACAGCATTTGGAATCATGGGGGATCTCAGCCACCGTTTCCCTATCAGACGCGCTGTGTACCAGACTAGCCTGTCTGGGTTGGCTGGGCTTCGAACAGATTCTCTGTAGCTATGGTGTCAGGACTATGGGTATGGTCCTCCCTAGATACACTCAGGGGGATCTCAGGATCAAGCTGTGCCTCTCTGTCAGTTCTGTGGTCTGGCACAGTCTGCCCCCTCAGGCAACATGTCACAATTCCAAACCACTTCGCTGCTCTGGGTGGAGATCTTGATGCTCTGGATTAAGGCTGTAGACTGAGTGCCATGCTAGAGTGAGCAGGGGCAGAGAATTCTAATATGGAGTTTACAGGGCATCTACAGTTCTTGGACTCAGCGAATCTCAGCTGCCTTTTCCCTGCCTGAAATGCTGTGTTCCAGAGCAGCATGCCTGGGTCAGCAGGGGCTTCCAACAGTTCCCCTATAGCTAGAGTGTCAGGACTGTGGCAATGGTCCTCCCAATCTACTCTCATGTGAGTCTCAGAGCCAACCTGTGACTCTCAGAATGAAGCTCTGTGAACTGGTGCAGCCCAGTATCTCCGACTACACACAATGGTCCAGAAATGCTTCACTGCTCTGGGCTTAGACATAGATGCTATACCCTGAGTGCACAACAGAGAGCCCAGCCAAGGGGCTAGGCAAAAGAGTGGGGGCAGGCATTTCCAATATGTAGTTTATATTCTGTTCACAGTATGCGACAACTCAGGGAATCTCAGTGCCTGTTAGCTCCATCCCCTAGTTACCAGTCGGCCAAATGCCACTGTGCTGCAAATCCCAGGGAGAATAGTCCTCAGTCTTATCTTAGTGGCTCTGCTGTCAGAATGCCTGCACGGGTGCTGAGGACTCAGGAAACTGAGGAGGGCCTCTGTTTGGAAGTTGAAACCACCAGCTGGCTTGCTGAAAAGATCAGATCTGCCAGCTCTTCCACTGCGGCCTGGAGTGTGCTGTCTCCTGGTGGGAAGCGATCCATGTCCCATGTCTGATGTCTCTGTTCTTTCAGTGTCTATATTTCCAGTTCAGAGCTCTTTATTGTCCCTGGATTTGGTGGACAAGCCCAGATAAGTTTGCACCTCAGAAACTGCTGTTCAGCAGGAGTATAACCTTTTGGTGATCTAGTCGGTCTTCCTGATGATCAGAATGTGTCTGAGCTTATCACCGCCATCTTGCTGCCCCTGAGAGAAGATATCACTTTTCTATTGCTGATATAAAACGTACCAAGGTCACTTATAGGTTTTTTTAATCTTATAGCTGCAGAGGATTAGAGTCTATAGTGGTGGTGCAAAATGGAAGCATGAGGCAGACATGGTGACAAAAACAGGAAGATGAAAGTCCACATCTTAAATTACAAGTTCAAGCATATGCAAAGCCAATAATGGCATCACCTTACTCATCTTTAAAATTTTGTGAAGCATTATATTTCTGTAAAATAGCAATGCTTAAAAACAGGACATAACAACAACTACAGGTTAGACACAGAATTAAAATAATCATAAATTTAATTTTGAAGGTGGTACATGAAGCTGAGACATCAATGTGAGGGCATACAATTGTTAAGTGAGAGTTTCCTGCACTAAATTGGGGATTAAATGCAATGTGAATCAAGGAATGGATAATGCAAATGTGCTAACAGGAAGTCTGTTTCCTAATACTCTTTAATATATATATATATATATTTTTTTTATTAATTCAAGTTACATGTGAAAGACAGCCACTTCCCATCTTCCCTCCAGGTGTCTCCATCCCACCCTCTACCACTTCCCCACCTATCTTACACCTCTAGTGAGAGGGCCCTCACATATCAGCCTCACTTCTGTTTATCAGTCACATGAGGGCTAAGAGCTTCCTCTTGCTCTGGGTCTCAACTTGGCAGCTCCACTAGGGTAAAGTGTCCCATGAACAGGTAACAAAGTCAAAGACTGAGACCACCCCACCCCTGCTTGTTAAGGGATCTGTATGAGGACCAAGTTTCCTATCCTCTATATTTGTATAGAGTCTAGGTCAAGTCTCAGCTTTTTGCCTTATTTTGGTTAGGGTTCAGTCACTGTAAGCCTCTAGGGGCTAGAATTAATAGGTTCTGTTGATCTTCATGTGTTGATCTTAACCCGACCGGGTCTCTCTATTCCTTTTCTCTCTCATATATGCAGTTACCCGAGCTCAATCTAATGTTTGACTCTGTGTCTCAGCCTCTGTTTTGATCTGCTGTTGGATGAAATTTCTCGAAGTATAGTTATGCTAGGTTCCTGTTCTTTTGGATCTGTGGGTTGTAGGATAGTTATCCTGTACTATATAACATGCAGTTATAAGTGAATACATGGCATGTGTATCTTTCTGAGTGTGGGTAAACTCACTCAGGATGAGCTTTTCTAGTTCTGTCCATTTGGAAGCAAATTGCATGATTTACTTGTTTCTGATAGCTGAGTAGTGTTCCATTGTGTAAATGTACCACAGGTTTTTTGTTTTGTTTGTTTGTTTTACATATTCTTCAGTTGAAGGACATCTGGGTTGTTTCCAATTTCTAACTGTTACAAATAAAGCTGCTATAAACATAGTTGAGCCGGTGTCCAAGTGGTTTGGTGAAGAATCTTTTGGATATATGCCCAGTAGTGATAGGGCTGGGTCTTGAGATAGTGTTATTCCAGGTTTTTCTAAGATATGGCCAGACTGATTTCCACAGTGCTTGTACAAGTTTGTACTATCACCAGGAATGGAGGAGGGTTCCCCTTTCTCCATAACCTTCCAAGCATGTGCTGTCATTTGGGTTTTTGATCTTAGCCATTCTAACAGGTATAAGATGTGATCTCAGAGTTCTCTTGAGTTGCATTTCTCTGATGATTAAGGATGTTGAGCATTTCCTCAGGTGTTTCTCAGCCATTAGAGATTCCTCTTTTGTGAATTCTCTATTTAGCTCTGTACCCCATTTTTTGATGGTTTATTTGGTTTCTTGGTGTTTAATTTTTTTAGTTCTTTACAAATTTTTGATAAAAGGCCTCTGTGTGGGTTGGTGACGATCTTTTCCCAGTCTGTAGGCTACCATTTTGTGCTAATGATAGTATCCTTTGCCTTACAGAAGATTGTCAGATTTGTGAGATCCCATTTGTTGATTTTTGGTCTTGGAGCCTGAGCTGTTGGTGTTCTGTTCAGGAAGTTCTCACCTGTGTCAATGAGTTCAAGGCATTTCCTTACTTTCTACTCTATCAGATTTAGCATATCCGTTTTTATGTTTAGGTCTTTGATCCTCTTGGAGTTAAGTTTTGTGCAAAGTGATAAATATGGATCTATTTGATTCTTCTACATATTGACATCCAGTTAGTCCAGAACCATTTGTTGAAGATGGTTTCCTTTTTCCCTTGTATGGTTTCCAAAGCACACAAAGATTCGATGAAGAAAGAAAATCTCACACCAATTTCCTTGTAAACATAGATACAAAATACTGAATAAAATAATCACAAACCATATCCAAGAACACATCAAAAGTATCATACACCATGATCAAGTAGGCTTCATAACAGAGATGTAAGGGTGGTTCAACATATGAAAATCCATCGATGTGATCCACCATATAAATAAACTGAAAGAAAAACACCACATGATCATCTCACTAGACACTGAAAAACATTTGACAAAATCCAACACCCCTTTATGCTAAAAGTCTTAGGGAGATCTGGCATATAAGGAACATACTAAAAAATAATAAGTGCAATATACAGCAAGCCACAGCCAACATCAAATTAAATGCAGAGAAACTTAAAGCATTTTCCCTAAAGTCAGGGACAAGGCAAGGATGTCCACTCTCTCTTTATCTCTTCAACATAATATTTGATGTTCTAGCCAGAGCAATAAGGCAACTAAAGGAGATCAAGGGGCTACGAATTGGAAAAGAAGTCAAAGTATCCCTATTCACACATGATTTGATAGTATACATAAGTGACCCCAAAAATTCTACCAGAGAACTCCTACAGCTAATAAACACCTTCAGCAAGGTGCTGGTTACAAAATTAATTCTAAAAAATCAATAGCCCTTCCTTCCTAAGACTCTTTATGCATAAAATCCAGCATTAGGTATATTACATAGAAAATATATTCTTAAAACTAAAAGAACTGGAAACATTACTGAAGCGCAATGAAGATTGGCTGTTAGAAAAAAATATGTCTTCCTCTGAGTCACTAAAAGTCTTCTAGTGGTGAAACATTCAGCTACAAGAAAAAAAAAGTATTCCAGATTCAATTTAACAAATGATACCAAGACCTAAAAAATGATGCACACAATGTCAATATTTCATCTGTTAGCACCCTAGGTATTGTTGTCTCCTTGGGTATTTGAGAATGTAAAGATAATCATAAGTAGGTCATAGTGCATTTGGAAGATAAAGTCATGGGACAAGAGATAAAATAGGTAATCTGACAGAAGTGAGTTTAATTAGCCATTTGCTCTCCATTTCTGGTAGTAGGCATTCTTCTGATAGGGCATACATGAGCAAACTTAATGTTTGTCAGCCGATTTTGTTGGATTTTGGCTCCATTCACAGTCACCTCGATCCAGGTTAGAAAAGGCCAATGCAGTTGGGTTCATATGTATCCTTCATATACTGCAATCCTCTGTATACATCATAAGCCAGCACTTTGGTGGACAAGTATTAGTTACCTCAACTATGTTGGGTATTTATTTTCCTAAATATAAGATTTATGAAAATCAGAGATTTAAGTAGAAAATCTCTACCTAACTTAGTAATTATCTTCTTACATTTATTATACATCCATTACTTTTCTTTACATCCTGCACTCACCTTCTGTGAGATTTTTCTGTTGGTCCTGTTTTGATGTGAAGTTAAAATAACCATGGCTTTTGAGATGCTGACTCATGATGACATGTCTTATAGTAATACACATTCTGAGAAAGGAGATCAATTAAAGTTTGATAAAATGATAATAATTAACTACAAATTGTAGGTCAGATATAGTGACCCCTGGGAATGATTAATTAATAATAGTGAATGCATGAATATTGCAAATATTAAAACAGTTGTCTTTTTCCTTCATTCGTATTGCCTACAAGAAGCCAAAGTTTCATTAGGCTTAGCTCTTTTGGGTCATGGTTAAAAGAGCAAAACCACTGTATTTTATGAATAAGTGCATTTGCATCTCTACCCTTAAAGTTCATCCACAATTTGGGTGCCAAACAAAGGCTGTTTTTTTTTTTTTTTTTTAATAACACAGGCATGGAACACATGCTAGGAACCAGTGGCTTTTATCTGTTCTTTACAGAGAAGACTAGTTTATTGTTCATTGATGATTTTTTCTTTAGAATGTGTTTATGTTTGCAGAAGTGGGAAGGTCAGTGTACATATTGATCATCTCAGGCTACTTTACTGAGACTGAAAAAAACGAACATATTTAGAATAAGTTATATGCCTACTCTTTTTTCTCATCAGTCTATTGATTTTATTTCCCTGTAGTTTTATATCATGGAAGCATGTTAAATTTTGCCTAGGCTTCTATGATGATATTTTCAGAGGCTAATTATGCAAAATATATCATGCATCTCTGAAAATTATGCATGTTTTCCCACACATTGATCTGTATCTTTGGTAGAAAAATTATGCTGTTGGACCGAAACATTCTCAAGTCATAATGCTCCCTTTTGCCTAAATGACAATGACGTGCAATGGAATTTTTTTCTTCTTTCAGTTTAATCAATATCTAGGGGATGTGAAATTAGAATTACATGATATTTAACTTCTATTTCACTGTGTTATTGTAAAAAGTCTTTGTTCTCACTAACTGTTTTGGTTTTGTTTGTTTGTTTTTTATCCCTCCATTGTCATTGAAACCATTCTCCAGTTCATTTTACATGAATTTTTGAACTGGAACTCAGTCTGTAACTCATTCTATCCAAGTACTTTATGTGCTGCCCAGAATGAACTCAAATTCCTGCTGATTTTCTGCCACATCTCCCATGGCTTTTTACATATTTAGCAATAGTTACATTAGTGGAAAAGCTAATCTATTTCCATTCAATTAGTAATTACAAACCATGATTCTGTCATTTTGCTGTGTTCCTAATTGTTGAATATTATCTTTATATGTTGATTTTCTGATCATATTAATATTTGGTAGTTTTCTGTATTGGTATAATAAGATAGTTTTCACTTTTGTTTATCTGCTTTGCTATTTAATTTGTCTTTTCATGTATTATAAAATAATCATTTTCATCTTTTTATTTCTACTGTAGAATTTCCCTAAGAATTTGTTTTAGGACTACTCTACTAGTTAGAAATCCTTTTAGTTTTTGTTTTAAAAAGACTTCTTTTCAACTTTATGACTTAGGGTTGATCTTGTAAGCCATACCATGGTTTTCTGGCATATTTTTTTCAGGAGTTTGAACATTCCCCCTTCGAGGTTCTGCTGAGCACTCCTTTGTTGGTTTCTTGTTGGCTGCCTTTATCATGTCTCTTTGTCCTGCCTTTTTAACTGAAAAAACTAAATACCATTGCCCCTAGAGGCATTGCAGATGTGACTGCTGTGTTACATGTGTATCAATACATGGCAGAGAGGAGAGAGCCTATATCTACATTCAGTATTCTTACCTATGAACATCTGGATGAATACTAGCCTAACATTTCTGGGGAGGAAAAAGCAAGCTGGATACCAACACCACTTTGGTGCCATGGGGGTAGCCTGAGATGACTACCAGACCAGTACCCAGTAAGCACTGGATTGGCTCCCAGGATAGGAAACAAGCCAGAAACTAGAAGAACTCTGCCTGGCCCTGGATGTGGGTGTTGTGGATGAGGCAGCCCTGAGAGAGTGAGTTTGAGAGAGCCAGCCCTACTTCTGGTTTGCTATGTGGTAGTGTTAGCTAGGGAGAGATGGCCTGCACCTTGCCAGGATAGCACACTACAGCTTATCCTGGATTTGGGGGTTGTGGGTGAGCCAGCCTGAGGGAGTGAGTGTGGGAGATCCAGACCTGCCTTTGGTCTGCTATGGGGTGGTGTTTGCTAGGAAAAGAGTCCTTCCTTCTCTTTAGCCCTTACCACCATGAGCCAACAGGAGATCTGGCCCAGATGGGGTCCCAAGAGCAGGAGAGCTGTCCCTGCCCCTCACATGCCACAGCAATTGGGAGAGCAGGCCCTGAACCATGTGAGGATAGCACACTACAGCTGGTCCTGGATATGGGGGTTGTGATTAAGCCAGCCCTGAGGCAGTGAGTATGGGAGAGTCAGCCCTGCCTCTTGTCTGCTATGTAGTAGTATTGGCTAGAGAGAGATGCCCCCCTCCTTTTTGCTCTCCCCACCATTGGCCGACAGTAGATCTGACCCAGGTGGGGGTCACAAGAGTAGCAGAGCTGTCCCTGCCCCTTGCATACTGCAGCACTCAGGAGAGCAGGCCCTGCACCTTTCCATAGTAGAACTGGCCATGCCAGTGGAGGTGGCAGATCCAGAACCAGGGCTTTGAGTTGCCCCCCCCACCACCATCTACCCCATGGATGAACTGCTGGAGTACAAGAAGAGGTCAGTTCCATAAACAAGGACTGAAGGATATCCATGACACAGGACTGTTATGGCATATCTGTGAAGAGTTCCAGTGAGGTTCCAGTACTGACAGAGTAGCAGAAACCAGGGGCCTGTACCAAACCAAGGAGTCATTATAATGAACATTTACAAGCAGAATGTGTGGACAAAGGGGAATATTGTGGGATATACTGAGATACACTGCACTTTACACAATGAGCTGCTACTTTTAATGGTGGAACAGATTGCAAGTGTGGAGGGTGGTTCTAGGTGGAGGTGGGAGTGGGAGGGGACAGGGTGCTTGTGGTGAAACTCAAAAAAATTTTTTTCAATAAAAAAGCTGGTGTTTCAATTATTATGTGGCGAGAGGAGTTTCTTTTCTGATCTAATGTGTTTGGTGTTCTGTACAATTCTTGGATTTTAATTGGCATCTCTTTCTTTAGTTTTGGGAAGTTTTCTTCTATGATATTGTTGAAGATATTCCCTGGACCTTGGAATCAGGACTCTTCTCTTTCTTCTTTGCCTATAATTCTTAGGTTCCATCTTTTCATTGAGTCCTTGATTTCTTGGATGTTGTGGGTGAGAGATTTTTTAGCTTTCTCATTTTCTTTGGATGTTGTACTGATTTCTTCCATCGAATCTTCCATGCCTGAGATCCTGTCTTCCATCTCTTGTATCCTATTTTTGATACTCCTATCTGAAGTTCCTGTTCTCTTCCCTTGATTCTCCATTTCCACTCTTAACTCTGACTGTGTTTTCTTTATTGTTTCCATTTTACAGTGTTGGGTTGCCCAGGTCCCAGTGAAATGTCTTGAAGTCCAGTGTCAATCTTCAAAGACAGAACAGGATAGATTCTGTTTACTAAGTCCCTGGTTTGGTGGGCTATGCTGTGTTCTGTGTTTTGCAACGTCTGTGTTACATTCTCACTATACTTTGGAGCTATGTCCTACATAATCTATTAAAGCAATTCTTTCTTCTCAGTTCTGCAACAGTAAATTTTTATTTATCACACATATATTTATCAATGCTTAACAATTACCTAACAATGTCTATAAAATTCCTAAAAACTTAATCCAAACCCTAACTCTGAAACCTAACACCTAAAACTTCTTAATATCTATAATACAAACATTTAACATTAACCTAATGTTTCTCAAAAGGATATTTTTCTCTGAGTGTGGGTCCTGGTGGATGGCTGGTCTTCATAAAATTTTTCAGTTTTAAAGTCTCTTTATGTCTCCGAATTTTGTTTTTCCCTTCGTGGTCTTAAGACTAATTAAAATATGAAATTTTCCCAGGCAGCTCACCTATTCAGACTCTTATGGCTTACAAAGTCCCAAAGTCCCAGAGCTCCAGTCTAAGCACTCCCAAATCTCAGGGAGAATCCCTCTCCTCTCCAGACCCAAAATGGGTCAACATCAGAGGGTGAAACTTTCTGATGAGATCGTGATGCATGTTTTTTTGCGGTAGAGGAAAACATTGTTGAATGAGTCAAGAACAGGAGAGAGAGCCAGCCCAATGTCCACGTGAATTCTGCCTTATATATCTTCACCTGTCGGCAGAAGTTTTTAAGTTCTGTCCCTGGGCTCAGTCTTTTTCAAAAGGCTTTTTGGAGAGGGGTGTGTATTCACAGGCAATCCCAAGATGTGGGCAGGTGCCTCAGGGCATGTCCTTCAGATGCTTTTTGCAGAGAGCAGTGAAATGACAGCTGACCTCCAGAGGACAGGCACCTCAGGGGGCATGTCCTGCCTCTAGCTTTAATATCAAAGAGGTCCTGGTCCATGGCCAGTTCCCAAGGACATACCACCCGGATGTAAGTCTTTTATCTTAAAAGTCCGGCCTATTCCAAGTTCCCCATGCTATATATGCTAACACTAAACTTACCACACAGTTCAGATAAATGAGCTATTACTTCAGCTCTGAAAGTTATGGACATGTGTTGATATGAATAATATAATTCTGCCAGTGCATGAATTCAAAGGTAGAGTTGAATGAATTTGCCAGAGGGGCCTTGAATCTTTACTTCTTAGAATTTTTTCTTCCTTTTTCTCTGCTCTGAATAAACTATTTGGTTTTAGTGTATGTGAGGGGGATGGGTGTTGTTTTTTTTATTCTATGACAAAATAAAATGTAATATCCCTGGCAATGTGCAAAGACATACTTTATTGGTGGTGTTCTTATATCAGTCAGGGAAGAGCAGATGACAGTCTTTATTTATCATAGCTTTTAGCCTGGAATTGTGTCCAAAACCATTTTATGCCTACAACTCAGATCAAATAAAATCCAGGCAGCACAGATCAGGAGGAAGAAGACAGACAGAGACCTACAGACTGGCATGCCACTCACAGACATGCCATCTGGCACATGTCAAAGGCTGGCCATAGACACCCACTTGTGACTGCACCAAGCAGCAGGAACTGAGGATGTCACCTAGGAGCCTGCCAGCCATGTAGCCAGCCTGCAGCAGGGGCCAACATAATGTGCAAGTATGTGGTGGACATATGGGAAACAGAAGTGGAGCAACTTAAGCATTATGAAGAGATGGAATTGGAGAATTGAGGGTGGAGAGGTGTAGCCTGTTGTAAGTAGAAAGCCTTTCTACCTGTGGCCTTGGTGAGGTCCCACCCTGAGCTGCTGCTGAGGACCATGTGTAGGTCCATGGTCGGTGTGGATGTCTGTGGCTCATATTACCTTTAGAGAATATGGGGATGCCCCTGGTCAGACAGTCTCCAGGGACCACATAGATGTCCAGGGGCTGTGTAGAACTTGTCCCACCCCTCTCTGGCCATGGAATTCTGGAGAACTGTCCCTATCTCACACCAGCAGCAGCACTCCAGAGAATGGGCCCTGTGTCCTCCCTAGGCATCACAATGGAGCTTGACCTGGTGGCAGGGTTGTGGCTGAGGCAGCTCCAAGGGCGTAAGTCTGGGAGAGCTGACTCCTGCAGTTGGGCAAGCTGCCCACGGGGATGGGGATCATGTGTAGAGAATGGCTAATTAATTTATTTACCTGTATTTACATTATTGTTAACGGGTTGGCAGTATTAATCCTTAACCCACCATTATAAATAAAACACACAGAGACACCCGAAGTATTTTAATAACACTTGGTTTAGACTGTGCAATCTTAGCCCATCTAAGCTAGCTCTTAATTCTTTTCACCAAATATGAACCCATATATATATATATATATATATATATATATATATATATATATATATGTCCCCTGGACTGTTATTCTCCACACTATGCCAATGTTCCAGGCCACGTGGAATGAGGGGTTTTTTTTCTAACCCATGCATGTGTCCTCCTTCCTGTTCTTGGCTTCCCCCTCTTCTTTTTCTACTTCATCTACTGAAGGATTCTCTTCCCTTGAACCTCAGTGATTCAGAATCCCATGCACCTTAGTCCAGCTAATGTATTTGGTGTTCAGTATGCTTCTTGGAATTTTACCAGGATCTCTTTCTTTAGGTTTGGGAAGTTTTCTTCTGTGATTTTGTTGAAGATGTTCCCTGGACCTTGTAGTTGGGAGTCTTCTCTTTCATCTATCCCTATAATCTTAGTTTTTTTTCTTTTCATTGAGTCCCCGTTTTCTTGTATATTGTGGGTGAGAACTTTTTGCTGTGTTCCAGAGCAGCCTGTCTCAGTGGGGACAGGCTTTCAACAGTCCCCCTGTGCCCTCTTAGTTTTAAAAGTGTACTTTCATAGTTTCTTAGCTATAGACTCTATTTACATGACTTCACTCCTCCCTCCCTGCTCAAACCCTTACATTGTACAATTCCTTATCAAATTCATGGTATTTTTTCTGTATTTACTATTATTACATATATGTAATATATATATATACATACATATATACATATATATATATATACATATGTTTCTGATGTAATTAGGTGAGTATGTTCAGCAGTGCAGCATGGTGATATCAGGTGCCAAAGTTAAGTTCCTTTTAAAATGCCCAAGTCTTGAGTTATTTGAAACATTTTGACAATTATATAACAGAATGTAAATGGCATGTACTGTGCTGTTCTTCAGCAAATCAGTGACTTGATACTCATGACCTCCCAGTTTAGAAGGTGGCAATACAATGATTACAATGATTTTGATCAGTGTTCCACTTATTGCCACTAGAGCTGAGGCAAGGGAAAGGTTCTGTTTTGGTCATTTTGCCATACCCACACAACTAATAATATTTGAGTCCATATCTTCACATTTCACAATGCTTATTGAATATAGCTTTATGTGCTTATACTTGTGATATTCTGTTTTTGAGACAGGGTTTCTCAGTGTAGCCCTGGCTATCCTGGAAGTCCCTCTGTAGACCAGGATGGCCTTAAACTCACAGATATATACTTGCCTCAGCCTCCTAAATACTGCAATTAAAAGCGTGTGCTTCCTCCACCCAGCTCACTTGTGATTACTTTTTGTCAAATTGACTTTCAAATTTTTTAATCACTTATGAAATATTTCTTAGTTAATTCTAATTTTGATGTAATTGTACAGTTCATTTTTTTTGTTTGCTTCTGCACGATTTTTCTTTGTTTACTCTTCTGAAGCCAAAGTTTTAATAGCAAATATAATCACTTATAACAAATATAAACACTTATTACCTAACTACTAGCCCTAAGAATAACTATAACCCCTACTACCTAACAACTAAACCTATTAATAACTGTAAACGCCTATTTTCTAACAAATAACCCTAACCTTTTGGAAGAATACAGTCTCTGGGGCAGTTCCTCAGTCGTCAGGAACACCTCAGAAGTAGATCCTCTGGGCACTTGGTCAGCAGTCTGTCCTCAGGAACCCCTCAGACAGAGGTTCTTTAGGATAAACTGTTTATTTTATTGTTATGGCAGCTTCACTTTAAATGAAGCTTGAGGGTTTCTTCTCTCTCTGGGTGCCTCAGCTGTCCATATGCCAACTTGTTCAGTTTGTATTAGCCACTCAGCCACTCTGCTGCAGTCATCATCACAGCTGGCCACTGTTTGAACTGGTTGAACCCCCCTAGGCAAAAGCTGTGCTATGGGGTTATAGTCCTTGGCTTTGTGTTGCACTGCTGATGTCTTCTCTGCTCATCAGCTTCTTTCTGCCTCAGGGAGAGCTGCTGTGATTTTGGAGCTCTGTTTGAAATCAGCTATTCAGTCTGCCTGTGTTTTCTCCACCAGATAATGTAAGCCATCTTGCATCTTGTGGTCTCTAGTGTAGGAACTCTTGGGCTCCACCCACTTTGTTCTTTAATAGTTTCTCTCCTAGTTTTATCTGGTTTCAGGCTAATCAGGACTCCACCTACTTTTTATGGCTATTAGCACCTGAAAATAATGCCAAGCCATAAACCCTGTTTTTAGTCCATATGCTGCCATGTCTATTGGCCACAGACACCAGGCTAATTTTCATACCCTCTTTTAAGAGACTGTACCAGATTCCCCTAGATATTCACTAAATCTATTTTATATTGATCTAACTACCATTACAGTCTTTTGTTTTCAGTTCTGCTACACTTGAAGTTTCTTATAAACCGTGTCTCATGTTTTGATGGGTATTTTTCTTCAATTAGTGTATAACAATTGAAAAATGTTCTCTGTTTACACTCAAAGAGTTCTTATATATAACTAAGCATATATCCATTTCATATTCTTTTGTGTAGTCAACCATTTTAGTGATTTCAATGCATAATCTATAATTTATTATTATTTTCCACTTTCCTTCCTTTATTTGCTCTACTATAGATCTTGTCTCATTTGTATGATTATAATGTAGTATTTTTTTTTTGGCTTCCAGTATAAGACTGTCTTGGTCGTGTCATATGACTGACTTAATAGTATTAAATACTGTCAGTTTTTCTTCTTTCTCACAGACAAGAGTTATTCTTAATTTCTGAAAAATATTTTTGTTGTATATTTTGTGTTAATCTCTTCTCTGTTGATTTTAAATGTATGACCCCATTATCTTCTGACCTATATATTCTTTCCTGAGAAGTAGGATGTTTGTCTAATAGTAATTCCATAATGACTATAAATGGTATTTTCCTGTTGACTTTTTACTTTTTTCTTGTAAAGGACTTTGAGAAGTTGATGAAAATGTTGACCAGATAGTGTAATTTGGGCCAAAGCAATTAGGAATCACTTGAACTTCTTGGACCTGGAGCCTGAATCTTTCGAAAAATAGTTTTTTTTTCTTTTCTTTTTGTTTTTCCCCCTTGGGGAGTGAGTATTCTTTTTCTTTTCTCCCTACGACAAGCAAAAAGTCAATGTCTAATTGTTTAAAGGTGGCTTCCATGCTTTTGAACTCACTTGTAATTTGTTTTCCATTTATTTGACCGCCTTAGTTGCTTCATGTAACTCTCACTAAAGATCAGAAACCCTTCTGACTGATTTCTTGTTAACACTAAGAGTCAGAGGAGATGGAGGACTTCAGGAGACCCTCTGAAGCAACTGAGCAAGGGGAATATGTGTTCGCAGATACTGAAGCAGCAAGATCAGGACACACATGGGTCTACACCAGGCCCTCTGCATATACGTTATAGCTATTAGCTTAGTATTCTTATGGGACTCCTGACTGTGAGAACAAGTGAGTTTCTGACATGTGTGCCTCTTTTACTCCTGTGGGTTGCTGTGTCCAACTTTGGTATGATAGTTTTTGTTTCAAATCATTTTATTTTATATGTCATGTTTTGTTGTTTTCTCCTAGAAGCCTGTTCTTTTCTAAGGAGAGACAAAAAGAGAGTTGATCTGGGAAGGCGAACAGGAGGAACTTGGAGTAGTAGAGGGAGGCAAAGCTATTATCAAGATATATTGCATGAAAAAACAATCTATTTTCAATAAAATATTGAGCATTCAAAAAGACTTGTTTCTATAACTTCATATCATTTCCTAGACACTAAGATACATCTCTGGAAATATCTCATTCATTATATGTACTTCCTTGCTAATTTTGTCACATGACTGTATTCTCTTATAACTCAAAATTCCCTTATAATTCACTACTCTGAAATCTTTATAAGGGAAAATAACAATTTCACTCTTACTAGTCTGTTGGCATAGAGTTTCTACCTCCTCTAGAACCATATGTTGTCATGTTGTTTAATAATTCTGTATCACTGTGTCGTGATTTGTTCATAGAGCAGGTCAATTGTATTGATTTTATATGATGGTGTGATTATTAACTTTAACTGATTTGGAAATACATAGGGCATTATAGAGGTAATCATTGGGGTATGTCTAAGCAGGAATTTCCAAAGGAGATAACTTTTTATTTCTCCAACATATGAGAAATAACTGGTGAGGATATTACCATGATGAATATTTTAAGTATACAGTGGATGCTATAATGGTAACAGGAGAAGAGGCATAAGATTTTTACAAGAGATTCCAATAAGTGAAACCCATAGAGTGATTTTTTTTTCCATGGGTTTCTCCATATTGTGAATATACACAGATCTAGATAATAAGGTTTTAGGGTAGAGTAATCTAAGACACAGGGGCCATGGGCAAGTTGGCCAGCTACTTTTTAAAACATTTCAAGATGGTCTATGCAGGAGGATCTGATGATGAGGAAAAAAATACATACTGAGTATTTTTACTCTGATAAAAATCTAGTAGTGTGCTAACTGTCAAGCCAACCAAACCACCTGCAGAGATTCTGAGAGACAAGATCTTCTTCCATCTAGGGCATGACTGAAAGCTGCTAGGAATCTCCTGAACACTCTTGCCATTCCAGATTAGCTCTCTTTCATTTAGATTTGTTTTCTGAGTCAAGTCTGTAGCTGCCTTGTGTTCAGAGTCCTCTTAAAAGATCATTATTTTATTATCTGGGACATGCATCTAACATATTTTGATCAAATCAAAAGCTTTTGCTTTCATTTTTTTCTACTTTTCACACACCACTTTTCACTAACAGGTCCATAACCATTTTTTTCTGAAACCCAATGGACTTCACTTGGTTTTGAATGTGGATAATAAAGTCATCTCCTCAAGCATGGACAGCCCTTTCAAGGCTGGAGAATCTAAATTTCCTTCCCTAGCAGCCATCGTCTGATAATAGCTCCTCAGATGGGGATGAGGCTTCATGTGTCCACTCTCCATCCTGGGATTTTGCCTGGCTTAATCTTGTGCAGGTTCTGTGCATGCAGTCATAGCCACAGGGATTTATGTGTGCAGTGGTTCTATAAAGTTCAGAAAATGTATTTCTGCCCCAGGTATTCACTGCTTCTGGCCATTACACCTATATTGTGAAATCTCAACACAGCCTTTTGTACTTTAGTCCTTCCTGGAAGATGCCAATGGAATTGCTGGTTTAACATTTCCAGGTTTTGAAACCTTGTTGAAGCGAGGCCTGAATAAGGTAACTGCTTCTCATGAAGTTCTTGTAAACTGGTAGTCAAAATGTTTATGACTTATTGCAAATATACCATAAAACATTTATCATGGAGTTTCAATTGGTGAATTGTATGTACATGAGTACATTGATCAACACTGATACAATTTTTTTGATTCATATGTGGATGAAATAATGGTCAGCTGTGAAAATTGATATGCATTCCATTCTGTGTGAGGACAATTCAGAGACTAGCCACATTATGCTTGTCACTGCTTTGTGAGTCATTTTACACTATTCTAATATCTATGTACCGTTGATGACTGAACATGCAGTCATCACCTTCTGGCTTATTGAAAACACTTCATCATAAAAAAGACATTAAACATTGTCATGTAAAAAGAGAGTAATTTAAATTGGTCTTCTCTATATTTTTCCTTCAACACACTAATGGTCATTCAGTTATCAGGTTTGAGTGATGCAAGTTATATTTTAACTTCTTGGCTAATTTCTTCTTAGATAATAGCTCAAGTAGTGACAGTTGGGAACACACTGTGAAGAGGGGACTTTGATTTTCCAGGATGCCTATGAAGTGGATTTCTGTTCTGCTCCTGCTGGAGATGAGTTGCTGTTTCAGATCTGGGAATGGTGGAAAGTTGTTGGTGTGGCCAATGGAATATAGTCACTGGATGAATTTAAAGATAATACTGGATGAACTTGTACAGAGGGGCCATGAAGTGACTGTTCTGAGACCTTCATCTTCTATCTTTCTTGATCCCAAAATATCATCTGGTCTTAAATATGAAACATTTCCTACAACTTCAAAGAATGAAGAAGTAGAAAAGTTTTTTACCCAGTGGGTTGATATGTGGACATATGATGTGCCAAAAGATTCATGTTTGAGTTATTACCCATCAATGAACATATTGTTTAGGCAATTTTCTGATTTGTGGTTAAAGCTTTGTAGAGAAGCAGTTTCAAACAAACCGCTTATGGAAAAACTACAGGAATCCAAGTTTGATGTTGTTCTTTCAGATGCTATTGGTCCCTGTGGTGAGCTAATAGCTGAGTTACTCCAATTACCTTTTGTGTACAGTCTTCGCTTTGGTAATGGCTATGCAATAGAAAAGTACAGTGGGGGACTTCTCTTCCCTCCCTCCTATGTACCTATTATTTTGTCAGGATTAAGTGGTCAAATGACATTCTTGGAGAGGGTAGAAAATATGATATGTTTACTTTATTTTGACTTTTGGTACGAGTCATTTCCTGCTAAGGATTGGGATCCATTTTTCAGTGAAAACTTAGGTAAGTTGTGTCTCTCATCAGTACTCTGGTGGTCTAACTTCCATATCTCTTTAGGTATTCTTAGGTGCAAATTTGTCTTTCATGCTGAAATGATTGAATAAAATATAATATTGTCTAACAATCTCACTAAACCTATGAGAGTAGTTATATTAGTGATCAACAAGAAGCAGGTAGCAGTACTGATACAGTGCAACCTAGGAAGAAATACAGACGTTATACAGTTACAAAATAATGGATGATAGCTTTCTCTAAGCAATTCCACATTTATTTTATTCTATTTTGCCTTTTTAAAAAAGATATTAGCTACTTCCTTAATATCCTGCATGTGTGTGTGTACGTTTGTGTGTGTATATGTATGTGTGTGTGTGTGTTTGCATGTGTGTGTTGTCTTTCTGTGGTTTATGTATATTTGTGTTCACATTGTGTGTAAGTGCATATACACATGTGGGTTTGTGAAAATGAAAGCCAGATGTCAACATCAGCTATCTACTCTAATCATTTCCCAATTTATTTTCTGAAAGAAGCCTTTCACTGGGCCAGGAACTCAATAATTTGGTAGAGTGGCCAGGCCAAAAGCTCTAAGCATCCACTTGACTCGGTTCTCCAAGCACACATGATACAGATGTGCACACCTGTGAACAGGTTCTAGGTAAGTGCTGGGTATTAAAATGAAGGTTCTGGTGCTGCTACACCTTAATTTTGCCAGCTGAACCAACTTCCATTCTCAGTTTGCTGAACTCCAAATGAAGAGAAACATATTTAATAGTATCTATGTAGAACAGCATTGGGGAGAGATTGTTTTTTCTTGTTAGAATCTGGTTCTGTTTTTTTGCTTGTTTGTTTTGTTTTTCACTTAAAAAGAAAATGTTTTCACCGTACTTTCTAAAGAATCCTGATCTCTAAAATATACTGAGGATTTAATCACATACTCACCCCTCAAATCATAATCTATAGCATTAGGTTCAGACCTTGACTTTCAAGAACTAAACTCCTGAATCGTGGACCTAAATGTATTTTTCTGCATTATTTGCAGTTATATTCCCATAGTTTAAGTAAGCCACAATTAAGCAAGAGCAAAGTTTTCTGTTCTCATAGTTTCTGAAAACTTTCCAGGTAATATTTGTAAATATTTCTACAAAAAATTGCATATCATTGCATTTCTAATGTGAAAGAAAAGTAGGGACAAATCTCAGAAATTCTTTCAGCCATTATCCTCTTAGAAATTTCTCTTAGACAAATAGATAAAAAAGACTAAAAAATAGAAAAAAATATAAAAAATAAATAAAAAATAAAAAGTCTATGTCCAAGTTCCCTTTGGTGTGTTGGTTGTAGTATTGATACCTTCTACTATAGAGCTAAAATCCTACTATAAGTGAATAGATGCCATATGCGTCCTTCTGAGTCTGGGTTAGCTCACTCAGGATGAGCTTTTCTAGTTCCATCCATTTGGCTGCAAATTGCATAATTTCATTGTTTCTGATAGCTGAATACTATTCTATTGTGTAGATGTACCACAGTTTTTTAACCCATTCTTCGGTTGAGGGACATCTGGGTTGTTTTCAGTTTCTAGCTATTACAAATAAGGCTGCTATAAACATAGATGAGGAAACTTCCTAATGATTCCGTGAAGAGGCATTTGGGTGTATATCCAGAAGTGGTATGGCTGGGTCCTGAGGCAAAGCTATTCCAAGTTTTCTAAGATATCGCCAGACTGACCTCCATAGTGGTTGCACAAGCCTGCACTCCCACCAGCAATGGAGTAGGATACCCCTTTCTCCACACCCTCGCCAGCATGTGCTGTCATTTGAGCTTTGATCTTAGCCATTCTGACAGGTGTGAGATGGAATCTCAGAGTCCTCTTGAGTTGCATTTCTCTGATGATTAAGGATGTTGAGCATTTCTTCAAGTGACTCTCAGCCATTAGGGATTCCTCCCTTGTGAATTCTCTATTTAGCTCTGTCCCCCATTTTTTGATTGGATTATTTTGTTTCTTGGCATTTAGTTTCTGGAGTTCTTTGTAGATTTTGGATATTAGCCCTCTGTCAGATGTGGGGTTGGTGAAGATTTTTCTCCCAGTCTGTAGGCTGCCGTTTTGTTTGAATGACAGTGTCCTTTGCCTTACAGAAGCTTTTCAGTTTCATGAGGTCCCATTTATTGATTGTTGATCTCAGGTCATGAGCTGTTGGTGTTCTGTTCAGGAAGTTGTCACCTGTGCCAATAGTTTGAGGGTTTTTCCCACTTTTTCTTCTAGTAGATTTAGTGTGACCAGCCTTATGTTAAGGTCTTTGATCCACTTGGACTTAAGTTTTGTACAAGGTGATAAGTATGGGTCTAATTTCATTCTTTTACAAGTGGACATCCAGTTGGACCAGCACCATTTGTTGAAGATGCTGTCCTTCCATTGTGCCATTTTGGCTTCTTTGTCAAAAATTAGGTGGCCATAAATGTGTGGGCCTATTTCTGGATCTTCAATTTGATTTAATTGATATGCTGGTCTGTTTCTATACCAATACCCTGCTGTTTTTACAACTATTTCTCTGTAGTACAGCTTGAAATCTGGGATGGTGATACCTCCAGATTTTTTTTATTGTACAGGATTGATTTAGCTATTCTGGGATTTTTGTTGTTCCATATGAAATTGAGGGTAGCTCTTTCCAAGTCTATAAAAACTTGTGTTGGTATTTTGATAGGAATTGCATTGAATCTATATATTGCTTTTGGTAGGATGGCCATTTTTATTATGTTGATCCTATCTATCCATGAGCATGGGAGATCTTTCCATCTTCTAAAGGCCTCTTCCATTTCTTTCTTCAAGGGCTTGAAGTTCTTGTTGTACAGGTCCTTTACTTGCTTGGTTAGAGTTACCCCCAGGTATTTTATGTTGTTTGTGGCTATTGTGAAGGGGGTTGTTTCCCTTATTTCTTTCTCAGCCCATTTGTTTGTTGTATAAAGAAGAAGAGGGACTGTTATATAAGGACACCCCACCCCATAGAAATGGGATGGAAGGGTTAGGAGGTAAAGAAAAAAAAATGAAATGTGATGTTTTGGCCTTTTACTACTAAGTGTCATAAACTGTTTAGGATAATTAAGAAATGCAAACTAATGGTTTTGCAAGCCGGTCATTCTGTTAGGTACTATGGCAGCCTATTATAGTTATTTTCTAAGCTAATCAGAAATAAAGCTGCTAAGGGACAAGCAACATCTGCTTACCCTAATAGAAGAGAGACAGATAGGGCCTCTTCAAAAACATCAAGAGATCTGCAGAATATGGCATTCAAAGATGTTTTCGTAACTTTAGATTTTTTTTATATCAAGACATATCAACTCCTGACAGCACCCCCTATTCTACCCTAAGTAGAAGATGAGCATCGAAGAATCTCCAGTGGGAGATGATTGAATTAGTCGCAAGCCTATCTCTTGGTAGGAAAAGCCCCTTGCTCCAACTGTAGACAGAATGCTGTCCAAAAAGGACAAAACCTGGAAGCGGGTAAGTCAACAGCCTAGCTCTGTCAAGACAGGGTAGGTAAGTCCTTCATAACCCCTGCTCTACAATCAATGTCTGTCAGAGAAACAGGGCCAACAGACTGAAGATCGATGCTGTAATGTATGGAGAGAAAATGGGAACTGTCCAGGCAGCCACTGGTATGTCATTTCTTAGTATTGGAAGCTGCAGTCCCTGTACTTCCTATAAAATCAGATATATTTATCCCTCTCAGGTCTCTGAGGTGGTTGAAGAACAGATAGCCAGAGTCTCATAATTAATTTTGAGTTGTTTAGGAGTCAAAAGAGTGTTATAGATCTAAGAGGATACTTTTAAAATTGTGTTGCAAGTTAGTATAAATGTTGAGTTCGATATAGAACTTTAAACTCATGGGAGATGGTTAGATAGTAGAATGTTAAAGTCAGGTACCAAATACATATGGACTGGACATTGGGAATGTACGCTAAGCCATATAACCCTCATAACTGTGACCTAATTACCTCTGTTGTTTTGTATTGTATTTATTATTATAAGAGAAAGAGCCATTTGTTGGACTGAAAGGGGAAACTGTAGGCGGAAATAAGATATACCTTAAACTTAAAAAAAAAAGGGAAGAGGATGGGAGGTTGAGGGTGGGAGTGTGGGACTGGAGGGGGGAATAGGGAGGGGACTGCGATTGAGATGTAACTTGGAGAAATAAAAAATAAAGTAAAAAAAAAAGAAATTCCTCTTAGAAAACTAAGAGTCAAGAGATAGCTTCTTTGTTGTATAAACTAAGGTGACTCCTGGAAAGGTTGTTTCCATGGTTATGCTGGGATAGCTTGACTCTAGAGCTAGAATGTTCCTTTATATTTGCATCACTTTCCTGAAGCTTTACAGAACAAAATACATGGTAGATACATGGGAGCTTAGTGGATCATATAATAGGATTGCTGGATTTCTGAAGAAATATTAGCATTTCATCTCAATTTTCCTTTAACATGCATATATTAGAAAAAACCACAAATAAATTATTCATTAACTACAGTATGCATAAATACATATATTAGGTAAACCACATGTAAATTACCATTTAATTGCATTATATATAAATATATATTTCTTTCATGAATGCACAGTTTATATTTTAACAACATTTTCAAGACATTATATATTTTTGTTCACATGGCAATATTTTCATTATCATTTTGATCTTCAACCCACAACTCCATTCGCCATTTAGGAAGACCCACGACTATGATTGACACAATGAAGAAAGCAGAGATGTGGCTCATTAGGTCTTACTGGGACTTAGAGTTCCCTCGCCCATCCTTACCGAATATTGAGTTTGTCGGGGGACTCCACTGCAAACCCGCCAAGCCCTTGCCTAAGGTAAGTGCATTCTTTTAGCTTAGTTTTGTTTCATTTTACCTCATTTAGTAAGAATGGTGCTACACCATCCTTTTAGGTTTTCTTCCAGTAAGACAGAATGGTTAAGTGGGGAAAAACATCAGGCCAAATAGATGTTCAAAGTTAAAATAGTCACAAATTTATGCATTTCAATTTATGTTATTCAATTTATGGAATAACAGAACCTTGGGGAAACAGATTGATTAATGCTCTAAAAAGTGATGCACTTTCACACAAAAACTGTAAGGTGATTAGCATACACCTGAGGAAATAAACGCTTGACATACAGAGAAACAACATAGAGATGTTTCTGCCCAAAGCACAACCAACATTCAATAATGAATTTTGAAAGATAAACTATATTCACTTAACCTGCTATGTATTATAAACTTTGTTATCTTATTTTGTGTTAAAATTTCTCTAGTTTGGAAAGATGGTTCATCAGGCAGAAGATGAGCCTAAAAGCCTGATAAGCTGAGTTTTGTCCATGAAAATAAACACAAATAGTGGAAGGGGAAACCTTCTTAAGGTTGTCTTTTGTCTTCTGCCCTTCTCATTGTCGCTGATTCTCTCTCTCTCCCTCTCTGCATCTGTCTCTCCCAATTAAAGTAAATATTAAAATTAATATTTTTGTCTTCCACAATTTCCTACTTGTTAAATGTTCTTGTGACTTTTTTCCTTAAGAAAAAGAAATCAGGGACAAGGGAGATGGCTCAACGGTTAAGTACACTAAGTGCTCTGCCACATGGCCATGGTTCAACTCCCAGCAACCACATGGCAGCTCACAACTGTCTGTAACTCCAGTTCCAGGGTATTCAACATCCTCATATAGACATACATGCAGATAAAACAGCAATACACATTAAATAAAGATGAAAAAAACATTAAAAGAGAAACCAGAAGTTTAGAAATTGAATCAAGTGTCCTGTCAATATTTATACACTACTTAGTTTCTGAACTATTAAAAAGTAAAATCAATTTGCATATAATCAATATATATCATAATTTTATAAGCATAGCTTCAGAAAATGATTATATAAATTGCATATGTAAATATCACATTTTTGGATTTATTTTACCAAAATCCTTAATACCTTAAATCAGAAGGATAAAAGGTTTATACTCAGGAACTTATAAACATGTATTCCATGGCAGTAAATTATTTTATAGTACTGTAATTTACAATATGTCACCTGTCTCAGGAAGTTTAGATGGAAATTCAGAAAAGGGAGCTCAACCCCATTCTCTATGGGTTAAAAAACATGTAAATAAGGATTACAATTTTCTGATCACATCATGTGAAATATGTACTGTAATCTTAATTCTTTCAGATGATAATAGTTGAATACCTTTTGTTCCAATATGTGAGTATACATGCTGAGTATATATCACAAACATGGGATGATTAACCCAACAATGATTGTTTTATATGTGTTTGACCACTGGTACTTATCATTCCTTTAATACTTCATTTTCCTCCTCGTTTTTAATAGCAATTTCAAGAGTGTTTCATCTGCTATTGATTTCTGGCAGTAAACCCTTTTCTGTATTCACAGGAAATGGAAAATTTGGCACAGAGTTCTGGAGAACATGGCATGGTGGTGTTTTCTCTGGGGTTGATGATCAGGAACATAACACAAGAGAGGGCCAACACAATTGCATCAGCCCTTGCACAGATTCCACAGAAGGTAAAACCTGTGGGAGATGGCGTCTACTGAGTTCACTGAAGTTTAAATGATCTGATTCTGGAAGGATCCTTTATTCAGAATCAAGCATTGAGATTTACCTTAGCCAGTTTAAAAATAAAGATAACTAGAAAATATTCTACTGAATGTGTTTTTTATTGACAATAATGTAGACATAAGAATTGTGATCACAGCCGGGCGGTGGTGGCGCACGCCTTTAATCCCAGCACTTGGGAGGCAGAAGCAGGCGGATCTTTGTGAGTTTGAGGCCAGCCTGGTCTACAAAGCGAGTCTAGGACAGCCAGGGCTACACAGAGAAACCCTGTCTTGAAAAACCAAAAAAAAAAAAAAAAAACAAAAAAAGAATTGTGATCACAGAGAGGAATGGAGAGTGAGCACATTCTAAACTCTTCCATTCTGATACAGTGTAAGCAAATTTAAGAAAATATCTAAATTCTCACCAGTCACTTACATCTTTTTCTTCTGCCTTGGTTGAATCCGGTAATCCAGGAATCCACTTGTTCAGGAAAAAAAAACTATTTGATTTAATATCTTTACTAGCAGATATTGTAAAAAGGTCAGCAGTGTAGCATATAGACTTCTCATGGAATTCTTTGCTCTTTGTGAAAATATTGGGGAGACCAAGGCTCACTATCACAGTTCCTTTGTGCCATGTTCATTGAGAGAAAGAAAAGGAAGAATTGTCCCTTCTAGAAAGAAACCTGCCAAATCTGAAACAGGAAGATGGAAAAGAGAAGATAGAGTGGTCCTTCTCCTTATGGTGAACCATACATGATCAATCATCACCCATGGGACTATATCTCTACCCAGTACAGTAAAATGCCTCCCATTTAGGAAGAAATGTGGAGATAAGGGAGAGTCCACGAGGAATAAGCTTGACACAAGAGAAAGGCCAGGTGGGTCTCTTCCTAAGGTAAATGAAGACAATTTACCATAGCTGAACTTTAATCTGGAGTATGTAGGAACTTGAGTTTTGTTTTCTATCATATGAAGTCACCTATAACTATCTATGCTGTTTTTCTCTGAGGTCCCGAAGTTATGTTTAAACATAATACAGCAAACAGATAATAAGCATGTGCGTGATGGTTTAATTTATGACAGTAATTTGTGATTCCTAAAATTATTCCTGTTAGTGTGGTCTGACTTTGGAGATTCTTAAGCTTACACAAAGCATATTAACCTCTGCAGTCCATGTTTGGCATTCTATCATAAGGAGTACACAATTCTTCAGTGGAATGAATGCAGCATCATTAGAATTTTGGATTTTTCTACAGCTACTATCACAAGTAGCAAAACAGTTCTCTTTCCTATGTGAAAGGAATATCCAATCTCAGTGATTCTAATTTATGTTTCCTGTGATTCGTAAGTAAAACTGATTCCTTACTAAAAGATTTGGAAAATTCAGATTTGATTTTTTTATTCATTAAAACTTTTAAATCATTTTCTGTCATTTTATTTCTGTGGTGGAGGCAGCACCTCCTCACCATGCAGAAGGGTGCATGCAAGCATGTGAACCTTTCTTCCCTATGAAAATACTGTTCCAGCAACCACATCACTGGTGGCAAGAGCCACAAATCAATCATGAGCTTGAATGTAGATAAAGCTGACAAGGTCCTGGCCAGGTTAATTTGTGATTTGCCTTAGACAGTTTAAAAATAAAAGATAACTATAATATATTCTACTGAATGTGTCTTTGATTGACAATAATGTTGACATAAGAATTGTGATCACAGAGAACCATGGAGAGTGAGCACAATCTAAACTTTTTTATTCTGATACAAGTGTAAGCAAAAGTTAAGAAAATATCTAAATTCTCACCAGTCATTTACATCTGTAGGCAAAACACCTACGGACTGTGAGATTTTTCCTAGGATGGGACACACGGATGGCTCCATTCTTTGATTTGCCTTCATGGAACCTTTCCAAAGAACTTCTGAACAGAGAGAATTGTGGATATTGAATATTTGCCAAAATTAATAATAATAATAATAATAATAATAATGCCAAACTTTTAAAATGGCATAGGACAAGTGAA
Source organism: Lophiomys imhausi (assembly GCA_907164525.1). Lineage (NCBI taxonomy): Eukaryota > Metazoa > Chordata > Mammalia > Rodentia > Muridae > Lophiomys > Lophiomys imhausi. The sequence continues at coordinate 2,503,779 of CAJQZJ010031994.1, read as the reverse complement.
TATAAAATCTGGGATTGTTTTATTCTGGCATAAAATTAAAACTGGTAAATTATAACTACTGTAATAAATGCACATAAAGAATAACTATTCTTCCTTTCAGGTGAATGACTACACAAACTTTTCTTAAATACATTTAGGTATTATTAACTCTCTCATGTGTGTACATAACTGCACATGCAAAGTCGTGATTACATTAAATCTCATTAAATGTAAAGAGAAACACAGGCAATGTTGCTATAGTCTATTTCTCAATTCTCTTTTCCTGATTTCAACACATGCATTATGAAAGGCATCTTTAGTTAAGCAATATGTAACTTCTAAAATACTATACTTTAAATTTTGAATCCTGTCATAAATTATTGTATAATATCCAACAGGTTCTTTGGAGATTTGAGGGAAAGAAACCGGACACCTTAGGACCCAATACTCAGGTGTTCAAGTGGATCCCCCAGAATGATCTTCTTGGTAAGATTCTGAGAATCAACTTGTGAAAACACAAGTTAAACAATCAACTAACGCAGGTGAGTAGGAACTCACTGAGACTGAACTGACAATCAGGGAGCCTGCATGGGCCTAATGTAGGCTGTTTGTATATATGTTATAGTTATATAACTTGGGGTTTTGTGGGCTCCTAACAGAGGAAGCAGGGACTCTTTCTCCCTAGAGATCTTATATAATGTCTTCCAACACTACAAAAGTCCTTAGAGAAGAGGTTTCTAATTCAGTTTTGTTCAATTCTTTGAAGTCCTATCAATGAAGTATATAATGTTTTCGGCAATAGAATCTTATTTGCAAATTCTGGGAAGCAACCAAGGACAATGGCTAGAAGACTATTGTTTGGGGAGAGTCCTGGACCCTTTCCCTGCCCTGTACGCTACTCAACAATTCTAAGTGAAGTTTTGAATTCCTAGCATTCAATTTTTGTTAACAGCCTATCGTTCCTGAGAGCAAGTAGCATCATACCACTTGGCAAAATTCTATTTAGTGGCGACACCCCAACACAGCAGTCACCACACAGGGGGATTCTCATGGAAAGGTGAGTGTGCTGTCCACCCACTCCATTAGCCTCCCTTCGATAGGTAGAGACAATCAGATGTGACAGGGGTGATGTCTAAGCATTTCCCATTTTAATGTTTCATTCTCTGGCTTATATACAGAACAAAATGAGGGATTTCCACATGGGCCAATCACATTAAAGGTCATCCCATCACATCATATAGCACAAGCCTGATAACATGGTGATCATGCATTGATCATAAGCATGGAAGTCTTGCTCATCCAATCAGCTATACCCACAATTGGGTTTCAACTCCACCCCAGCATATCTGGCCAGTGCCATCTGCTACAAGTTAACTTTCATTTCCCCACATCTTCCTCTGTGTTATTTATTTAAATAACCATGAGATAGGAAGTGGGAGAGACCCACAGAGAGAGAGAGAGATCAGCCTCTTGTGCATTGCTTATCAGCAGCAAAGCGAGAGAACAGAGAGGGACTGGTGTAAAAAGAAATAGCTAATTAAACTATTTAACCAGTATTTAGATTATATTTAATTGGTTTGGCGGCTAATCCTTAACCAGCTATTATAAAAGAGCACACACAGAGACCACATGGATTTTAACAAACCTTGGCCTGAGTTGTGCAATCCTGGCCCATCTAAGCTAGCTCTTAAGTCTATTACTCAAATATGACCCCATATAAACATACGTCCCCTTGGACTGCCATTCTCCACACTATCTGATGTTCCAGGCCATCTGGAATAATCCTCTTGCATCTACCCCATGGCGTGTGCCTCCTTCTTCCTGCTCCTGGCTGGAATGCTTCTTCTTCTGTCTAAACAGTAGGCTTCTTGTTCTAATCCCAGGAAGTCCCACCTTTCTCTGTCTTTGCCCAATCTCAGGCCTCAGCATTTTATTTAACCAATCAGAGTCAATATAAGTAACAGACAGAAAGCAGGACCAATTAATTAACATTTAGAATGTTTAACACTACCCCAACAGACTGGTGCTCATCATCCCTTATGAGTGCTCATCACCCCTCCAAAGACTCCCATAACCTTGTTAAGGGTAATGTAACCCAAGGGTTGTGGGGGACCTCATTAGGGAGAACCTTCCTGATCACCTGAGCAAACATCACCACCTTGTAACTTAGTTGTAGATTTGTTGGCGGTATTTCCAGTATTGATATATCCTCAAAACCATTAAAGTATACACAAGAATCAATCCCATCCATGTCAGGTAAGGCAATTGAAACCATGAAGTAAATTGACTCCAGACATCTTGAAAGAAGGTGTTAGTAGGGATAATCAGAACCCTAGTATCATTAAATTTTATAATATCAATAAGCAACAAGCTTGCTATTTGTAAATACTTATCATTTCAAGGCCCCTTCATATTTGTAGACAAATTAGCAACCACAGCAGTAGCATTTACTCCATAAGCTGTCTGATACATATGTAAATATTGAGCATTACAGAGACAAATGTTGCAACAAGGTGAGTCTATGAAGTTGTTCTGCTAAATGGTCAATCTGTTGTTGTATCCCAGTAAGATGATTGGTCAGGGCAAGTTGTTGTTGTATCTCGGAGACATCATGCACGACCCTCTGGAGGATTTGAGCCGTGGTGGTGGTTTGTGTCAGGGCCACAGCAGATACAGTCACATAGGAGACAGAGTCAGCATTTGTGGGTTGGAGATGATAGTCAGTTATTGCATTATCGCCTGTGGGATTTGTAACCCTCCAATTAACAGCCAAAACAGGCAACCAGCATCTGGAAGACAACATGGGAAAATAGCCTCTAAGGAGCTCCTTTTTAGTCCTGGAGCTCCTTGTGTTAGGTGTTTTTTTTTTTCTCTCTCTTCTTTCCTCCTTTTCTCCTCTTATGAGAACTTTGGCCTAATCTGGCCTTGTGGTTTTCAAGCCTCAAGAAAGTCTTTCTCTCCTTATTGGTCATTTGTTTCAGCTGATGTGGTTGCATCATCGGGTGCAAGAGACCTCCCACCTTGTGAGAGAAATTTAAGGTTCCTTGTAAGTACCTTCATTCTCCTAGTGGGAACACAAACCCAATCCTCATCCCATGGTCATAAGTGTGTCAGATCCCTTCCATAATCCTATGGCAGGATCTTTCCATTTTACCTGTACATCTGTTTTATGAACTTGAGTTGAACAGTGTTTTTGGAAATGTGAAAGAATCTCATTTTTTGAAAAATTCAAAATATTTAAAGTAAACATGCCAACCCAATTGATGAGGGCTAATTCCTCCTTTCTGTTTTTGTAGTTAGGTCTTTAGGTTTTGGTGATGTCTCTCAAAAATAGTCTGTCCCCTAGGATTATGGGGAATTCCTGTAGTATGCTAATCTGCCATTGGTGAAAGAAGTCTTAAAGGGCACTGCTAACAAAGCATGGTCCATTATCTGTTTTTTCCTGGTAAGATAGGCCTAATGTTGTAAAACATGGCTTTGTGCATGTTTAGCCTTTTCACCCACATGGGCATTTGCCTAACAGGCATGAGAGAAAGTATCAATAGAGACAAATATGAATTTAAGATTTCCAAAGGGAGCGTAGTGGGTCATGTCAGTTTGTCATAGTGTATTAGGTTTGAAGCTGCGGTGTTTTACTCCATGGATTGTAAATAGGGGCTTGTAGAAAAGGTAGGCAGGATTTACAAGTATGAACAATTTTAAACTTCAATCAGGATTTGGGGAAACCTTTTTTGAAGCCCTCTCCAATTGAGGTGGGTTAGATCATGAAGACTATGTGCCTCCTGTAGAGTAGCAGCCTGGACCCTACATAACTTCCTCATCAGTAAGAAGGTTTCCTACGGACATCAGACCAGGTAGCTCTTGATGGCTTCTGAGATGATGTAGATAATATTTACCCTGTCAAGAAGTAATGTCCGTGCTTGAATCATTACAGGGGTGATAAGATTACTATCCAACTTTATATAGTATTGGGGCAGCTGAGGAAGTAAATTTACCACATATTGGCTATGAGAGAACAGGATCACAGGTTGGGGGACCTTGGACAAAGCTACAACAACTCCAAACAATTCTTTTAATTGAGCTGAGCCCTCATAGGGATGTGTATATGTCTTTGAGTCACCAACCTGAAAAATGACCACAGCTGCCCCTTCTCTATCCCTGTACATAAACACATTGAGGGCCCCATAATTGGCTTAAATTTGAATAAATGAAGGGTCCCCCAATCCAAGTTTTTAAAGGAAGTAACCCATTTATATGACCAGTAATGGCAGTCAGGCTTTCTAAAGAATCACTCAAGGGACAGGGCCAGCCTGTCATTATTTCTTTAACCACATTCAAGCCTACCAATTGATAAGGAACTACAATCTTGTCTGGGTTGTGCCCATAATGGTGCAGCATGATGTCCCTAGCCTTCATTATTAAATCAGCCACCTGGTCCATTGAGGCATAGACCCTTGGCATACCTCCTGAAGCAGCATGAACCCATTGTCATGGTTGAACACTCTGAACAACCACAGACATAAGCAGAGCAATGCTGGGCAGGAACCAAGCTGAAGGTCTTCATGAGGCTCATATTGAGCTAGTTCAGCTTTGTCAAGAGCCTTTTGAATCACTTGAAGGGAGCCCTATGGGTAGGCCCCAAAGTTATGATCTCTGTGGGTTGTCTAACCTTTAGGAGCTCAAAAAGGAGTGACACCTGTCCCATGGACACAATTATCCAGGCTTGGAGCCAATTGATCTCCTGTAAAACCCTCTGGAGGTATGTTAAGGTGTAAGAGTCTAAAATATGGAGCTTAGACTTTAAGGAACTCATACTCTCCAGGGCCAATTGTGACCCCAGTATTTGAAAGGGGGGAGTCTGAACCTTATCAGAGGAAATATGTAAGCCTCCTTCAGTAAAGCTTCTTTGTAAAACTTTGTATGCCCTCCCCAGTGTTTCTGGGGAGAAGGAACCAAGGAGGATATTATCCATATAAAAACATAGAAAGAAATATTGTTTAGTTCTTGAACAGGCTTAAGGAGGGCCTCAACACAGTTTTGGCAAAAGGCTGGGCTATTAGCCATGACCTGGGGAGGCACCCTCCATTCATACCCCTCATCAGGCCCCCAAAATTGAGGGAAGGCACAGAGAAGGTGAATTTTTCACAGTCCTGAGGTTGTAAGGGAAAAGAGAAATAGCCCTTAATATCATTAACCAGTAAATGAAGGCCCTTTGGAATGGCAGGTATCCAAGAGAGCCTCCACAGGGGTATACCTTGTATGACCATCTGATTATTAATCTTTCTAAGATCTTGTAACATTCTTCATTTACCAGACCTCTTCTTAATTACAAACACAGGAGTATTCCATGGACTAATGAATGGTTGAATATGTCCCAGCTGTAACTGTTCAGCCACGGGCTCCTTTAATGCCTTTAACTTAACCAAAAGAAGAGATCACTGCTCCACCCAGATTGGGAGTCCGGGAGTCCACTTAATAAGGAGTACCCGGGGAGCAGTGGCCTTTAGGATTAGGGGGCCTTTCCCAAATTGTCTGTCACTCCATCAGCACCCACTGTGATTCCTCCTCATCCAAAATGTCATCATAAAAGGTCTTATGATCTGTCGTGATGTAGGCATCTCCCTGCCTGGGCCAGGATATTCTGAGCCAACAGGTTTCCATTGAGCCCTGAAGCAAACAATGGCCTAACCTCCCCAGTGGACCCATCCACTTCTTTCCATATAAGCCAGTCATGGCTTTCCTCCAACTGGGTGTTCCCCTGACCCCCATGATTGCCGGCCCAGGGACAAGTTTCCAGCTGTAAGGGACTTCCTCTTTCCATAACACAGTAAGGTCACCACCATTGTCTATCAGGAAACGGAACCTCTTTCCTGCAATGGAAATGTCCATTTGGGGCCTTATTCTGGGACAATGGGTACCATCCAATTTGTCCTGGATGCCTCATGGGCATGCTTAGGGGGCCTCTGTGTGGAGTTGCAGCTGGGGGAGGGACTTTTAGATAATTTAATCGGCCCCTGGGCTTCTGATTCCACTCCTTGGGCTAAGGGGGCTGTAGGTTGCCTCACTCCTAGTTTAAAGGTGGAAGGGGTTTTCCTTCAATATCAAAGCAGGATCTACATTCTTTTTGCCAATGAAAGCCCTTGTGACAGAGGGGCATGGAGTAGATGGCCTTGAAGGCTGTGGTGAAGGACCAGCATTCACCCCTCGTCCCCCTTTATTAGGCACTCCCTCTTGAAGTGAGCCTGTCTGTCTTCACCTAAAACATGTCTCAGTCCCTGAGACCCATCCAGGTGATGGTACACCTTGAGAGGTGGCCAGAGTAAGGACCTTGGTCACAGCTTCAGTTAAGGCATCTGTCTGTGCCTGCAATGCAGTAATTAGGGATTGTGCCTGATGGCTCTGTATCCTCATATTTTTGGAATATTTTATCCGTTGACCATTCTTTCTGCCCTGCACATGCTAGCTTATGGTCTTCATTCATTCCATTCCATAACATCATTTTAATAAATTCTTCCCTTAAAGGGCCAGGGGGAAACTTCCTCTGCATACTTTGAGTGACCCTATCTATAAAGGAGGGGAAATGTTCATTTGGATTTGTGTTATACCAGAAATGGGGGCCTCTGATTGCCCCTCCTCTAGTTTATGCCATGCCTCAAGTCCTAGAACCCTAACCAGATAGGTATGAGGAGGAGGAATGGTGGCCTGTTCTAGCTCCATGCTGTAAGGGTCTGCAGTTCCTGACAACATACCAAAAGAAATGGGTATCATGGGCTAGGCTCAATCATTATGATTAGCCTGTACATGTCACTCCTTATATAGAACACACAATTTAATGAACATATTACAAGAGAGCATGGCTCAGCATAACATCTTCCAATTTTGTGGGGTACATGACTGATAAGACAACCCCTGCAGGACAGTTTCTGCCCAAGGAGAATTAGGTCTATCCTCTGCTACTGCCTTCTTAAATTCCTTTAGATCATTTGCTTCCCAAGGGTACCAGATGACTGGCCTATACATCTCCCTGGATTGACATTGACTGGAAAGGCTTGTGCCTCAGCTTGGTGGGACTCTTTAGAGTGGGGAGTAATCCCCCTTAGTGACCTTCCTCCATAACTCAGGGGATGGGCTCCATCCTTCTATGAGTTGAGCTACTTCCTCCAAGGAGGAGAGGGTGTGACTGGCAGAGCTGGGTACATTCTCTTCCCCTCCCCTCCAGGTCTCCTGGCCATTGGTTTTCCCCCACCTGAGGGGGCCTCATCCCTTCCCACCTGATGGATTTCGAATGGGGTTCCACATGTGATGAGGACTCTGTTAGGTTTCCTTTTGGCTTTAGTTTAACAGCCTTGGATCTCTAGGTAGCAAATTGGTCCCAGTCTGACTCTAAAGATAGTTCGGGAGTCATCAAGGAGGAGTTTCCCCCATCCTTTTGCTGTTGAAAACAGGTCTTAATGGCTGACAGTATTTGGAAAAATCCCAGGGGAAAATCTTCACCCTGTGTGATCTCTTGCTGTGCAGCAAGGCAAGCAATTCGATCCCATGTATCCCAGCAAAACAAGTTTGTAGAACCCACCCATGGCATGTTTCTTACAATAGCCTCCCAGACCTTAGTGGCTTGGGACTCTCACAGAGCTCCAAACCCTGTTCTTAAGCATATATTTCAGCGCGTTAAGCTCAGGGTCTTCAGATTTTGAAGTCACATGCTCCATACTTTTAGGGATCACTCACTCTGCCTTCCACTTAGCCATGAACTGTCTCCTCATGTCCCTTGTGGGGCAGAGGTTGTCTCCTTGTGCCCCTCATTCGGGCACCAGTGATGTGGTGATCCCTGAAACAACTGTAACCATACAAGGGGATTCTCAGGGAAAGGTAAGTGTGCTGTCTGCCCACTCCATCAGCCTCTCCTCAATTGGTAGAGACAATCAGAGGAGACAGGGATGATGTGTAAGCATTTCCTGTTTTATGTTTCATTCTCTAGCTTATATACAGAACCAAATGGAAGATTTCCACATGGATCAATCACATTAAAGGTCATACCATCACACCACATAGCACAACCCTGGTAACATGGTGGTCATGTCATGCACTGATCACCAGTGTGGAAGTCATGCCTACCCAATCAAGTTTACCCACATTTCTACAACTCCACTCCCGCATCTTCCAGCCAGTGCTATCTCCCACAAGTTAACTTTCATTTTCCCAGAAACGAGGCATTTCTCATAAGACTCCATTTACCAGGAAACCAAACCATTTAACTCCCTCCCCAACACACTCACAGAGAGAAAAAAAAAAAGAGAGACAGATAGCCAGAGAGTCAGAGACAAATGCGAAAAGACATAGTACATGTGACACACAGAAAAAGAGACAGAGAGAAACAGAGACAGACAGACATGGACAGATAGTGTATGTGCTAGTAAACAAGCTTAATTAGTCATTAGGAAAACAACAATGTCTCCCTATTTCACAAGCACCTTTAGTTCCATTCTTTACCTTGGGATGGGAGGAGAGCAATAGAAGGAAGAGTCAGAAAAGAAAAGATTAGCACTAAGAACATATCAACTCTTTATGTAAACAAGTTATAACAAGCACAGGGGTTCTTGGGAATTCATTTTCCTCAATCCAAAAAGGTAATCTGTGTGTTCAACTGATAATTACTTATCATTGTTATAGTATAATCACATACCACATCTGTCATTCATCACTCAACTAATTCTTCCATAAATCCTAGCATCACACCAAAGAAAACATAAGGCACAGCTCTCTCAGTTACTCTATTGTGCACTTAGGTACATCTTGATATGACATATTAAAGCAATTTAAGCAATTAGATTTAATTTTTATATTAAAATACCCTGCTCCTTTCAGGATACATTTTAATATATATTTATGAGTTCTAATTAGTATACTATCTGATGTTCTTCTGATTCTAGGTCATCCCAAAACTAAAGCCTTTGTAACTCATGTTGGAGCCAATGGTATCTATGAGTCAACCCTTCATGGGGTCCTCATGGTCGACATCCCTTTATTTGCAGAAAAACATGATAATATTGCTCACATGGTGGCCAAAGAAGCAGCAGTTTCAGTAGATTTTCATACAATGTCAAGTTCAGATTTGCTCAATGCACTAAATGTAGTCATTAATGACCCTTCGTGAGTATGACCATGTATTTATTTATTTGTATTGTTTTGGAACCCAGGATTTTATATGTGCATGCTGAGTATGTATTCTACCACTGTGCTATGTTACAAGCCCATTTATTCTAGGTAATTTAAGAAAGAAATAATGATAAGTGCAAAAATTTACTTTAGACAATAAAGGCATGTCTATGTGTTTTCTCATTATTTTTGTTTTAGACAGAGACTGGGGTTAACTTGGCACACTCCTTCTTTCATCCTACAAAGTTCTAGAACACCAAATATGTACCAACACCCCAGATCATAGTGCTTTTCTGTTTTACTAAAAAAAAAAACTTATCAGAGGTTTTAGAATAGTACACATTACTGAAATAACCCTCAGATATGATAGAATCATTGAGGCTGGTGGCAGGTGTATTGTGGGGAAGTAGTTGGAAAACGGTGAAGTTATAATGAAAATGTCTAACTTCTATTACAGCTGGGATTTTCAGCATGAGAACTATGTAGATTTTAATTTAGAGTAAATATAGTTTTATATGTTACGATACCCACTGATAGTTGAAATTGTTCTATAGTGAAGCAAATGAACTTTTAGCTTCAACTTTTACAAAATTAATACCATCAGGAAAAGAGGATTCTCCTTACAAATAGTACATATCCTTAGGTTTTAAATTGTGGTTCCCTTTTGGAAGAACTGAAATTTTTTTTTAATTGCTTTGAAAGAAAGAAATTGGTATATTGTGGTTTAATTACCAAGTATTTTACACAATAATGACTTACTTTCCAAATTATTCCAGAACATGCATTGAATTAAATTATGCTTCTTCACATTAAATTATTCCTCAACATATTCTTCCTTTTATCAGAAATATTATGCTTATATTTCATTCATAAAATAAAATTTTTGTTTAGAGTGTGTTTGTGATGAAAAAACATCAGACACATTTTAAAGCAATTTAACTCAATTTAAGTAGATTTTAATCTTTCTAATATACACTTTGTGAAACAAATTTTCATGTTCCAGTTTTTGGAAAATAATATTTTTCCTAATTAAATATGAAATTCTCTTGAATGAATATTTGTCTACATTTCCAATCTTTAATTCACATAATGATGGTACTAGAAAATGGAGATGATTTTTGTCAAAAGGTTATATATCTTGAAGGCTAATGATAAACTCAATCAGTCTTCAGTAAATTGTACAACATCCTTATTATAGGACTCAGCTGCTGTATAACAACACTATTGCTGCCTCTGTCTGAAAAACACTGTCTTCTCTCTGTGTATTATGACTACCTTTCTTGACTATATTATAAAAAACTAGACGGGAAGTCGCCTCTATTGCCATTGGTGCTGTGTTATGATACAGCACATTCAGCTTATACTTGATGAGCAATGTCCATAAATAGACTCCTTTCCCTTATTTACTGGTCTGTAATCATTTCACCAAAAGAATCAAACATCTATTCAATGTTTCAGTGTGAAATATTGAACAGGCTCAATATGTAAAAATCGTAACATGTAAAAGAAAAGTTCAAACAGTAATAGCAAGAATTTACTCTGATTCTACTTTATAGTAAGAATAATTGAAAGGGAAAATGTTTTGATTCTTTCAAGTAATCAAAACATTTTCACAGTAATAAAGAAAATGTAGTTTTATTATTTCCATTTAACAGTTAACAATTAGAAGGAAAAATTTATAAAAGGATGTAGAAGAGAGAAAATGAACATTTACTGCACATCTGTATTTATTATCAATAAGCACTGATAACAGGTCAGTACAAATTCCTCATCAATCCCAGCTCCTTATCAGGTTTAGGCAGATAGCCACCACGTTGGAAATGGCATGGATTTGCCATGCATCTTCAAATTGTTCTGCTGTTCTTACCTCCTCCAACCAGCTACACTCGTAATTGTTTTCTAAGTGACTCATATTTCTAAACCTCAAAGGCTAACTCATTTATATTTTGTTTATTTTGCTTTGGGGCATTCATTAACTGGGTCAGTCTCTTATTTATGAATATTTGCTTCCGCTGCATTTCTCTTTATATATTTAACTCTATATGTTGAAGAAGTACTGGCTTATACATTATTGAAAAATATCTTGACTGTGATGAGTGAACACCATAACTATTTCCTTTATAATTTCATGTAATCATCATTATGGTACACAAAGTTTTATACACATATATTTTCACGCTCATTTTTGTAAGTCATTGTCCATTGTATTTTCTTTTAGCTATAAAGAGAATGTGATGTGGTTGTCAACCATTCACCATGATCAGCCTTTGAAACCCCAGGACAGAGCCATCTTCTGGATTGAGTTTGTCATGCACCACAAAGGGGCCAAACACTTGAAGCCACTTGCTTTTAACCTAACCTGGTATCACTATCATTCTCTGGATGTGATTGGATTCCTACTCGCCTGTGTATCAGTCATTGCTTTCCTTGCTGTAAAATGCTGCTTGCTTATTTACTGATTTTTTCTAAAGAAGGGAAAAAATAAAAGGGACTAGGGCTTTTTAAGAACAAACAGTCTGATTCATGGAGATGAACGGCAAGATTATTCCATTCAATTCTGACACTGTGTATCAGGTACAACAAAATTATCCTTCTTGTTTTAGAAGACATTGGGCTGTTTGAATTATCTGTATATGTTACTCCTTAAAATTAAGAAATTAGCTATTTTAAGCATTAAGTGCCTTCAAAAAGAAAATTGTTGACAGCTCATATTAGCGAACTAACAGCTAAACTGGGTGAATTGGAAACAAAAGAAGCAAACACTCCCAAGAGGAGCAGAAGGCAGGAGATCATCAAACTTAGGGCTGAAATCAACAACTTAGAAACAAAAAGAACTATACAAAGAATCAAAGAAACCAAGAGTTGGTTCTTCGAGAAAATCAACAAAATAGACAGACCCTTAGTCAAATTAACTAAAAGGCAAAGGGAAAAAACCCAAATCAACAAAATCAGAAATGAAAAGGGAGAAATAACAACAGACATTGAGGAAATCCAGAGAATCTTTAGGTCCTACTTTAAAAATCTATACTCCACCAAATTTGAAAACTTAAGTGAAATGGACAATTTTCTTGATAGATTCCACCTACCGAAGCTAAATCAAGATCAGATAAACAGATTAAACAGCCCTATAACCCCAAGGAAATAGAAACAGTCATTAAAAATCTCCCAACCAAAAAAAGCCCAGGGCCAGATGGCTTTAGCATGGAATTCTACTGGACCTTCAAAGAGGAGCTAACACCAATACTTTTCAAACTCTTTCACAAAATAGAATCTGAAAGAACATTGCCAAACTCATTCTACGAGACCACAATCACACTGATTCCTAAACCACACAAAGACCCAACAAAGAAAGAGAACTTCAGACCAATCTCCCTCATGAACATAGATGCAAATATACTTAATAAAATCCTAGCAAACCGAATTCAAGAACACATCAAAAGTATCATACACCATGATCAAGTAGGCTTCATCCCAGGGATGCAGGGATGGTTCAACATATGAAAATCTATCAACGTCATTCACCATATAAATAAGATGAAAGAAAAAAACCACATGATAATCTCGCTAGATGCAGAAAAAGCATTTGACAAAATTCAACACTGCTTCATGATAAAAGTTATGGAGAGAACGGGCATACAAGGGCCGTACCTAGAAATAATAAAGGCAATATACAGCAGGCCAGTGGCCAACATCAAAACAAAAGGTGAGAAACTTGAAGCATTTCCTCTAAACTCAGGGACAAGACAAGGATGTCCACTTTCACCATATCTCTTCAATATAGTACTTGAAGTTCTTGCTAGAGCAATAGGACAACTAAAGGACATCAAGGGGATAAACATCGGAAACGAAGAAGTCAAATTATCCCTATTTGCAGACGATATGATAGTATACATAAGCGACCCCAAAAATTCCACCAGAGAACTCTTACAGCTGATAAACACCTTCAGCAAAGTGGCTGGATACAAAATTAATTCAAAAAAATCAGAAGCCTTTCTTTATACAACAAACAAAAGGGCTGAGAAAGAAATAAGGGAAACAACCCCCTTCACAATAGCCACAAACAACATAAAATACCTGGGGGTAACTCTAACCAAGCAAGTAAAGGACCTGTAAAACAAGAACTTCAAGCCCTTGAAGAAAGAAATGGAAGAGGCCTTTAGAAGATGGAAAGATCTCCCATGCTCATGGATAGGTAGGATCAACATAATAAAAATGGCCATCCTACCAAAAGCAATATATAGATTCAATGCAATTCCTATCAAAATACCAACACAATTTTTTGTAGACTTGGAAAGAGCTACCCTCGATTTCATATGGAACAACAAAAAGCCCAGAATAGCTAAATCAATTCTGTACAATAAAAAAACATCTGGAGGTATTACCATCCCAGATTTCAAGCTGTACTACAGAGCAATAGTTGTAAAAACAGCATGGTATTGGTATAGAAACAGACCAGTAGATCAATGGAATCGAATTGAAGATCCAGAAATAGACCCACACACTTATGGCCACCTAATTTTTGACAAAGAAGCCAAAACGGCACAATGGAAGAATGACAGCATCTTCAACAAATGGTGCTGGTCCAACTGGATGTCCATTTGTAAAAGAATGAAGCTAGACCCATACTTATCACCTTGTACAAAACTTAAGTCCAAGTGGATCAAAGACCTTAACATAAGGCCGGTCACACGAAATCTACTAGAAGATAAAGTGGGAGAAACCCTCGAACAAATTGGCGACAGACGACAACTTCCTGAACAGAACACCAACAGCTCAGGACTTGAGATCAACAATCAATAAATGGGACCTCATGAAACTGAAAAGCTTCTGTAAGGCAAAGGACACTGTCATTCGAACAAAACAGCAGCCTACAGACTGGGAGAAAATCTTCACCATCCCCACATCTGACAGAGGGCTAATATCCAAAATCTACAAAGAACTCAAGAAATTAAATGCCAAGAAACCAAATAATCCAATCAAAAAATGGGGGACAGAGCTAAATAGAGAGTTCACAAAGGAGGAATCCCTAATGGCTGAGAGACACTTGAAGAAATGCTCAACATCCTTAATCATCAGAGAAATGCAACTCAAGACGACTCTGAGATTCCATCTCACACCTGTCAGAATGGCTAGGATCAAAAACTCAAATGACAGCACATGCTGGCGAGGGTGTGGAGAAAGGGGTACCCTACTCCATTGCTGGTGGGAGTGCAGGCTTGTGCAACCACTATGGAGGTCAGTCTGGTGATATCTTAGAAAACTTGGAATAGCTCTGCCTCAGGACCCAGCCATACCACTTCTGGGTATACACCCAAATGCCTCTTCAGGGATTCATAAGGAAGTTTCCTCATCTATGTTTATAGCAGCCTTATTTGTAATAGCTAGAAACTGAAAACAACCCAGATGTCCCTCAACCGAAGAATGGGTTAAAAAACTCTGGTACATCTACACCATGGAATATTATTCAGCTATCAGGAACAATGAAATTATGCAATTTGCAGCCAAATGGATGGAACTAGAAAAGCTCATATTGAGTGAACTAACCCAGACTCAGAAGGACACATATGGCATCTATTCACTTATAGTAGGATTTTAGCTATATAGTAGAAGGTATCAATACTACAAATAACACACCAAAGGGAACTTGGACATAGACTTCTTATTTTTAACTTTTATTTTTTATTTATTATTTATATATTAGTTATCTTTTTTTCTATTTTTTAGTCTTTTTTATCTATTGTATGCTTATTGATTTGTTTGTTTAGTAGTTCTCTCTCCCAGGCAACGAGACACTTTTCACTGATGGTACTGCTTCCTAGATCCCCAATGAATGAAGAGGCTCTTGGCCCTCATACGACCTCTCAACTGAGATGAGGGACTGTTATATAAGGACACCCCACCTCAGAGAAATGGGATGGAAGGGTTAGGAGGTAAAGAAAAATAATGAAATGTGATGTTTCAGCCTTTTACTACTAACTGTCATGAACTGTTTAGGATAATTAAGAAATGCAAACTAAGGGTTATGCAAGCCAGTCATTCTGTTAGGTACTATGACAGCCTATTATAGTTACTTGCTAAGCTAATCAGAAATAAACCTGCTAAGAGACAAGCAACATCTGCTTACCCTAATAGAAGAGAGACAGATAGGGCCTCTTCAAAAACCTCAAGAGATCTGCAGAATATGGCATTCAAAGATGTTTTCGTAACTTTAGATTTTTTTTATATCAAGACATATCAACTCCTGACAGCACCCCCTATTCTCCTCCAAGTAGAAGATGAGCATTGAAGAATCTCCAGTGGGAGATGATTGAATTAGTCGCAAGCCTATCTCTTGATAGGAAAAGCCCCTTGCTCCAACTGTAGACAGAATGCTGTCCAAAAAGTACAAAACCTGGAAGCAGGTAAGTCGACAGCCTAGCTCTGCCAAGACAGGGTAGGTAAGTCCTTCATAACCCCTGCTCTACAATCAATGTCTGTCAGAGAAGCGGGGCCAAATGGCTGAAGAGTGATGCTGTAATGTATGGAGAGAAAATGGGAACTGTCCAGGCAGCCACTGGTATGTCATTTCTTAGTTTTGGAAGCTTCAGACCCTGTACTTCCTATAAAATCAGATATATTTATCCCTCTCAGATCTCTGAGGTGATTGAAGAACAGATAGATAAAGTCTCATAATTAAATTTTGAGTTGTTTAGGAGTCAAGAGAGTGTTATACATCCAAGAAGATACTTTTCAAATTGTGTTGCAATTAGTATGAATGTTGAGTCAGATATAGAACTTTAAACTCATGGAGATGTTTAGATAATAGAATGTTAAAGTCAGGGACCAAATACATATGGACTGGTCATTGGGAATGTACGTTAAGCCATATAACCCTCATAACTGTGGCCTAATTACCTCTGTTGTACCGTATTGTATTTATTATTATAAGAGAAAGAGCCATTTTTTGGACTGAAAGGAGAAACTGTAGGGGGAAATAAGATATATCTTAAACTTAAAAGAAAAAAAAAGGGAAGAGGATGGGGGGTTGATGGTTGGAGGGTGGGACTGGATGGGGAATAGGGAGGGGACTGCGATTGAGATGTAACTTGAAGAAATAAAAAATAAAGGAAAAAAAGAAAAGGAAAAAAGAAAAAGAAACACAAGAAAAAAAATCTTGCTCAGACAGCAAGCACTCGTATCATGGAGGCCTCAGTCTCCTTTCCTCTTCCTTGCAATATTTTAGGTAATAATTGTGAATTTCTAAACAATTTAATTGTGACAAATCCTAAAAAATTTGGTGTTCTATATATGCAGTTTAGTTTCCCATCTACCATGGATGTTAACCTCACATCTCGATAACTATGTACTGCATTTATAGAATGTCTTTATTACAAGAAAGAATAAACATTTTTAGTCCTTTGTTGTCACTGTAAAAAAAAGAAATTAGCTATTTTAAATTGTTATTTTCTCCTATATGTAATTTTGTGTTGATATACTAATGTAATAATCTTGAGCCCAATGATAACCACTAAAACACCAACTTGTCTATTGGAGAAAAATAGGAAGAAAAATAGAAAGTTTCCATTGTGAATTTTTAGAGACATCATTTTTAAAATAAAATTGAACAAAATGGACTCTCAGTCTGTGAAAAAAGAGAACATATTTAAAAGTGACATGGCAAAATATAGATAGATAGATAGATAGATAGATAGATAGATAGATAGATAGATAGGCAGACAGACAGACGACGGACAGACAGACAGACAGACAGACAGATAGATAGATAGATAGATAGATAGATAGATAGATAGATAGATAAATAGATAGATGATAGATAAATAGTTATAGATAACTTTTAAAAGTTATAGTGTTGGTTTTATTCAAACTACCAGAGTAAAGAAAAGAGGGTTAGGCTGGAGAGATGGCTCAGGTGTTAAAGGCTAGGCTCACTACCAAAAATATAAGAAAAGAGGGTTTAATGTATACTATATAAGATAAATGCTATAAGAAAAAATATTTTTTAATACAAACAAATGTGAAGGGCAGCAAGATGTTACAGCTGGTAGGGGAACATGTCCCACAAGCCTGACCACCTGAATTCAAGCCCCAGAACCCAAAGATGGCAGAAGAAGAGAATCAACATCACAGAATTGTCCTGTGTCTTTGTTTTCATGTGCCCATATCCATATAGCATACACACATACACAGTCACACACCATCCCCACAATCAACAACAATAATGAATAAAAAGAAGAAACACTAAAATTTATTTTAAAAATTAAAATAAAGAAATTGGAATTTTGAAAGGAGTCTAGAGTAAGTGGAGAATTACAAACATAGAAACATTACTTAAATCTCCTGGCATAAAACCACATGATGTACAATTCAGTTTCACAGAAATACAGATGCATGCATATAAACATTAAAAGTTAAATCACCTTTAAAGACAGAATCTATGACAAAACACAAGTGGAACCCAGAATAGTTTGATGTAGTCTAGGTACATTGTGAACCAAGTGCTGTCTGGTACATGAGCATAAAAATATGTCTCTCATAGATACAAAATACTTCATCAGGATTTTTTATTATTTATTACACCAACTCAATATTTTTCCTAACACATTTCCAACTGAAAACTAGATCACCGATAAGTTTTTGGTTAGAAAGTTGGAAGAGTTTTTACCACATGATACTCTGAATATTCTTTTCATTGAATGCTCCTGTACAATTGGACAGTAGGAAAATGCACAATAGAAGATGATTTGTTTAGTTTAGAACAAGAGCTGAGGACCTTAGGCTTAATTCAATGCTTGGTGTTATAGTACATTTCCCTCCTGTGGCAACAAGGTTGCCCATACCTTTCCTCTATTCTTTAGCCAGCCATTTCTGGCTGCTTTGCTACCCAGGAGAAATATGGAGAAAAGCACAAAATTAAAGTACACTTTTACTTATTTTCCATTAAGATATATAGAAAGAATAATGACTGGAGATGGAACAAATAATCAAGTTCGAATGGAAAAAGTTTTTAACATAGCATAGTATCTATGCTAGAGGGAATATTTTAAATATGAAAAGTTCTCATGATCTAACCTTCATTATGTACAATTAGAATTTTTATACTCAGAACATAGTCTGCAAAATAGAACACAGAGAAGAAAGAATCTGTAATTGAACTGATTGTAATTACAACTGAACAGTAATTTTTTTTTTTTTTTTGCTCAATAAAATAGACTATGAAGTTGGATGGGAGATGAAATTTTCACTTTTGACTCAAGGAAAAGATTTCCACAATGCACATCAAGCAAAACTTGAGTATGATTTTTTTTCAAAATGTATTTATTTATTCAAGTTACATCTCAATCAGAGTCCCCTCCCAACTCTCCTCAAGATCTCACCCTTCCAACCTCTTCTACCCCTCCTTCCTCTCCTTCCCCTTGGTGGGGGAGGACACATATCAACCCAACCCATGGCAGCCAAGCTTAGGTAAGGTGTTGCAACAATAGGCAACAGAGTCCATGGCAGAGAACACCCCCTGCCCTCCATTTGCTAAAGGATATGTATGAAGACCAAGTTGCCTGCCATTTGTATATTTATGGGGGGCATCCTAGGTAGAGTCTATATATGCTTTTTTTTTGGTTTATGTTTCAGTCACTGGAAGCCTCCCAGAAAGATACCCATAACATGTATTCATTATAACTGGATATTAGTCATATAGCACAGGGTAACTGTCCTACTACCTACAGACCCAAAGGAACAGGAATATGATCATTAATCATACTAGTTATGGTAATAATGTACAGGAAATAAACGAAGATTGTTTTTCCTGGACTTGGAATATATAATCCCAGTAAGAGAATCAATTAGATACAGGCTTCTTGTAAACACTAGAATCAAATCACTTCAAATCAAAATTGAAGCTTTTCTCTACATGCTTTATATTTCATCAGAGACAAATAAACAATTGGTTAAAGAAATTTTCACAGCTCTGCATTTTGGAAGTTTTAAACAGCATAAACATTTCCCATCATAACAATATGAGTAATATTCTAGAGTTACAGTTATGTTGAAAATTTTACTCACACTTTTTCATAATAGTGGGTACATATTTGTTATTATTTATTTAATTTCATGTCACTATTACCTCTTGTGTTAATGAATAAATTTAAGGAGATAATATTTAAACTACTCTGAAAATGGTAAGATATTCTAAAAGCGGACACTGGAGACAGACACTAGTGACCCTCTCTTTGTCTAGTAAGACTATTCAAACAATAGGACTCCAAGAGAGTCTGTTTCCCCAGGAATCTAATATCCTGCTGGGAAAAAGAAAAGTCTGAATCCCTGGTGCCAACTAGTGGGGAAGGTTTTCTCTTGGAAAGAAAGTTCACAGAATTAGTAATTTTTCAGAAGACTTTATAGATGAGACTAGAGCCAGTTGTATAGTGATGAACCAAAAATTAAAAAGAGCATATGAGCAAAGCCACACAGTTGCAAGAATCCCTTTGATGCTTATTTCTTGGCATGATGGACTTAGCAGATAGAGTAGAGGTTACTGGAACTATATGCTAACCTTTCCAATGTGGCTACATCAAAGAAAGTTCCTTTCTCTTCTCACCAATATTTTTCTCTTTAATTGTCTTATACAGGATAAATATCCAAGGGTAGATTTTCTTTAGACTGTAGGGGCCTGGGGTCTGTCCCTGACAACTTTTGTAACAATTTCTGAGATGCTGTGAAATCATAAAATGCTATATGTGGAACCATAGAAAAACATGCTTTCATTATTTAATGGGTATTATAGAAATTTAAAGGTAAGACAAGACAAATTTAAATCCATTACCTAGGTATACAAATGGCTGCTCCAGAAAGACCTGTTTAGTAAGACACTGTAGAACAAATTATTATAAGGTTGATATGACTCACTAGGTATTATATACATGTATATTCAACAATAATAATTATTGAAAAGAGACAATGAATCCCAGATGGGTTGGTAGGAGGAAAAAATAGTTGGAGGAGGAAGAGGGAGAGTTAGAGATTATTTAAGAAACAAAGTATCCATAAATGGAATTTTCAAAAAATAAGACTTAAGTCCAAGTGGCTTAAAGACATTAACATAATGCCGGGCACACTAAATCTAATAGAAGAGAAAGTGGCGAAAAACATTGAACTCATTGGTACACGTGACAATTTCCTGAACAGAAGACCTATGCTCAGGCTCTAAGACCAACAATCAATAAATGGGACCATATGAAACTGAAAAACTTCTGCAAGGCAAAAGACATTGTCACTAGAACAAAACGGCAACCTACAGATTGGGAAAAGATATTTAACAACCTCACATCTGACAGAGGGCTAATATCCAAAATTTATAAAGAACTACAGAAATTAAACACCAAGAAATAAAATAATCTATTCAAAAAATGGAGAACAGAGCTAAACCAAGAATTCACAAAAGAAGAATCTCTAATGGCCAAGAGACTCTTGAAGAAATGCTCAACATCCTTAATCATCAGAGAAATGCCACTCAGGAAAACTCTGAGATTCCATCTCACACCTGTCGGAATGGTTAAGATCAAAAACTCAAATGACAGCACATGCTGGCAAAGCTGTGGAGAAAGGGGAATACTCATCCTTTACTGACTGGAGTACAAACTTGTATAACCACTATGGAAATCAGTCTTGCGATACCTAAAAAAACTTGGAATAGCTCTACCTCAGTACCCAGCCATATCACTCCTGGGTATACATCCCAACGATTCCTCACCAAACCACAAGGACCTTTCCTCAGCTATGTTCATAGCAGCTTTTTTTTGTAATAGCTAGAAACTGGCAAGAACTCAGATTTCCTTCTACAAAAAAAAAAAATGGATAAAAAAAATGGTTGTACATTTAAGCAATGCACTACTACTCATCTATCAGAAACAAGTAAATCATGCAATTTGCAACCAAAAGAATAGAACTAGAAAGGCTCGTCCTGAGTGAGCTAACCTAGTTCCAGAAAGATGCACATGGCATGTATTCACTTATAACTGGATTTTAGCCTTATAGTACAGGATAACTATCCTACAATTAACAGACCCAAAGGAACAGGAACATGGTCTTTATTACCTGTTAGTGGGACACTTCACCTTCTTGGAGCTGTCATAGAGGCCCACAATGCAAGAGGAAGTTCTTAGCCCTCATGTGACTGATGAACTAAAGGTGGCTAATATGTGGGGGCACTCCACACTGGAGGAGTAGAATAGGTGGGAAATGGAGTAGAGGGTGAGAAGGTGGGACTGGAAGGGGTGGAGGGAGAGTACTGTGATTGAGATGTAACTTGAATTAATAAATAAACGTTAAAAAAGAAACAAGAAAAAGAATATTGCAAATATTATGTTTTATTTTTTTCCATTTTTACTGCATTTTGAAATCATACCATAATTATATTTCTCCCTTTCCTTTCCTCTCACCAAGCAATCCTACATACCCCTCCCTATTCTTCTTCAAATTCATTGTTTCTTTTTCACTGATTGTGTGTGTGTGTGTCTGTGTGTATGTGTATTCCTAAATATATCCAGTTCAGTACATACAATGTTACTTCTATTTATGTTTTCAGGAGTAAACACTTGGCACTGGACAACCAACTGTTATGCTCTTCCTTGGGAAGACCATCTTCACCAACTCCCAGTTTTATTTCTTTGCCTGTAGTTCTTTGTGTAGGATGTGGACTGTTCTTCACCATACTTGGCACACCCACTGGTGGATTTCTTCAGCTCACATTTGAGCAGTGATATTGGTGAGCCTTTATGTGTTGATGTTGACTACGCTGGGAATCTCTATTCCTCCTCCCTCTCTTAAATACAGCTACCTGAGCTCTACCTAAAAATAGACTGTGTGTCTCAGCATCTGTTTTGATCTGTTGCTGGGTAGAATTCCATGTAGGATAGTTATGCTAGGTTCCTGTTCCTTTGGGTTGGGGGGTTGTAGGATAGCTATCCTGTACTATATGGCTAACATTCGTTATAAGTGAATACATGCCATGTTTCTGAGTCTGTGTAAACTCACTCAGGATGAGCTTTTCTAGTTATATCCATTTGGTTGCAAATTGTATGATTTCCTTGTTTCTGATAGGTGAGTAGTATTCCATTGTGTAAATGTACCACAGGGTTTTGGGTTTTTTGTTTTTTTTTTTTAACCCATTCTTCAGTTGAAGGACATCTGGGTTGTTTCCAGTTTCTAGCTATTACAAATAAAGCAGCTATAAACATAGTTGAGCCAGTTTCCAAGTGGTTTGGTGAACAATTTTTGGATATATGCCCAGGAGTGGTATGGCTGGATCTTGAGGTGGAGCTATTCCAAGTTTTCTAAGATACGGCCAGACTGCTTTCCATCGTGGTTGTATAAGTTTGCACTCCCACCAGCAATGGAGGAGTGTTCCCCTTTCTCCGAAACCTCACCAGCATGTGTGGTCATTTGAATATTTGATCTTAGCCATTGTGGCAGGTGGGAGATGAATCTCAGAGTTGTCTTGAGTTTCATTTATCTGATGATTAAGGATGTTGAGCAGCTCTTCAATTGTCTTTTGGCCATTAGATATTCCTCTTTTGTGAATTCTTGGTTTAGAACTGTTCTCCATTTTTTGTTGGATTATTTCATTTCTTGGTGTTTAATTTCTTGAGTCTTTTATAAATTTTGATATTAGCCCCCTGTCAGATGTGGGGTTGGTAAAGAGCTTTTTCCAATCTGTAGGTTGCCATTTTGTTCAAATAATTGTGTCCTTTGCCGTAGAAAATCTTCTCAGTTTTTGAGGTCTCATTTATTGATTTTTGATCATAGAGCCAGAGCTATTGGTGTTCTGCTCAGGAAGTTCTCACCTGTGTCAATGAGTTCAAGGCTTTTCCCCAATTTCTCTTCCATTAGATTTAGTGTGTCAGGCTCTATGTTAAGGCCTTTGATCCTCTTGTACTTAAGTTTTGTGCAAGGTGATAGATATTGGTGTATTTGCATTCTTCTGCTGTTAAAATCCAGTTTTACCAGCACCATTTGTTAAAGATGCTGTCTTTTTTCCATTGTAGAGTTTTGGCTTCTTTGTCAAAAATTTTTATTTATTTATTTATTTATTTATTTATTTGTTTGTTTGTTTGTTTGTTTATTGCTTCAGGTTACATCTCCATCATAGTGTCCTCTTTCCACCCCTCCCAGTCACGCCCTCTCACCCTCTACCAACTAACCCTTCCATCCCACTCCTCTGGAATGGAGTGTCCCTAACTAACAGTCCCCTGACCCAGTTCAGCAGTCATATGAGGGCCAAGAGCTTCCTCATACACTGGGGACCTACAAGGCAGCACCATCCTGGAAAAGTGTCTCAGTGACAGGGAGAAAAAGAAAAAGTCTATGTCAATGTTCCCTTTGGTGCATTGGTTGTGGTATAGATATCATGTACTATATAGCTAAAATCCAACTATAAGTAAATAGATGCCATGCGTATCCTTCTGAGTCTGGGTTAGCTCATTCAGGATGAGCTTCTCTAGTTCCATCCTTTTGTCTGCAAGTTGCATAATTTCATTGTTTCTGATAGCTGACTAGTATTCCAATGTGTAGATGTGCCACAGTTTTTTAAATCCAATCTTCTGTTGAGGGACATCTGGGTTGTTTCCAGTTTCTAGCTATTACAAATAAGGATGCTATGAACATAGATCAGGAAACTTCCTTGTGATTCAGTGAGCAATCATTCGCATGTATACCCAGCAGTGGTATGACTGGGTCCTGAGGCAGAGCTATTCCAAGTTTTCTAAGATATCACCAGATTGACCTCCATAGTGGTTGCACAAGCCTGCACTCCCACCAGCAATTGAGGAGGGTCCCCCTTTCTCCACACCCTCACCAGCATATGTTGTCATTTGAGCTGTTGATTTTAGCCATTCTGACAGGTGTGAGATGGAATCTTAGAGTTGTCTTGAGTTGCATTTCTCTGATGGTTAAGGATGTTGAGCATTTCTTCAAGTGTCTCTCAACTTTTACGAATTCCTCCTTTGTGAATAATCTGTTTAGCTCTTTTCCCCATTTTTTGATTGGATTATTTGGTTTCTTGGCATTTAAATTCTTGAGTTCTTTGTAAATTTTGGATATTAGCCCTCTGTCAGATGTGGGGTTGGTGAAGAATTTTTTTCCCAATCTGTAGGCAGCTATGTTGTTTGAATGACAGTGTCTTTTGCCCTGCAGAAGCTTTTCAGTTTCATGAGGTCCCATTTATTGATTGTTGGTCTTAGGTCCTGAGTTGTTGGTGTTCTGTTCAGGAAGTTTTCACATGTGCCAATGAGTTCAAGGGTTTTTCTGACTTTCTCTTCTAGTAGATTTAATGTGTCCAGCCTTATGTTAAGGTCTTTGATCCACGTGGACTTAAGTTTTATACAAGGTTATCAGTATGGGTATCATTTCATTCTTTTACATGTGGACATCAAGTTAGACCAGCATCATTTGTTGAAGATGCTGTCCTTTTTCCAATGTGCGGTTTGGCTTCTTTGTCAAAAATTAGGTGAACATAGGTGTGTGGGTTCATTTCTGGGTCTACAATTTGATTCCATTGATCCACTTTTCTGTTTCTATACCAGTACCATGCTGTTTTTATTACTATTGCTCTGTAGTACAGCTTGAAATCTAGGATAGTGATACCCCTAGATGTATTTTTATTGTACAGGACTGATTTAGATATTCTGGGTTTTTTGCTGTTCCATATGAAATTAAGAATAGCTTTTTCCAGGTATAAAAGAATTGTGTTGGTATTTTGATAGGAATTGCATTGAATCTGTATATTGCTTTTGGTAGGATGGCCATTTTTATTATGTTGATCCTACCTATCCATGAGCATGGGAGATCTTTCCATCTTCTGATGGCCTCTTCAATTTCTTTCTTCAAAGCTTAAAGTTCTTGTTGTACAGGTCCTTTACTTGCTTGGTTAGCATTACACCCAGGTATTTTATATTGTTTATGGCTATTTTGAAGGGAGTTGTTTCCCTGATTTCTTTCTCAGCCCATTTATTTGTTGTATAATGAAGGGCTTCTGATTTTTTTGAATTAATTTTGTATCCAGCCACCTTGCTGAAGTTGTTTATCAGCTGTAAGAGTTCTCTGGTGAAATTTTTGGGGTTGCTTATGTATACTATCATATCATCTGCAAATAGGGATAGTTTTACTTCTTCATTTCCAATGTTTATCCCCTTGATCTCCTTTAGTTGCCTTATGCTCTAGCAAGAATGTCAAGTACTATATTGAAGAGATATGGCAAAAGTGGACATCCTTGTCTTGTCTCTGAGTTTAGAGGAAATGCTTCAAGTTTCTCTCCATTTAATTTGATGTTGGCTACTGGCTTGGTGTATATTGCCTTTAGTATTTCTAGGTACGGTCCTTGTATGCCCGTTCTCTCCAGAACTTTTAGCGTGAAGGGGTGTTGGGTTTTGTCAAATGCTTTTTCCTCATCTAGCAAGATTATCATGTGGGTTTTTTTTTTCATTTTGTTTATATGGTGAATTACATTGATAGACTTCATATGTTGAACCATCCCTGCATTCCTGGAATGAAGCCTACTTGATCATGGTATATGATACTTTTGATGTGTTCTTGAATTCGTTTGCTAGTATTTTATTAAGTATTTTTTTCATCTATGTTCATGAAGGAGATTGGTCTGAAGTTCTCTTTCTTTTTTGGGTCTTTATGTGGTTTAGGAATCAGGGTGACTGTGGCCTCACAGAATGAGTTTGACAGTGTTCTTCCTGATTCTATTTTGTGAAAGAGTTTGAAGTATTTGTTATTAGCTTTTCTTTGAAGGTCTGGTAGAATTCTGTGCTAAAACCATCTGGCCCTGGGCTTTTTTTGGTTGGGAGATTTTTAATGACTGTTTCTATTTCCTTGGGGGTTATAAGGCTGTTTAATCTGTTAATCTGATCTTGATTTTGCTTTGGTGGGTAGAGTCTATCAAGAAAATTGTCCATCTCGCTTAAGTTTTCAAATTTGGTGGAGTATAGATTTTTAAAGTAGGACCTAAAGATTCTCTGGATTTCCTCAATGTCTGTTGTTATTTCTCCCTTTTCATTTCTGATTTTGTTGATTTGGGTTTTTTCCCTCTGCCTTTTAGTTAATTTGACTAAGGGTTTATCTATTTTGTTGATTTTTTCAAAGAACCAACTCTTGGTTTCATTGATTCTTTGTATAGTTCTTTTTGTTTCTAAGTTGTTGATTTCAGCCCTAAGTTTGATGATTTCCTGCCTTCTGTTCCTCTTGGGAGCGTTTACTTCTTTTTTTTCCCAATTCACCCAGTTTAGCTGTTAATTCGCTAATATGAGCTGTGTCACAATTTTCTTTTTGAAGGTACTTAGTGCTATGAACTTTCCTTGTAGCACAGCTTTCATTGTGTCCCATAGGTTTAGGTATGTTGTGCCTTCATTTTCATTGGATTTTAAGAAGTCTTTGATTTCCTTCTTTATTTCTTCCCGGACCCAGTAGTCATCCAGTAAAGAGTTGTTCAATTTCCGTGTGTGTGTAGGCTTTCTGTTGTTTCTGTTCTGTTGTTGTTGAAGACCAGCTTTATTCCATGGTGGTCTGCTAAGATACAAGGGGTTATTTCAATTTTCTTGTATCTGTTGAGGCTATCTTTGTGTCCAACTATATGGTCGATTTGGAGAATGTTCCATGCAGTGCTGAGAAGAAGGTGTATTCTTTTGTGTTTGGATGAAACATTCTGTAGATACCTGTTAGGTCCATTTGGATCATGTACTCTGTTAGGCTCATTATCTCTCTGTTAGATTTGTGTCTTGATATCCATTGTTGTTAGTGGGGTGTTGAAGTCATCCGCTACTAATATGTGGGGATTGATGTGTGATTTAAGTTTTAGAAGAGTTTCTTTTAGAAATGTAGGTGCCTTTGTATTTGGGGCATAGATGTTCAATATTGAGATGTTCTCTTGATGAATATTTCCTTTAACGAGTATGTAATGCCCTTCTCTATCTTTTTTGATTAACTTCAGTTGGACATCAATTTTGTTTGATATTAAGATGGCTATTCCAGCTTGTTTCCTAGTTCCTTTTGCTTGCAAAACCTTTTCCCAGCCCTTACTCTGAGGTAGTGTCTGTCTTTGATAGTGATATGTGTTTCTTGTATGTAGCAAAATGATGGGCCTTGTTTATGGATCCAATCTGTAAGCCTGTGCCTTTTTATTGGGGAGTTGAGTCCATTGATGTTGATGGATATTAGTGACCAGAGGTTGTTTTTTCCCATTATTTTGGTGTAGGTGGTGGTTCTGTGTTTCCTTTGGTTTACTTGCCATGGAGATTTCTGTATCCTCTGTTTTCTTTGGTGTAGTTATCTTCTCTGGGCTAGAATTTTCCTTCTAGGATCTTCTGTAGGGCTGGATTTGTGGGTAGATATTGTTTAAATTTGATTTTGTCATGTAATATCTTGTGTTCTCCATCTATGTTGATAGAGAGTTTTGCTAGGTATAGTAGTCTGGCTGGGCACCTATGTTCTCTCAGGGCTTGTAGGACATCTGTCCAGGCCCTTCTAGATTTTAGAGTTTCTGAGGAGAAGTCAGGTATAATTCTGATGCTTCTGCCATTATACGTTACTTTTTTCTCTTATGGCTTTTAATATTCTTTCTTTTTTCTGTACATTTTGAGTTTCAATTATTATGTGGCAAGAGGAGTTTCTTTTCTGATCTAATTTGTTTGGTGTTCTGTAAGCCTCTTGGAATTTTATTGGCATCTCTTTCTTTAGGTTTGGGAAGTTTTCTTCTATGATTTTGTTGAAGATGTGTCCTGGACCTTGGAGTTGGAGTCTTCTTTTTCCTCTATGCCTATAATTCTTAGGTTCTGTCTTTTCATTGAGTCCTTGATTTCTTGGGTGCTATGGGTGAGGACCTTGTTAGCTTTTTCATTTTCTTTGGATGTTGTACTGATTTCTTTCATTGAATCTTCCATACCTAAGATTCTATCTTCCATCTCTTTTATCCTATTTTTGATACTCATGTCTGTATTTCATGTTCTCTTACCTTGATTCTCCACTTCCACTCTTATCTCTGACTGTGTTTCCTTTATTGTTTCCATTTCCAGTTTCATATCTTGAAAGATTTTATTCATTTTATACATTTCCTGCTCCAATTTGTTTGTCTTTGCCTGGAAATCTTTCATATATTTTAAATCCTTCATTGCCTTGTCTCTTTACTGTTAAAGTTGAGCCACTTTGGCTTGGAGCTGTTTAATGGTATTCTCCATTGCTTTCGCTTGTAAAATTGTGGACTCTTTGAATTCCTTCATAGATTCATATTCTTCTTGAAAGGACTCTATCACTCTCCAGAATGTAGAATTGTCATCGTTTTTATGTGTTTCAGCTGTGGTGAAGTCTTCAGGGATTGCTGTACTAGCATAGTTGCATTTTGTTGGAGTCATATCTCCCTGACTTTTCTTGTTTCTGTTTTTACGCTGAACTTTAGCCATTTGGTTTTTCTTAGCTGTTTGTTCCTGGTGTCTTCTGGATTTGGTGCCAAGGGGGGTGCTTTGGTGTAGCTGTCGTATTGCTTGGTGATCTGTCACTTTCCACAGGCTGGAAGGGGCCTTGTGTGGAGGTTCTCAGTTTCTCCCAGAGCTCACCTCTTCCTGTTTTGTCCCGATTGGGGACTCAGGTGAAGGGTTGTGGTGAGATGTGTTCCTGTAGCTTCCTGGGATCCAACTGGTCTTTGTATAGATGACAGTGAAGGTTGGCAGGCCACAGGGTGTTGGGTGGGGTTGTAGCACCCCTGCAGCCTATGTGTCAGGCCCGTGTTTGTGGTCCTCCAAAGCTGTTCTCAGAGGGTTCTCAGGGTCAATGTGGATCTAATAGCCAGAAGCACTGTGAGCAGGTGTGGCCTACTCCCAGACAATGTGGAATGGCCTGGGATTGTTTCACTGCTCACAAGTTGGAGTTCTCTATGTTGAACACTGGGTATTCAGCATGTATCAGCTCTGCTGGTATGGTCTTCTATGTCCAGGCACAGATGCTGTGGACTCTGGAGGTCCTAAATTTGAGGTTGTGTCCACTGGCTTGAGTCCTGAAAGGATCTGATTCCGACAGGGAGGGAGTACAGCAGTGTTCCCCAAGCCAAAGCCTCACTGTTCCAGGGGTGGAGCTATGCATGCTGAAGATCTGGCTTCCAGCCAGAAGGGCCTCTGTTGGATGTGGGGTTGGTGAAGATGTTTTCCTAGTCTGTAGGCTACCGTTCTGTGCTAATGATAGTATCCTTTGCCTTACAAAAGCTTGTCAGTTTTGTGAGATCCCATTTGTTGATTTTTGGTCTTGGAGCCTGAACTGTTGGTGTTCTGTTCAGGAAGTTCTCACCTGTGCCAATGAGTTCAAGGTATTTCCTTACTTTCTCCTCTATTAGATTTAGCATATCCATTTTTATGTTTAGGTATTTGATCCTCTTGGAGTTAAGTTTTGTGTAAGGTGATAAATATGGATCTATTTGCATTCTTCTACATATTGACATCCAGTTAGTCCAGAACCATTTGTTGAAGATGGTTTCCTTTTTCCCTTGTATGGTTTCCAAAGCACACAAAGATTCGATGAAGAAAGAAAATCTCACACCAATTTCCTTGTAAACATAGATACAAAAATACTGAATAAAATAATTGCAAACTATATCCAAGAACACATCAAAAATATCATATACCATGATCAAGTAGGCTTCATACCAGGGATGCAAGGGTGGTTCAACATATGAAAATCCATCGATGTAATCCACCATATAAATAAACTGAAAGAAAAACACCACATGATCATCTCACTAGACACTGAAAACCATTTGACAAAATCCAACACCTCTTCATGCTAAAAGTCTTAGAGAGATCTGGCATACAAGAACCATACCTAAAAATAATAAGGGCAATATATAGCAAGCAACAGCCAACATAAAATTAAATGCAGAGAAACTTAAAGCATTTCCCCTAAAGTCAGGGACAAGGCAAGGAAGTCCACTCTCTCCTTATCTCTTCAAGATAGTACTTGATGTTCTAGCCAGAGCAATAAGGCAACTAAAGGATATCAAGGGGATATGAATTGGAAAAGAAGTCAAAGTATCCCTAGTCACTGATGATATGATAGTGTACATAAGTGACCCCAAAAATTCTACCAAAGTACTCCTACAGCTAATAAACATCTTCAGCAAGGTGCTGGTTACAAAATTAATTCTAAAAAATCAGTAGCCCTTCTTTCCTAATACTCTTTATGCATAAAATCCAGCATTAGGTATATTACATAGAAAATATATTCTTAAAACCCAAAGAACTGGAAACATTACTGAAAACAATGAAGATTGGCTGTTAGAACAAATGGGTCTTCCCCGGAGTCACTGAAAATCTTCTAGTAAAGAAACATTCAGCTACAAGAAAAAAAATATATGCATTCCAGATTCAATTCAACAAATGATACCAAGACCTAAAAAATGATGCATGCAATGTCAATATTTCATTTGTTAGCACCCTAGGTATTGTTGTCTCCTTGGGTATTTGAGAATGTAAAGATAATCATAAGTGGGTCATGATGCATTTGGAAGATAAAGTCATGGGACAAGAGATAAAATAGGTAATCTGGCAGAAGTGAGTTTAATTAGCAATTTGCTCTCCATGTCTGGTAGTAGGCATTCTTCTGATAGGGCATACATGAGCAAACTTAATGTTTGTCAGCAGATTTTGTTGGATTTTGACTCCATTCACAGTCACCTGCATCCAGGTTAGAAAAGGCCAATGCAGTTGGGTTCATATATATCCTTCATATTCAGAAATCCTCTGTGTACACTCATAAGCCAGCACTTTGGTGGGCAAGTATTAGTTACCTCAACTATGCTGGTTATTTATTTTTCCTAAATATAAGATTTATGAAAATCAGAGATTTAAGTAGAAAATCTCTACCTAACTTAATAATCATCTTCTTGCATTTATGATACATCTATTAATTTTCTTTACATCCTACACTCACTTCTTCTGAGATTTTTCTGTTGGTCCTATTTTGGTGTGAATTTAAAATAACCGTGGCTTTGCTTGAGCTGCTGACTCATGATGACATGTCTCATAGTAATACACATTCTGAGAAAGGAGATCAATTAAAGTTTGATAAAATGGTAATAATTAACTACAAATTCTAGGTCAGATAAGGTGACACCTGGGAATGATTAATTAATAATAGTGAATGCATGAATATTGCAAGTATTAGAACAGTTGTTTCTTTCCTTCATTGGTATTGCCTACAAGAAGCCAAAGTTCCATTATGCTTAGCTCTTTCGGGTCATGGTTAAAAGAGCAAAACCACTGTATTTTATGAATAAGTGCATTTGCATCTCTACCCTTAAAGTCCATCCACCATTTGTGTGCCAAACAAAGGCTGTTTTTTTTTTTTTTTTTAATAACACAGGCATGGAACACATGCTAGGAACCAGTGGCTTTTATCTCTTCTTTACAGAGATGACTAGTTTATGGTTCATTGCTGATTTATTCTTTAGGATATGTTTATGTTTACAGAAGTGCAAAAGGTCAGTGTCCATATTGATCATCTCAGTCTACTTTACTGAGACTGAAAAAATGTATATATTTAGAATAAATTATATGCCTACTCTTTTTTCTCATCAGTCTGTTGATTTTATTTCCCTGCAGATTTATATCATGGAAGCATGTTATATTTTGCCAAGGCTTCTACTATGATATTTAAAGGCTATTTATGCAAAATATATCATGCATCTCTGAAAATTATGCATGTATTCCCACACATTCATCTGTATCTTTGGTAGACAAATTATGCTGTTGTGCTGTAACATACTCAAGTCATAGTACTCACTTTTGCCTAAATGACAATGACATGCAGTGGAATTTTTTTCCTCTTTCAGTTTAATCAACGTCTAGGGATGCAAAATTAGATTTACAGTGACATTAAACTTCTATTTCACTGTGTTATTGTGAAAAGTCTTTGTTCTCACTAACTGTTTTTTTTTTATCCCTCCATTGTCATTGAAACCATTCTCCAGTTCGTTTAACATGAATTTTTGAACTGGAACTCAGTCTGTAACTCAGTCTATCCAAGTACTTTACGTGCTGCCCGGAATGAACTCACATTCCTGCTGATTTTCTGCCTCATCTCCCATAGTTTTTCACATATTTAGCAATAGTTACAATATTAGTGATAAAGCTGATCTATTTCCATTCAATTAGTACTTATAAACCATGATTCTGTCATTTTGCTGTGTTCCTAATTGTTGAATATTATCTTTATATGTTGATTTTCTGATCATATTAATATTTGGTAGTTTTCTGTATTGGTATAATAAGATAGTTTTCACTTTTGTTTATCTGCTTTGCTATTTAATTTGCCTTTTCATGTATTTTTAAATAATCATTATCATCTTTTTGTTTCTAGTGTGGGATTTCCCTAAGAATTTGTTTTAGGACTATTCTACTAGTTAGAAATTCTTTTAGCTTTTGTTTTAAAAAGACTTCTTTTGAACTTTATGAATAAGGGTTGATCTTGTAAGCCATACCATGGTTGTCTGGCATATTTCTTCGAGAGTTTGAACATTGCTCCTGTGAAGGTTCTGCTGAGCACTCCTTTGTTTGTTTCTTGGCATGTGCCATGGCATTCTATTTTTTACCTGCTGCTTTTATCATGTATCTTTGTCCTACCTTTTTAATTGAAAAAACTAAATAGCACAGCCCCTAGAGGCATTGCAGATGTGACTGCTGTGTTACATGTGTATCAATACATGGCAGAGAGGAGAGAGCCTGTATCTACATTCAGTATTCTTACCTATGAACATCTGAATGAATACTAGCTTAACATTCCTGGGGTGGAAAAAGTGAGCTGGATACCAACACCACTTTGGTGCCATGCGGGTAGATGACTACCAGACCAGTACCAGGTAAGCACTGGTTGGCTCCCAGGACAGGAAACAAGCCAGAAACTAAAAGAACTCCTCCTGGCTCTGGATGTGGGGGTTGTGGAAGAGGCAGCCCTGAGAGAGTAAGTTTGAGAGAGCCTGCCCTGCCTCTGGTTTGCTATGTGGTGGTGTTGGCTAGGGAGAGATGCCCTGCCCCTTGCCAGGATAGCACACTACAGCTTGTCGTGGATATGTGGATATGGGGGTTGTGGGTGAGCCAGCCCTGAGGGAGTGAGTGTGGGAGAGCCACACCTGCCTTTGTTCTGCTATGGGGTGGTATTGGCTAGGGAAAGAGGCCTTCCCTCTCTTTAGCCCTTACCACCATGGGCCAATAGGGATCTGGCCCAGATGCAGTCCCAAGAGTAGGAGAGCTGTCTCTGCCCCTCACATGCCACAGCAATTTGGGGAGCAGGCCCTGAACCATGTGAGGATAGCACACTACAGCTGGTCCTGGATATGGGGGTTGTGAGTGAGCCAGCCCTGAGGCAGTGAATGTGGGAGAGCCAGCCCTGCCTCTTGTCTGCTATGTAGTGGTATTGGTTAGAGAGAGATGCCCCCCTCCTTTTTTGCTCTCCCCACCATTGGCCAAAAGGAGATCTGACCCAGGTGGGGGTCACAAGAGTAGCAGAGCTGTCCCTGCCCCTTGCATACTGCAGCACTCAGGAGATCAGGCCCTGCACCTTTTCATAGTAGAACTGGCCATGCCAGTGGAGGTGGCAGATCCAGAACCAGGGCTTTGAGTTGGCCCA
This sequence comes from Lophiomys imhausi, assembly GCA_907164525.1. Lineage (NCBI taxonomy): Eukaryota > Metazoa > Chordata > Mammalia > Rodentia > Muridae > Lophiomys > Lophiomys imhausi. Next base: position 2,469,987 of record CAJQZJ010031994.1, on the reverse strand, counting down.
TCCCAACATCTAACCCATGGATGAACTGCTGGAGTACAAGAAGAAGTCAGTTCCACAAACAAGGACTGAAGGATCTCCATGACACAGGACTGTTACAGCATATCTGTGAGGAGTTCCAGTGAGGTTCCAGTACTGACAGAGTAGCAGAAATCAAGGGCCTTGTACCAGACCAAGGAGTCATTATAATGAACATTTACAAGCAGAATGTGTGGATAAAGGGGAATATTGTAAGACATACTGAGATACACTGCTCTTTCCAAAATGAACTGCTACTTTTAGTGCTGGGACAGATTGCAAGGGTGGAGGGTGGTTCTGGGGGGAGTTGGGAGATGGGAGGGGACAGGGTGCATGATGTGAAATTCACAAAATAAATTTTTTTTAATAAAAAAAAAAACTGAATAGCATGCCTAGGTCCTTAGTTAGCTAGTTCTGTGCTTAGTTGTTCATGTGTTTGTTTATTTATAAATCAAGTTTGGTTTCCTTGGGCTGCCTATACTAAATGCCTTTATTATTGTAAAGGCCTTTACAGTCTTCAGTCATTCTTTTGTTAAAAAGATTCTATTACCTTTCTAGTCTCCTCTGTCATACTCACAATGTAGACATTTTTTGTTCATGTCATGAGTGGCCATGGATATCAGTTTCTTAGTTCATTTTAAGCTTTCCTTTTACTATTATTTGACATGATTCTTTTAAACAACTTATCTTTAGCATACTAGTTATTTCTTTATCAGTCTTCTTGGTGTTGAGTTTATCTCATAGATGTATTTATTTGTATTCTTTGGAAATTTTATAGTTGTATAAAATGTTGATCACATTCATCTCCCACTGTTCCAACATATATCCCTTCCATTTCATGTCTTCTTATTTCTTAGTACCCTAAGAGTCCACTTAGTTGTGCCCATATGAGCATGGTTGTGAATATTATTAGGAAATGTAGCAAAATTCAGAATAAAGTCCAAGTCATGAAAGAGAATCCATTGAAGAGGTAGCAACAAAATCTCTAGAATAAGCAAAAATGTTAAGAAGGCATTCAGTGATTCACTTCTAGCTGAGGAGTTATTGACAGTTGGTTGTTGAGGGAACTAGAGTCATTTTCTTTCGTAGGTTACACTGATGGGTTTCCAAGGTCCCAGTGAAATGTCTTGAAGTCCAATGTCAATCTTCAAAGCAGAACAGGATAGACTCTGTTTACTAAGTCCCTGGTTTGGTTGGGCTATGCTGTATTCTGTGCTTTGTAATGTCTGTGTCACATTCTAACTATACTTTGGAGCTATGTCCTACATAATCTATTAAAGCAATACTTTCTTCTCAGTTCTGTAACAGTAAATTTTTATTTATCACACATATATTTATCAATACTTAACAATTGTCTATAAAATTCCTAAATCCTAAATTGAGACCCTAACTCTGAAACCTAACACCTAAAACTTGTTAGTATCTATAATACAAACATTTAACATTAACCTAAGGTTTCTCAAAAAGATATTTTTCTCTGAGAGTGGATCCTGATGGATGGCTGGTCTTCATACCATTTTACAGTTTTAAAGTCTCTTCTTTTTTTGTCTTTTTAAATTTATTTATTTATTGCTACAGGTTACATTTCCATCATAGTGTCCTCTTTCCACCCTTCCCAGTACTGCCCTCCCACCCTCTACTCCTAACCCTTCCATCCCACTCCTCTGGAGTGGAGTGTCCCTACATAACATTCCCCAGCCCCAGTTCAGCAATCATATGAGGGCCAAGAACCTCCTCATACACTGGAGGCCTACAGGGCAGTACCACAAGGGAAAAGTGTCTCAATGACAGGGAGAGAAAACAGACAAACAAACAAACAAAGTCTATGTCCATGTTCTCTTTTGTGCATTGGTTGTAGTATAGATATCCTGTACTATATAGCTAAAATCTGACTATAAGTGAATAGATGCCATGTGCATCATTCTGAGTCTGGGTTAGCTCACTCAGGATGAGCTTTTCTAGTTCCATCCATTTGGCTGAAAATTGTATGATTTCCTTGTTTCTGATAGCTGAGTAGTATTCCATTGTGGAGATGTACCACAGTTTTTTAATCCATTCTTCAGTTGAGGGACATCTGGGTTGTTTCCAGTTTCTAGCTATTACAAATAAGGCTGCTATGAACATAGATGAGGCAACTTCCTTGTGATTCCTTGAGGAGTCATTTGGATGTAGACCCAGAAGTGGTATGGCAGGGTCTTGAGGCAGAGCTATTCCAAGTTTTCTAAGAAAGTCTCTGAATTTTGTTCCTCCCTTCATGGTCTTAAGATCAATTGACATATGAAAGTTTCCCAGGCTGCTCACTTATTCAGATGCTTATGACCTGCAAAGTTCCAATGTCCTGGAGCTCAGCATCTAAGCACTCCCAAATCTCAGGGAGAATCTGTCTCCTCTCCAGACCCAAAATGGGTCAACATCAGAGGGTGAAACTTTCCAATGATTCTGTGATGTGTATTTTTTTGCCGGTTGAGGAAAAACGTTGTTGAGTGAATCAGGAGCTGGAGAGAGAGGCAGCCCAATGTCCACATGAATCCTGCCTTGTATATCTTCACCAGTCGGCAGAAGCTTTTATGTTCTGTCCCTGGGCTCAGTATTTTTCAAAAAGGCTTTTTGCAGAGGGGTGTGAATTCATAGGCGAGGATGTGGACAAGTGCCTCAGGGCATGTCCTTCAAATGCTTTTCACAGAGAACTGTGAAATGACAGCAGACATCTAGAGGGCAGGCACCTCAGGGGGCATGTCCTGCCCCTAGCCCTAATATCAAAGAGGTCCTGGACCTTGGTGAGTTCCCAAGGATGTGCCACTTCAGATGTAAGTCTTTTATCTTAAAAGTCCAGCCTATTCCAAGTTCCCTATACAATATATGCTAACACTGAGCCTACCACACAGTTCAGATAAATGAGATATTACTTCAGCTCTGAAAGTTAGGGACATGTGTTGATATGAATAATATAATTCAGCCAGTTTCAAAGGTAGAGTTGAATGAATTTGTCAGAGGGGACTTGAGTCTTTACTTCTGAGAATTTTCTCTTCCTTTTTCTCTGCTCTGAAAAAATTATTTGTTTTTTTTTTTGGTTATAGTGTATGTGAGGGGGGTGGGTGTTGTGTTTTTATTCTATAACAAAATAAAATGTAATATCCCTGGCAGTGTGCAAAGACATACTTTATTGGTGGTGTTCTTATATCAGTCAGGGAAGAAGAGTTGATGACAGTCAGTCTTTATTTATCCTAGCTTGTAGCCTGGCTCTGTGACCAAAACCATTTTATACCTAGGACTCAAAAAAATCAAATCAAATAAAATCCAGGCAGCACAGATCAGGAAGAAGAAGACAGACAGAGACCTACAGACTGGCATGCCACCCACAGACATGCCATCTGACACATGTCAAAGGCTGGCCATAGACACCCATTTGTGACTGCACCAAGCAAGAGGAACTGAGTATGTCACCCAGGAGCCTGCCAGCCATGTAGCCAGCCTGCAGCAGGGGCTACCATAATGTGCAAGTATGTGATGGACATATGGGAAGAGGAGATGTGGAGCAGCTTAAGCATTATGAAGAGATGGAATTGGAGACTTGAGGGTGGAGAGGAGTAGCCTGTTGTAAGTAGAAAGCCCTTCTACCTGTGGCCTTGGTGAGGTTCTAGCCTGAGTTGCTGTTGAGGACCATGTGTGGGTCCATGGTTGGTGTGGAGGTCTGTGGTTCATATTACCTTTAGAGAATATGGGGATGCCCCTGGTCAGGCAGTCTCCAGGGACCACATAGATGTTCAGGGTATGTGTAGAACTTGTCCCACCCCTCTCTGGCCATGGAATTCTGGAGAAATGTCCCTATCTCATACCAGCAGCAGCACTCCAGAGAATGGGCCCTGTGTCCTCCCTAGGCATCACAATGGAGCTGGACCTGGTGGCGGGGTGTGGGTGAGGTGGCTCCAAGGGCATTTATGTGGGACAGCTGACTCCTGCAATTGGGCAAGCTGCCCACGGGGTCATGTATAGAAAATGGCTAATTAATTTATTTACCTGTATATACATTATTGTTAATGGGTTGGCAGTATTAATCCTTAACCCGCCATTATAAATAAAAACACACAGAGACACCTGAAGTATTTTATCAAGCCTTGGTTTAGATTGTGCAATCTTAGCCCATCTAAGCTAGCTCTTAATTCTTTTCCCCAAATATGAACCCATATGTGTGTGTGTGTGTGTGTGTGTGTGTGTGTGTGTGTGTGTGTGTGTCCCCTGGACTGTTATTCTCCACACTATGCCAATGTTCCAGGCCACATGGAATGAGGTTTTTTATTTTTTTTCTAAACCATGGCATGTGTCCTCCTTCCTGTTCTTGGCTTCTTCCTCTTCTTCTTCTACTTCATCTACTGAAGGCTTCTTCTTCCCTTGAACCTCGCTGATTCAGAATCCCATGCACCTTAGTCCAGCTAATATATTTGGTGTTCGGTATACCTCTTGGAATTTTACCAGGATCTCTTTCTTTAGGTTTGGGAAGTTTTCTTCTATGATTTTATTGAAGATGTTCCCTGGACCTTGTAGTTGGGAGTCTTCTCTTTCATCTATCCCTACAATTTTTAGGTTTTTTTCTTTTCATTGAGTCCCCAATTTCTTGGATATTGTGGGTGAGAACTTTTTGCTGTGTTCCAGAGCAGCCTGTCTCAGTGGGCACAGGCTTTCAACAGTCCCCCTGTGCCCTCTCAGTTTTAAAAGTGTACTTTCATAGTTTCTTAGCTATAGACTCGATTTACATGACTTCACTCCTCCCTCCCTGCTCAAACCCTTATATTTTACTATTCCCTATCAAATTCATGGTATTTTTTCTGTATTTACTATTATTACATATATATATAATACATATATGTATATATTTCTGATGTAATTAGGTGAGTATGTTCAGCAGTACAGCATGGTGATTTCGGGTGCCAAAGTTAAGTTCCTTTTAAAATGCCCAATTCTTGAGTTATTTGAAACATTTTGACAATTGTATAAAAGAATGTAAATGGCATGTACTGTTCTGTTCTTCAAGCAAATCAGTGACTTGATACTCATGACCTCCCAGTTTAGAAGGTGGCAATACAATGATTACAATGATTTTGATCAGTGTTCCACTTACTGCCACTAGGGCTGAGGCAAGGGAAAGGTTCTGTTTTGGTTATTTTGCCATACCCACACAATTAATAATGATGAGTCTGTATCTTCACATTTCACAATGCTTATTGAATATAACTTTATGTGCTTGTGGAAAAAATTTTTGACAGGGTTTTTCAGTGTAGCCCTGGCTATCCTGGAAGTCATTCTGTAGACCAAGCTAGCCTCAAACTCACAGAGATCTACCTCAGCCTCCACCTAGCTCACTTGTGATTACTTTTTGTCAAATTGACTTTAAAAATTTTAATCACTGATGAAATGTTTCTTATTTAATTCTACTTTTGATATAATTGTACAGCTCACTTTTTGTTTGCTTCTGCAATATTTTTCTTTGTTTACACTTCTGAAGCTAAAATTTTAATAGCAAATATAGGTACTTATAACAAATATAAAAACTTATTACCTAACTACTAGCCCTAAGAATAACTATAACCCCTATTATCTAACATCTAACCCTATTAATAACTGTAAATGCCTATTATCTAACAAATAACCCTAACCTGTTGGAAGGATACAGTCTGTGGGGCAGTTCCTCAGTCGTCAGGAACACCTCAGAAGTAGATCCCTTAGGTACATGGTCAGCAGTCTGTCCTCAGGAACCCCTCAGACAGAGGTTCTTTAGGATAAACTATTTTATTGTTATGGCAGCTTCACTTTAAATGAAGCTTGAGGGTTTCTTCTCTCTCTGGGTGCCTCAGCTGTCCATAGGCCAACTTGTTCAGTTTGTATTAGCCACTCAGCCACTCTGCTGTAGTCATCAAGGCTGGCCACTGTTTGAACTGGTTGAACCACTCTAGGCAAAAGCTGTGCCATGGGGTTTTAGTCCTTGGCTTTGTGTTGCACTGCTGAGGACTTCTCTGCTCACCAGCTTCTTTCTGCCTCGGGGAGAGCTGCTGTGATTTTGGAGCTCTGTTTGAAATCAGCTATTCAGTCTGCCTGCATTTTCTCCACCAAATAATTCAAGCCACCTTGCATCTTGTGGTCTCTAGTGTAGGAACTCTTGGGCTCCACCCACTTTGTCCTTTAATAGTTTCTCTCCTAGTTTCATCTGGTTTCAGGTTAATCTGGACTTGACCTACTTCATATGGCTATTAGCAACTGAAAATAATGCCCAGCCATAAACCCTGTTTTTAGTCCATTTGCTGCCATGTCTAGTGGCCACAGACACCAGGCTAATTTTCATACCCTCTTTTAAGAGACTGTACCAGATTCCCTAGATATTAACTAAATATAATTTATATTTGGAGATGGTTAGATAGTAGAATGTTAAAGTCAGGTGCCAAATACATATGGACTGGACATTGGGAATGTATGCTAAGCCATATAACTCTTATAATTGTGGCCTATTTATTTCTGTTGTTTTGTATTGTATTTATAGTTATAAGAAAAAGAACCAATTTTTTGGACTGAAAGGGAGAGCTATTGGGGGGAAAAAGAAATACCTTAAACTAAGAAAAAAAAAAAAAGAAGGGACGAGGATGGGGGGGTTGAGGGGGAAGAGGGTGGAAGGGTGGGACTGGAGGGGGGAGTAGGGAGGGGATTGTGATTGAGATGTAACTTGAAGAAATAAAAAATAAATTATTTAAAAAAATTTATATTGATCTAACTACCTTTACAGTCTTTTGTTTTCAGTTCTGCTACACTTGAAGTAAGTTTCTTATAAACAGGGTCTCATGTTTTGATGGGTATTTTCTTCAATTAGTGTATAACAATTGAAGAATTTTCTCTGTTTACACTCAAAGTATTCTTATATATAACTAAGCATATATCCATTTCATATTCTTTTGTGTAGTCAACCATTTTAGTGATTTCAATGCATAATCTATAATTTATTATTATTTTCCACTTTCCTTCCTTTATTTGCTCTACTATAGATCTTGTCTCATTTGTATGATTATAATGTAGTTTTTGTTTTTTTTTTTTTTTTGGCTTCCAGTATAAGATTGTCTTGGTCATGTCAAATGACTGACTTAATAGTATTAAATACTGTCAGTTTTTCTTCTTTCTCACAGACAAGAGTTATTCTTAATTTCTGAAAAATAATTTTGTTGCATATTTTGTGTTAATCTCTTCTCTGTTGATTTTAAATGTATGACCCCATTATCTTCTGACCTATATGTTCTTTCCTGAGAAGTAGGATGTTTGTCTAATAGTAATTCCATAATGACTATAAATGGTATTTTCCTGTTGACTTTTTACTTTTTTCTTGTAAAGGACTTTGAGAAGTTGATGAAAATGTTGACCAAATAGTGTAATTTGGGCCAAAGCAATTAGGAATCACTTGAATTTCTTGGACCTGGAGCCTTAATCTTTCCAAAAAAAAGGTTATTTTTCTTTTTTGTTTTCTTTTTTCTTTTTGTTTTTCCCCCCTTGGGGAGTGGGCATTTTTTTCTTTTCTCCCTACGACAAGGAAAAAGTCAATGTCTAATTGTTTAAAGGTGCCTTCCATGCTTTCTGAACTCACTTGTAATTTGTTTTCCATTTATTTGACCGCCTTAGTTGCTTCATGTAACTCTCACTAAAGATAAGAATCCCTTCTGACTGATTTCTTGTTAACACTAAGAGTCAGAGGAGATGGATGACTTCAGGAGACCCTCTGAAGCAACTGAGCAAGGGGAATATGTGCTCACAGATACTGAAGCAGCAAGATCAGGACACACATGGGTCTACACCAGGCCCTCTGCATATACGTTATAGCTATTAGCTTAGTATTCTTATGGGACTCTTGACTGTGAGACCAAGTGAGTCTCTGACTCCTGTGCCTCTCTTCCTCCTGTTGGGTTGCTGTGTCCAACTTTGGTATGATAGTTTTTGCTTCAAATCATTTTATTTTATTTGTCATTTTTTGTTGTTTTCTCCTAGAAGCCTGTTCTTTTCTAATGAGAGACAAAAAAGAGAGTTGATCTGGTGGGGAGGGGAAAAGGAGGAACTTGAAGGAGGAGAGGAAGACAAAACTATTATCAAGATATATTATATGAAAAAACAATCTATTTTCAATAAAATATTGAGTTCAAAAAGACTTGTTTCTATAATATCATATCATTTATTGGGTAGGTTTTACCTTGTATATATTTGATTGTTTATACTCAGATCCATCTCTGGAAATATCTCATTCATTACATTCACTTCCTTTCTAATTTTGTCAAATGACTGTATTCTCTTCAAACTCAAAATTCCCTTATAATTCGCTATTCTGAAATCTTTATAAGGAAATATGTCAATTTCATTCTTACTAGTCTGTTGGCATAGAGTTTCTACCTCCTCTAGAATCATATATTGTCATGTTGTTTAATAATTTTGTATCATTGTGTTGTGATTAGTCCATAAAACAGGTAAATTGTATTGATTTTATATGTAGGATGGTGTGATGGGTAATTTGACCTATTAACTTTAACTGGCTAAGAAAAGCTAGGGCATTGTAGAAATAATCACTGGGTTATGTCTAGACTGGAATTTCCAAAGAATAACTTTCTATTTCTCCAACATATGAGAAATAACTGGTAAGGATCTTGCCACAATGAATTTTTTTTATAATTTATTTTTTTATTTCTTCAATTACATCTCATTCACAATCCCCAACCTACTCTCCCCTCCAGTCTTACCCTCCCACCCTCTTCCCCCTCAACCCCCCATCCTCTTCCCTCTTTTTTTTAAGTTTAAGGTATATCTTTTTCCCCCCAACAGCTCCCTCTTTCAGTCCAAAAAATGGTTCTTTCTCTTAACAATAAATACAATACAAAACAACTCTCACGATGAATATTTTTAAGTATTCAATGGATGCTATAATGGTAACAGGAGAAGAGGCATAAGATTTTTTTCAGGATATTCTACTAAGTGGAAAACATAGAGTGGTTTTCCCATGGGTTTCTCCATATAGTGAATATGCACAGGGCTAGAAAATAAGAATTCAGGGTAGAGTAATCTAAGATACAGGGGCCATGGGCAAGTTGGCCAGCTACTTGATAAGACATTTCAAGATGGTTTATGCAGAAGTATCTGGTGATAGAGAAAAAAAAATATGTACTGAGTGATTTTACTCTGGTGAAATGCAGTGGTGTGCTGTGAAGCCCACCAAACCACCTGCAGAGATTCTGAGAAACAAGGTCTTCTTCCATTCATTGCATGACCAGAAGCTTCTAGGAGTCTCCTGAATACTCTTGCCATGCTAGGTTAGCTCCCTTTCATTCAGACTTGTTTTCTGAGTCAAGACTGTAGCTGTCTTGTGTTCAGTTTCCTCTTAAAATACCACTCTTTTACTATCTGGGACTTGCATATAACATAATTTTATCAAATCAAAAGCTCCTACCTCACCCCCCTTTTTTTCCATTTCCCACCGCTACTTTTCACTCACATCTTCATAACCATTTTTTTTCTGAAACCCAGTTGACCTCACTTGGTTTGAATGTGGATAATAAAGTCATCTCCTGAAGCATGGCTAGCCCTCTAAAGGCTGGATATTTGGACTCTCCCTCTGTAGCAGTCATCACATGACAATAGCTCCTCAGGTGGGGATGGGGCTTTACTTGTCCCCTGTCCATCCTGGGATTTTGCCTGGCTTAATCTTGTGCAGGTTCTGTGTATGCAGTCATAGCCACAGAGATTTATGTGTGAAGCGGTTCTATAAAGTTCAGATAATGTATTTCTGCCCCAGGTATCCACTGCTTTTGGCCAATACACCTATATTGTGCAATCTCAACACAGCCTTTTGTACTTGGTCCTTCCTGGAAGATGCCAATGGAATTGCTGGTTTAACATTTCCAGGTTTTGAAACCTTGTTGAAGTGAGGCTTGAATAAGGTAACTGCTTCTCATGAAGTTCTTGTAAACTGGTAGTCAAAATGTTTATGACTTATTGCAAATATGCCATAAAAATTTTCATGGAGATTCAATTGGTGAATTGTATGTACATGAGTACATTGATCAACACTGATACAATTTTTTGATTCATATGTGGATGAAATAATGGTCAACTGTGAAAATTTATATGCGTTCCATTCTGTGTGAGGACAATTCAGAGACTAGCCACATTATGCTTGTCACTGCTTTGTGAGTCATTTTACACTATTCTAATATCTATGTACCGTTGATGACTGAACATGCAATCATCACCTCCTGGCTTATTGAAAACACTTCATCATATAAAAGACATTAAACACTCTCATGTAAAGAGAGAGTAGTTAAAATTGGCCTTCTCTATTTTTTTCCTTCAACACACTAATGGTCATTCAGTTATCAGCTTTGAGTGATGCTAGTTATATTTTAACTTCGTGGCTAATTTCTTTTTAGATAATAGCTCAAGTAGTGACAGTTGGGAACACACTGTGAAGAGAGGACTTTGATTTTCCAGAATGCCTGTGAAGTGGACTTCTGTGCTGTTCCTACTGCAGATGAGTTGCTGCTTCAGATCTGGAAATTGTGGAAAGGTGTTGGTGTGGCCAATAGAATATAGTCTCTGGATGAATTTAAAGATAATACTGGATGAACTTGTACAGAGGGGCCATGAAGTGACTGTTTTGAGACCTTCCTCTTCTGTCTTTCTTGATCCCCAAAAACCATCTGGTCTTAAATATGAAACATTTTCTACAACTTCAAAGAATGATGAAGTAGAAAAGTTTTTTACCCAGTGGGTCAATATGTGGACCTATGATGTGCCAAAAGATTCATGCTTGAGATATTACCCATCAATGAACATAATGTTTGGGCAATTTTCTGATTTCTGGTTAAAACTTTGTAGAGAAGCAGTTTCTAACAAACCACTTATGGGAAAACTACAGGAATCCAAGTTTGATGTTGTTCTTTCAGATGCTATTGGTCCCTGTGGTGAGCTAATAGCTGAGTTACTCCAATTACCTTTTGTGTACAGTCTTCGCTTTAGTAATGGCTATGCAATAGAAAAGTACAGTGGGGGACTTCTCTTCCCTCCCTCCTATGTACCTATTCTTATGTCAGGATTAAGTGGTCAAATGACATTCCTGGAGAGGGTAGAAAATATGGTATGTTTACTTTATTTTGACTTTTGGTTTGAGTCATTTCCTGCTAAAGACTGGGATCCATTTCTCAGTGAAACCTTAGGTAAGTTTTGTTTCTCATCAGTAGTATAGGGTTCTAACTTTCATTGTTCTTTAAGATATTCTTAGGTCCAAATTTATCTTTATTACTGAAATGATTGAATAAAATATAATATTGTCTAACAATCTCACTAAATATATGAGAGAGTTTATATTGATCAACTACAAGCAGGTAGCAGTAGTAATACAGAGCATCCTTGGAAGCAATACAGTTATACAGTTACAAATTAATGGGTGACAGCTTTCTCTAAGCAACTCCACATTTATTTTATTGTATTTTTCTTGTTTTAAAAAGATATTAGCTACTTCCTTAATGTCCTGAGTGCATGAGTGTGTGTGTGTGTGTGTGTGTGTGTGTGTGTGTGTGTGTGTATGTGTGTGGTATGTTTCTGTGGTTTATGTATATTTGTTCTTACATTGTGTGTAAGTGCATATATCCATGTGGGCCTGTAAAAATGAAGGCCAGAGGTCAACATTAGGTGTGGGTCATTTCCCAATTTATATTATGAGAGAAGGTTTTCACTGGACCAGGACCTCAAAAATTTGGTATAGTGGCCTGGCCAAAAGCTCCAGGCATCCACTTGACTTGGTGCCCCAAGCACATGTGAAACATATTTGCACACCTGTGAGCACGTTCTAGGTAAGTGCTGGGGTTCAAAATGAAGTTTCTGGTGCTGCTACAGATGAATTTCACCAGCTGAACATACTTCCATCCTCAGCTCAATGAACTCCAAATGAAGAGAAACATATTTAATAGTATCTATGTAGTACAGTATTGGGGAGAGATTGTTTTGTCTTGTTAGAATCTAGTTCTGTTTTTTGTTTGTTTTGTTTGATTTTCTTTTGTTTTTTACTTAAAAAGAAAATGTTTTCACCTTACTTTCTAAAGAATCCCATCTCTTTAAGATATACTGAGGCTTTAATCACATACTCACCCCTCAAAACACAATCTACAGCATTATGTCCAAATCTTCATTTTCAAGAACTAAACTCCTGAATGTTAGACCCAAATATATTTTGACTGCATTATTTTTTTAATGTTTATTTATTACTTCAAGTTACATCTCCATCACAGTGTCCTATTTCAGCCCCTTACACTCCTGCCCTCCACCCCCTATCCCTTCTATCTCACTCCACTGGAGTGGAGTGTCCCTACATAACAGTCTCCCATCCAAGTTCAGCAGTCATATGAGGCCCAAGAGCCTCCTGATACACTGAAGGCCTACAAGCCAGCACCACTAGGGAAAAGTGACTCATTGATAGGAAATAAAATCTGTGTTCCTGTTCCCTTTGGTAAATTGGTTGTAGGATAGTTATCCTTTCATCTATGGCTAAAATCCGACTATAAGTGAATAGATGCCATGTGCATTCTTCTGAGTCTGGGTTAGCTCACTCACGATGAGTTTCTCTAGTTCCATCAATTTGGCTGCAGTTTGTATGACTTCATTGTTTCTGATGGCTGAGTAGTATTCAATTGTGTAGATATACCACAGTTTTTTGTTTTTGTTTTTTGTTTTGTTTGTTTGTTTGTTTGTTTTTGTTTTTTGGCCATACTTCCGTTGAGGGACATCTGGGTTGTTTCCAGCTTCTGGCTATTACAAATAATTCAGCTATGAACATAGATGAGGAAACTTCCTTGTGATTTTGTAAGGAATCATTCGGCTGTATGCCCAGAAGTGGTATGGCTGGGTCCCAAGGCAGAGCTATTCCAAGTTTTCTAAGATATCATCAGACTGACCTCCATAGTAGCTGCACAAGCCTGCACTCCCACCAGCAATGGAGGAGAGTTACCCTTTCTCCACAACTTTCCCAGCATGTGCTGTCATTTGTGCTTTTGATCTTAGTCATTCTGACAGCTGTGAGATGGAATATCAGAGTCCTCTTGAGTTGCATTTCTCTGATGATTAAGGATGCTGAGCATTTCTTCAAGTGTCTCTCAGCCATTAGGGATTCCTCTTTTGTGAATTCTCAGTTTAGCTCTGTTCCCCATTTTTTGATTGGATTATTTGGTTTCTTGCCATTTAATTTCTTGAGTTCTTTGTAAATTGTGGATATTACCCCTCTCTCAGATGTGGGGTTGGTAAAGATTTTTTTCCCAATCTACAGACTACTGTTTTGTTCGAATGACAGTGTCTTTTGCCTTTCAGAAGTTTTTCAGTTTCATGTGGTCCCATTTATTGATGGTTGGTCTTAGATCATGAGCTGTTGATGTTTGTTCAGGAAGTTGTCACCTGTGCCGATGAGTTCGAGGGTTTTCCCTACTTTCTCTTCTAGGAGATTTAGTGTGTCTGGCCTTATGTTAAGGTCTTTATTCCACGTGGATTTAAGTTTTGTACAAGGTGTTAAGTATGGGTATAATTTCATTCTTTTGCATATCAACATCCAGTTGGGCCAGTGACATTTTTGAAGATGCTGTCTTTTTTCCATTGTACAGGTTTGGTTTCTTTGTCAAAAATTAAGTGAGCATAGGTGTGTGGGTTCATTTCTGGGTCTTCAACTAGATTCCATTAATCCACTGATCTGTTTCTATACCAGTACCATGCTGTTTTTATTACTATTGCTCTGTAGTACAGCTTGAAATCTGGGATGGTGATACCTCCAGATGTTTTTTTTTTTTTTATTGTACAAGATTGATTTAGCTATTCTGGGTTTTTGGTTATTCCATATGAAGTTGAGGATTGCTTTTTATAGGTCTATAAAGAATTGTGTTGGTATTTTGAGAGGAATTGCATTGATTTTGTATATTGCTTTTGGCAGCATGGCCATTTTTATTATGTTGATCCTACCTATCCATGAGCACGGGAGGTCTTTCCATCTCCTGATGGCCTCTTCAATTTCTTTCTTCAGAGACTTGAAGTTCTTGTCATATAGGTCTTTCACTTGCTTGGTTAGAGGTCCCCAGGTATTTTATATTGTTTGTGGTTATTGTGAAGGGTACTGTGTCCCTAATTTCTTTCTCAGCCCATTTGTTTGTTGTATAAAGAAGGGCTTCTGGTTTTTTAGAATTAACTTTGTATCCAGTCACCTTGCTGAAGGTTTTTATCTGCTGTAAGATTTCTCTGGTGGAATTTTTTGGATCTCTTATATATACTATCATATCATCTGTAAATAGGAATAATTTGATTTCTTCGTTTCCAATTTGTATCCCCTTGATATCCTTTAGCTGTCTTATTGCTCTAGCAAGAACTTCAAGTATTATGTTGAAGAGATATGGTGAAAGTGGACATCCTTGTCTTGTCCCTGGGTTTAGTAAAATGCTTCAAGTTTCTCTCCATTTAATTTGATGTTGGCTACTGGTTTTCTATATATTGCCTTTATTATTTTTAGGTATGGTCCTTGTATGCCCATTCTCTCCAGGACTTGTAGCATGAAGGGGTGTTGGATTTTGTCAAATGCTTTTTCAGCATCTAGCGAGATGATCATGTGGTTTTTTTCTTTCAACTTGTTTATAAGGTGAATTACGTTGATGGATTTTCATATGTTGAACCATCCCTGCATTCCTGGGATGAAGTCTACTTGATCATGGTGTATGATACTTTTGATGTGTTCTTGGATTCGGTTTGCCAGTATTTTATTAAGTATTTTTGCATCTATGCTCATGCGGGAGATTGGTTTGATGTTCTCTTTCTTTGTTGGGTCTTTGTGTGGTTTAGGAATCAGGGTGACTGTGGCCTCATAGAATAAGTTTGGAAGTGTTCCTTTTGTTTCTATTTTGTGAAAGAGTTTGAAGAGTATTGGTATTAGCTCTTCTTTGAAGGTCTGATAGAATTCTGTGCTGAAACCATCTGGCCCTGGGCTTTTTTTGTTGTTGTTGTTGTTGGGGGATTTTTAATGACTGTTTCTATTTCCTTAGGGGTTATAGGGCTGTTCATTCTGTTAACCTCATCTTGGTTTAGCTCCAGAAGGAGAAATCTATCAAGGAATTTGTCCATTTTGCTTAGGTTTCAAATTTGGTTGAGTATAGATTTTTTAAAGTGGGACCTAAAGGTTCTCTGGATTTCCTAATGTCTGTTGTTATTTCTCTGTTTTCATTTCTGATTTTGTTGATTTGGTTTTTTTCCCTCTGCCTTTTAATAAATTTGGTTAAGGGTTTGTCTATTTTGTTGATTTTCTCAAGGAACCAACTCTTGCTTTCATTGATTCTTTGTATCATTCTTTTTGTATGTAAGTTGTTGATTTCAGCTCTAAGTTTGATGATTTCTGCCTTCTACTCCTCTTGGGAGTGTTTGCTTCTTCTTCTTCTTTTTTTTTTTTTTTTTACCAATTCTTCCAGTTCAGCTGTTAATTCGTTGATATGGGTTGTCACAATTTTCTTTTTGAAAGCACTTAGTGCTCTGAACTTGCCTCATAGTGCAGCTTTTATTGTGTCCCATAGGTTTGGGTATGTTGTGCCTTCATTGTCGTTAGATTTGAAGATGTCTTTGGTTTCCTTCTTTATTTCTTCCCTGGCCTACTAGTCATCTAGTAAAGAGTGTTCAGTTTCCATGGGTGTGAAGGCTTTCTTTTATTTCTGTTGTTGTTAAAGTCCACCTTCATTCCATGGTGGTCTGATAAGGTACAAGGTGTTATTTAAATTTTCTTGTATCTGTTGATGTTTGCTTTGTGTCCAACTATATGGTCGATTTTGGAGAAGGTTCCATGAGGTGCTGAGAAGAAGGTGTATTCTTTGTGTTTTGGTGAAACATTGTAGATATCTGTTAGGTCCATTTGGTTCATGACCTCTGTTAGACTCATTATTTCTCTGTTTGGTGTTTGTCTTGATGATCTATCCATTGTTGTGAGTGAGGTGTTGAAGTCTCCCACTACTAATGTGTGGGGATCCATGTGTGGTTTAAGCTTTAGAAGAGTTTCTTTTACATATGTAGGTGCCCTTGTATTTGGGGCATAGATATTCAATATTGAAATGTCCTCTTGATGAATATTTCCTTTAATGTGTATGCAATGCCCTTCTCTATCCTTTTTGATTAACTTCAGTTGAAAGTCTATTTTATTTGGTATTAAGATGACTACTCCAGCTTGCTTCCTGGGTCCATTTGCTTGGAAAACCTTTTCCCAGCCCTTTTTTTTGAGGTAGCATCTATCTTTCTTAGTGAAATGCATTTCTTGTATGCAGCAAAATGATTGGTCTTATTTGCAGATCCATTCTGTAAGCCTGTGTCTTTTTATTGGGCAGTTGAGTCCATTGATGTTGATGGATATTAATGATCAAAGGTGGTTATTTCATATTATTTTTGTGTAGGTGTTGTTTGTGTGTTTCTTTTGGTTTAGCTGCAGTAGAGTTTTTTGTTTCCTCTGTTTTCTTGGGTTTAGTTATCGCCTCTGGCTTGGAATTTTCCTTCTAAAATCTTCTGTAGACCTGGATTTGTGGGTAGATACTGTTTAAATTTGAATTTGTCATGGAATACCTTGTCTTCTCCATCAATGTTGATAGAGAGTTTTGCTGGGTATAGTAGTCTGGCTGAACACCTATGTTCTCTCAGGGCTTGTAGGACATCTGCCCAGGCTCTTCTGGCTTTTAAAGTTTCTGAGAAGTCAGTTGTAATTCTGATGGGTCTGCCATTATATGTTACTTGACTTTATTCTCTTACACCTTTTAATATTGTTTCTTTGTTCTGTACATTTGGAGTTTCAATTATTATGTGGTGAGAGGAGTTTCTTTTCTGATCTGATTTGTTTGTTGTTCTGTATGCCTCTTGGAATTTTATTTGCATCTCTTTCTTTAAGTTTGGGAAGTTTTGTTCTATGATTTTGTTGAAGATGTTTCCTGGACCTTGGAGTTAGGAGTCTTCTCTTTCCTCTATGCCTATAATTCTTAGCTTCCATCTTTTAATTGAGTCCTTGATTTCTTGGATGCTATGGGTGAGAACTTTTTTAGATTTCTCATTTTCTTTGGTTGTTGTACTGATTTCTTTCATCTAGTCTTCCATGCCTGAGATTTCTTGTATCCTATTTTTAATAATCATGTCTGTAGTTTCTGTTCCCTTCCCTTGATTCTCCACCTCCAGGATTAACTCTAATTGTGTTTTCTTTATTGCTTCTACTTCCAATATCAATTCTTGAACCATTTTATTCATTTTATACATTTCCTTTCCAACTTGCTTGTCTTTGTCAGCAAATCTTTCAAATCTTTCGACTTTTTCATTGCCTCATCTCTTGGGATCGTTGGCTTGGAGGTCTCTAATGGTATTCTCCATGCTTTTATTTGTAACATTGAGGACTCTTTGTATTATTTCAGTGTTTTCATCTCTTCTTGAAAGGACTCCATCATTTTTCCAAGTATATATTTGTCATCATTTTCATGTGTTTCAGCTGTGCTGGTTCGTTCAGGGCTTGCTGTGCTAACATTGCTGAATTTCATTGGAGTCATATTTCCTTGATTTTTGTCAGTTTTCTTCTTTTGCTGACTTGTAGCCATCTGGTTGCCCTAATCTGATTGTTCCTGATGTCTTCTGGACCGTTTCAGTAGCACTGCCGGTCCTCTTTAGGGGATTGCAGTGACCATGTGAATATTGGGCACTCAATTAGCCAGGAGATACCTCTATCAGGCAGTTGGGGCTACCTCCCAAGACCCTGTAGTAATCAGATCTGAGGGAGACTGTGCTGGTGCAGGAAGAGCAGCCCTCTACCCTGTGTGAGCGCAATGTTCTTCTAAGTGATTGTATATCCAGTAGAGGGACCTTTATGTCCAGCACCATTCTGGGTAGGCCCAGATATGCTTGTGTCTCCCTGCCAGCCACTGTGGCTTTTGCCCACTTCTGCAGCAAGGTTTGTGGGGGCCTCTGCTCTGGGTCCCAGGCCTGTGCCCCGTGGCAGTGGCCTATGCTCTGTACCCTGGACCTCTGCCCCAAGCCGCTGGTCTCCACTTTGGACCCCAAGTCTGTGTCCCTCACCACTAACCTCTGCTTTGGGCCCCGAGACTGAGATTGTGCCCCAAGCCATTGACCTCTGCTTTGGGCCTTAGCCTGTCCACTCGCTGGGTTTTTGAGTGGCTCTTGCCCACTTTCCGGGCTCACTCCTTAGCCTGGGTTCTTCACCACACCACATCTATTGTCCCTGCTGCACTGTTCCTTCCATCTGGGTTTTGTGCTGCAGCGCACTGCACCCTGCTGCCTGTGTCCAAGCTCTGCTGTACCCTGCTGCTTGAGTTCTCCAGCATACTGCTCTCCTCTGTCTGGGTCCTACACTGAGCTGCTTGTCTGCATTATCTGAACTTGTAGGCCCCTAGTTTAAGTAAGCCACAATTAAGCAAGCGCAAAGTTTCCTGTTTTCATAGTTTCTGAAAACTTTCCAGGTAATATTTCTATATGTTTCTACAGAAAATTGCATATCATTACATTTCTAATGTGAATGAAAAGTAAGGACAAATCCCAGAAATTCTTTCCGACATTATCCTCTTAGAAATTCCTTTAGAAAGCTAAGAGTCAAAAAATAGCTTCTTTATTGTATAAACTAAGGTGACCCCAAGAAAGGTTATTTCCATGGTTATGCTAGGATAGCTTGACTCTAGAGCTAGAACGTTCCTTTATAGTTCATGACTTTTCTGAAGCTTTAGAGAGCAAAATACATGGCAAATACATAGGAGCTTAGTGGATCGTATAATAGGATTGCGGAATTTCTGAGGCAATATTAGCATTTCATCTCAGTTTTCCTTTAACATGCATATATATTAGACAAACCACAAATAAATTACATGTTAACTACATTATCCATAAATGCATATATTAAGTAAACCACAAGTAAATTACAATTTAATTGCATTATATAAATATATATATTTCTTTCATGAATGCACACTTTATTTTTTAACAATATTTTCAAGACATATATTTTTATTCACATGGCAATATTTTCATTAGCATTCTGATCTTCAAACCACAACTCCTTCCCCATTTAGGAAGACCCACGACTATGGTTGACACAATGAAGAAAGCAGAGATGTGGCTCATTCGGTCCTACTGGGACTTAGAGTTTCCTCGCCCATCCTTACCGAATATTGAGTTTGTTGGGGGACTCCACTGCAAACCTGCCAAACCCTTGCCTAAGATAAATGCATTCTTTTAGCTTAGTTTTGTTTCATTTTAACTCATTTTAGTAAGAATGGTTCAACACCATCCTTTTAGTTTTTCTTCCAGTGAGACAGTATGATAAGTGGGGAAAAACATCAGGCCAAATAGATATTCAACGTTAAAACAGTCACAAATTTATGCATTTCCTTCAATTTATGGAATAAAAGGAGAACCTTGGGGAAACAGATGGATTAATGCTCTAAAATGTGATGCAATTTCACACAAAAACTATAAGATAATTAGCATACACCTGAAGAAATAAATGCTTGACATGCAGAGAAACAACATAGAGATGTTTCTGCTCAAACCACAACCAACATTAAATAATGCATTTTGAAAGATAAGCTATATTCACTTAACCTGTTATGTATTATAAACTTTGTCATGTTATTTTGTGTTGAAATTTCTCTAGTCTGGAAAGATGGATCATCAGGCAGAAGATGAGCCTGAAGCCTGATATGCTGAGTTTTGTCCATGAAAATAAACAAAATTGGTGGAAGGGGAAACCTTCTGAAGGTTGTCTTTTGTCTTCTTCCCTTCTCATCATCGCTATTTTATTCTCTCTCTCTCTCTCTCTCTCTCTCTCTCTCTCTCTCTCTCTCCTCTCTCTCCTCTCTCTCCTCTCTCTCCTCTCTCTGTCTCTATCTCTCTCTATCTGTCTCTCAATTAAAATAAATGTTAAAATAAATATTTCGTCTTCCACAATTGCCTGCTTATCAAATGTTCTTGTGAATTCTTTCCTTAAGAAAAAGAAATCAGGGACTGGAGAGATGGCTCAACAGTTAAGTACACTAAGTGTTCTTCCGCAGGGTCCTGGTTCAACTCCCAGCACCCACATGGCAGCTCACAACTGTCTGTAACCCCAGTTCCAGGGTATCCAACATCCTCACATAGACATACATGCAGGTAAAACAGCAATACACATAAAATAAAAATGAAAAAAGCATTAAAAAAGATACCAGAAGTTTAGAAATTGAATCCAGTGCCTTGTCAATATTTATACACTATGTAGTATCTGAACTAATTAATTTGCATATAGTCAACATGTGTCATAATTTTATAAGCATAGCTTCAGAAAATGATTATATAAATTGCATGTGTAAATATCACATTTTTGGAATTATTTTAAAACTTTTAATACTTTAAATCATAAGGGTAAAAGGTTTATACTCAGGAACTTATATGCATATATTACATGGCATTTAATTATTTTATGTTACTGTAATTTACACTAAGTTACAGGTCTCAGGGAGTTTGGATGGAAATTAAGAAAAGGGAGGGTAAACCACATTCCCTATGGGTTAAAAAATATATGTACATGAGGATTACAATTTTCTGATCACATCATGTGAAATATGTACTTTAATCTTAATTCTTTCAAATGATAATAGTTGAATACCTTTTTTCAAAGATGTGAGTAGATATACTGAGTACATATCACAAACATGGGATGATTAACACAACAATGTTTGTTTTATATGTGTTTGACCACTGATACTTATAATTCCTTTAATATTTCATTTTCCTCCTCATTTTTAGTAGTAATTTCAATAGTGTTTCATCTGCTATTGATTTCTGGCAGTAAACCCTTTTCTGTATTCACAGGAAATGGAAGAGTTGGCACAGAGCTCTGGAGAACATGGTGTGGTGGTGTTTTCTCTGGGATCAATGATCAGGAACATAACACAAGAAAGGCCAACACAATTGCATCAGCCCTTGCACAGATTCCACAGAAGGTAAAACCTGTGGGAGATGGCGTCTACTGAATTTACTGAAGTCTAAAATGATCTGATTGTGGAAGAATCCTTTATTCAGAATCAAGCATTGTGATTTGCCTTAGCCAGCTTAAAAAATAAAGATAACTTGAACATATTCTACTGAATGTGTTTTTGATTGACAATAATGTAGACATAAGCATTGTGATCACAAAGAGGAATGGAGAGTGAGCACATTCTAAACTCTTCTATTCTGATGCAAGTAAGTGTAAGCAAATTTAAGAAAATATCTAAATTCTAACCAGTCACTTACATCTTTTTCTTGAGCCTTGGTTGAAACCAGGAATTCAGGAATCCATTTGTTCAGGTAAAATATATTTGATTTAAAACCTTTACTAGCAGATATTGACAAAAAGGTCAGCAGTGTAGCATATAGACTTTCCATGGAATTCTTTGCTCTTTGTGAAATGTTGGGGAGACCAAGTTCACCATCACAGTTCCTTTGTGCCATGTTCATTGAGAGAAAGAAAAGGAAACACTGGCCTTTCTAGAAAGGAATCTGCCAAATCTGAAACAGGAAGATGGAAAAGAGAAGATAGAGTGGTCCTTCTCCTTATGGTGAACCATACATGATCAATCATCACCCATGGGACTATATCTCTACCCAGTTCAGTAAAATGCCTCCCATTTAGGAAGAAATGTGGAGATAAGGGAGAGTCCAGGAGAAATAAGCTTGACACAAGAGAAAGGCCAGGTAGGTGGGTCTCTTCCTAAGGTAAATGAAGACAATTTACCATAGCTGAACTTTAATCTGGAGTATGTAGGAACTTGAGTTTTGTTTTCTATCATATGAAGTAACCTATAACTATCTATGCTAGTGTTCTCTGAGGTCCCGAAGTTATGTTCAAACATAATACAGCAAACAGATAATAAGCATGTAGGTGATGCTTTAATTTATGACAGCAGTTTGGGATTCCTAAAATTATTCCTGTTAGTGTGGTCTGGCTTTGGAGCTTCTTAGGTTTTCACAAGCATATTAACCTATGCAGTTAATGTTTGGCATTCTATCATAAGGAGTACACAATGCATCAGTGGAACGAATGAAGCACCATTAGAATTTTGGATTTTTCTACAGCTACTATCACAAGTAGCAAAACAGTTCTCTTTCTTATGTGAAGGGAATGTACAATCTCAGTGATACTAAACTATGTTTCCTGTGATTCGTAAGTAAAACTGATTCCTTATGGAAAGATTGGGAAAATGAAGATATGGTTTTTTTGTTCATTAAAAACTTTCAAATCATTCTGATAGGAATGAGATGGAATCTCAGAGTCATCTTGAATTGCATTTCTCTGATGATTAAGGTTGTTTAGCATTTCTTCAAGTGTCTCTCAGCCATTTTAGATTCCTTTTTGTGAACTCTCTGTTTAGATCTGTACCCCATTTTTTGATTGGATTACTTGGTTTGTTGGTGTTTAGTTTCTTGAGATTTTATGGATTTTGAATATTAGCCCTCTGTCAGATGTGTGGTTGGTGAAGATCTTCTCCCAATCTGTAGGTTGCTCTTTTGTTTTAATGACAGTGTCTTTTGCCTTACAGAAGCTTTTCAGTTTCATGAGGGCCCACTTACTGATTGTTGCTCTTAGGGCCTGAGCTATTGGCATTCTGTTCAGGAAGTTTTCACCTGTGCCAATGAGTTCCAGGCTATTCCCCACTTTCTCTTTTATTAGATTTTTGGCTTCATTGTCAAAAATTAAGTGACTGTAGGTGTATGTGTTTATTTCTGGGTCTTCAATTCAATTCCATTGATCAACCTGTCTGTTTCTATACAAGTGCCATGCTCTTTTACTACTATTGCACTGTACTATAGCTCAAAAGACAGCATATGATGGCAAGGTTATGGAGAAAGGGGAACATTCCCACATTACTAATGGGAGTGCAAACTTGTACAACCACTATGGAAATCACTCTGGTGATATCTTAGTAGGTTTGGAATAGTTCTACCTCAAGACCCAGCCATACCACTCCTGGGCATATATCCAAAAGGTTACTTAATAATCCACAGGACATCTCCTCAATGATTTTCATAGCAGCTTTATTTGTAATTGCAAGAAACTGGAAACAATCCAGGTGTCCCTCAACAGAAGAATGGATAAAAAAGCTGTGGTACATGTAAACAATGGAATACTACTCAGATTTCAGAAACAAGGAAATCATGCAATTTGTAACCAAATGGATGGAACTAGAAAAGCTCATCCTGAGTGAGCTAATCCAGTAGAGCTACCTACCCCATTGTGGTAGAGCTATTCCAAGTTTTCTAAGAGATCTATTCACTTGTAACTGGATTTTAGCCATATAGTACGGGATAACTGTCCTACAATCAATAGACCCAAAAGAACAGGAAGATGAACTTGGTTACCTGTTAGGGGGACACTCCACCCTAGGGAAACTGCCATGCATGCCTCCTGTGCAAGAGGAAGCTCTTAGACCTCATGTGACCATTGAACTGAGGGGGGGCGGGTGATACAAGGAAACACCCCACACAGGAGGGATGGGAGAGGTGGGAGAGGGGGTAAAGGGTTAGAGGGAGGGGCTGGGAGGGATGAGAAGGAAGGTGTGGCAACGGAAACATAAGTTGAAGTAATAAATAGATGCTAAAAAAACCTTTCAAATCACTTTTTGTGGCTTTTATTTTCATGGTGGAGGCAGCACCTCCTCAACATGCAGAAGGGTACAAGCAAGCGTGTGAACCTTTCTGCCTTTTGGAAATACTGTGCCAGCAACCACATCACTAGTGGCAAGAGCCATGTATCAATAATGAAGATGAATGTGGATAAAGCTGACAAGGTCCTGGCCAGTTTAATGACCACTTTAAACACCTACAGTCTGTGAGGTTATTCCTAGGATAGGACACACAGAAGGCTCCATTCTCTGATTTGACATCATGGCACCTTTCCAAAGAACTTCTGAACAAAGATAATTGTGAATATTGAATGCTCTCCAAAATTAATAATAATAATAATGCCAAACTCTTTCAAAATGACATAGGACAAGTGAATATAAACTCTGGGATTGTTTTATTCTGGCATAAAATTAAAAGTGGTAAATTACAACTACTGTAAAAATGCACATAAAGAATAACTATTCTTTCAGGTGAATGAGTACACAAACTTTTCTTAAGTATATCTAGGTATTATTAACTCTCTCATGTCTACACATAACTGCACATGGAAAATTGTGACTGTATTCAATCTCATTAAATATAAAGAGAAACACAGGCAATGTTGCTATAGTCTATGTCTCAATTCTCTTTTCCTGATTTCCACACATGCGCTATGAAAGGCATCTTTGGTTAAGCAATGTCTAACTTCTAAAATACTATACTTTAAATTTTGAATCCTTGTGTAAATTATTGAATAATATCCAACAGGTTCTTTGGAAATTTGAGGGAAAAAAACCAGACACCTTAGGACCTAATACTCAGGTGTTCAAGTGGATCCCCCAGAATGATCTTCTCGGTAAGATTCTGAGAATCAATTTGTGGAAACACTAATAACACAATCAACTAACCTGGATTTTTAGGGATTCAATGAAACTGAACCAACAGTCAGGGAGCCTTTATGGACCTAATGTAGGTTGTCTGCATATATGTTATAGTTATATAACTTGGTGTTTTGAGGGACTCCTAACAGAGGAAGCAGAGATTGTTTCTCCCTAGAAATCTTATATCATATCTTCCAACACTATGAAAGTCCTTAGAGAAGGGGTTTCCAAGTCAGTTTCATCTGTATTCCTTGAAGTCCTATGTATGAAGTGTAAAATGTTTTCGACAATAGAGTCTTATTTGCAAATTCTGGGAAGCAGCCAAAGACAATGGCTAGAAAACTATTGTTTGCGGAGAGTCTTGGACCCTTTCCCCACCCTGTACAATACCAAACAATTTAAGGTGAAGTTTCAAATTTCTGGCATTGAATTTTTGTTAACAGTCTCTGGTTCCTGAGAGCAGTAGCGTCATACCAATTGGATAAGCTCCATTTAACTCCCCACTACCAAACAAAGAGAGAGAGATAGTTAGAGACAAACACAGACAGACAGAGAGAGTGTGACACACAAACTCAAAGAGTGACAGAGACAAACAGAGACAGACAGGCATAGACAGATAGATAGTGCATGTGCTAATAAGCATGCCTAATTAGTCAATAGGGAAACAACAGTGTTTCCCTATTTTTCAAGCACATTCAATTCCATTCTTTACCTTGGGAGGGAAAGAGAGTAATGGAAGAAAGAGTCAGGAAAGAAATAAGTGGCACTAAGAACATACAAATCCTTTATGTCAACAAATTATAACAAGCACAATGTGTTCTTGAGCATTCATTATCCTCCATCCAATAGGTACACTGTCTGTTCAACTGATAATCACTTTTCATTTTTGCAGTGTAATCACATACCACATCTGTCATTCATCATTCAACTAATTCTTCCATAAATCCTAGCATCACAACAAAGAAAACATAAGGTGCAACTCTCTCAGTTACTCTACTGTGCACTTAGCTGGTCTTGATCTGACATATTAAAGCCATTTAAGCAATTAGATTTAATTTTTATATTAAAATGCCCTGCTCCTTTCAGAACACATTTTTATGTATATTTATGATTTCAATTAGTATAATATCTGATGTTCTTCTGATCCTAGGTCATCCCAAAACTAAAGCCTTTGTAACTCATGGTGGAGCCAACGGTATCTATGAATCGATCCATCATGGGATCCCCATGGTTGGCATCCCTTTATTTGCAGAACAGCATGATAACATTGCTCACATGGTGGCCAAAGGAGCAGCAGTTTTAATAGACTTTCATACAATGTCAAGTTCAGATTTGCTCAATGCACTGAAGGAAGTCATTAACGATCCTTCGTGAGTATGACCATGTATTTATATATTTGTACTGTTTTGGAACCCAGGACTTTATAAGTGCATGCTGAGTATATTATCTAACACTGTGCTATGTCACAGCCCTTTTATTATAGGTAATTTAAGAAAGAAATAATGATAAGTACAAAAATATACATTGGTCAATGAAGGCATGTCTACGTGTTTCCTCATTATTTTTGTTTTAGACAGAGTTTGGATTTAACTTGACACACCCTATTTCATTCTACAAAGCTCTACAACATCAGATATGTACCAACACCCCAGACCACAGTGCTTTTCAGTTGTTTTAACTAAAACAACTTATCAGAGGTTTTAGGATAGCACATATTACTAAAATAGCCCACATATATGATAGAAAGAATCATTGAGGCTGGTAGCGGGTGTATTGTGGGGAAGTAGTTGGGAAACAGTGACTTTACAATGACAATGTGTTGATTATATTACAGCTGGGATTTCCAGCATGAGGACTATGTAAATTCTAATTTTAGGGTAAATATAGTTTTATATGTTAAGATACCTACTGATAGTTGAAATTGTTCTATAGGGAAGCAAATGAACTTTCAGCTTTAACTTTTACAAAATTAATACCATCAGAAAAAGAGGATTCTCCTTACAAATAGTACATATCCTTAGGTTTTAAATTGTGGTTCCCTTTTGGAAGAATTGAAAGTTTTTTTAAAATTGCTTTGAAAGAAAGAAATTGGTATATTGTGGTTTAATTACCAAGTTTCTTACACAATAATGACTTACTTTCCAAATTATTCCAGAACATGCATTGAATTAAATTATGCTTCTTCACATTAAATTATTCCTCAACATATTCTTCCTTTCATCAGAAATATTATGCATATATTTCATGCATAAAAACGATATTTTTGTTTTGAAGTGTGTTTGTGGTAAAAGAACAACAGACACATTTTAAAGCAACTTAACTGAATTTAAGTAGATTTTAATCTCTCTAATATAAAATTTGTAAAACAAATTTTCATGTTACAGTTTTTGAAAAGTAATATTTTCCTGATGAAATTCTCTTGTATGAATATTTGTTTACATTTCTAATCTTTAATTCACATAATGATGGTACTAGAAAATGGATATTATTTCTTAAATAGGTTATATATTTTGAAGGCTAATCATACACTGAATTAATCTTCAGTAAATTGTACAACATACAACCTAAGCTGCTGTATAACAATACTATTGCTGCCTCTGTCTGAAAAACACTGTCTTCTCTCTGTGTATTATGACTGCTTTTCTTGACTATATTATTAACAACAAGATGGGAAGTCGCTTCTATTGCCATTGGTGCTGTGTTATAATACAGCATATTCAGCTTTAAACTTGATGAGAAAGTTCCATAAATAGACTCCTTTCTTGTATTTACTGATCTGTAATCGTTTCACCAAAAGAATCAAACATTTCTTCAATGTTTCAGTGTGAAATATTGAGCATTCTCAATATGTAAAAATCATAAGTTGTAAATGAAAAGTGCAAACAGTAATAGCAAGAATTTACTTTGGTTCTACATCACAGTAAGAACAATTCAAAGTGCTCCAAGAGTCAAAACATTTTCACAGTAATAAAGAAAAATGTAGTTTTGTTATTTCCATTTAACAACAACAACTAGAAGAAGAAATTTATAAAAGGACCAAGAAGTGAGAAAATAAAAATTCACTGCACATTTGTATTTATTATCAATTAGCACTGCTATCGGGTCAGTACAAATTCCTCATCAGTCCCAACTCCTTATCAGCTTTTTGCAGATAGCCAAGAGGTTGGAAATGGCATGGATTTGCCATGCATCTTCAAATTGTTCTACTGTTCTTAACTTTTCATACCAGCTACACTCGTGATTGCTTTCTAAGTGACTCATATTTCTAAACCTCAAAGGCTGGCTCATTTTCAATTTGTTTATTTTGCTTTCGGGACTTAACTGGATCCAATTTCTTATTTATGAATATTTGTTTTCCCCTGCATTTCTCTTTATATATTTAAGTCTGTGTGTTGAAGAAGTACTAGTATATACATTATTGAAAAACATCTTGACTGTGATGAGTGACCACAATAACTATTTCTTTTATACTTTCATGTAGTCATCTTTATGATACATAAAATTTTATACACATGTATTTTCATGCTCATTTTGTAACTCAATGTCTATTGTGTTTTCTTTTAGCTATAAAGAGAATGTGATGTGGTTGTCAACCATTCACCATGATCAGCCTATGAAGCCCCTGGACAGAGCCATCTTCTGGATTGAGTTTGTCATGTGCCACAAAGGGGCCAAACACTTGAAGCCAATTGCTTTTAACCTCACCTGGTATCAGTATCATTCTCTGGATGTGATTGGATTCCTACTCGCCTGTGTATCAGCCATTGCTTTCCTTGCTGTAAAATGCTGCTTGCTTATTTACCGATTTTTTGTAAAGAAGGGAAAAAATAAAAGAGACTAGGGCTTTTTAAAAACAAACAGTCTGATTCATGGAGATGATCAGCAAGATTATTCCATTCAATTCTAACACTGTGTATCAGGTATGACAAAATTATCCTTCTTGTTTTAGAAGACTTTGGGCTGTTTTATTTATCTGCATATTTTACTCCTTATAAATTAAGAAATTAACTATTTTAAATTATTATATTCTCCTATACATAATTTTGTGTTGATATACTAATGTAATAATCCTGAGCCCAATGATAACCACTGAAACACCAACTTGTCTATGGGAGAAGAATAAGAAGAAAAATAGGAAGTTTTTATTGTGAATTTTCAGAGACATAATTTAAAAAATAAAATTGAATAAAATGGACTATCAGTGTCTGTCAAAAGGAGTACATATTTAAAAAGTGACATGACAATATATAGATGAATAGATAGAGAGATGATAGATAGATAGATAGATAGATAGATAGATAGATGATAGATAGATAGATAGATAGATAGATATAGAAAACTTTTAAAAGTGACAAGGTCGGTTTTGTTCAAACTACCAGGGTAAAGAAAAGAGGAATTAATGTATACTATATAAGAAAAACTCTATAAGAAAAAAGAGAGAGAGTGAGTAGGAAGCATAGGAGAGCAGCTTCCAAAAAGAAATATGACAGTTTGTTGCCCAGACAGTCCCAAATATCACTTGATATCATTGGACCATCATCTTCAGCCTTCTGGCCAAGCATTTTTCACAGACTAAATTGTGCAGCAGGAAATAATAAGGATTTTCCCATTCTGTCTCTGCAGAATCAGGACATCGACTTACCTGCATTTAAGCTGTGGTCCATCTTTGGACTGTATATAGTCTGTTGAGAGAGCAGGGGCATTTTTGCCCAATAGGAATTATCTCCTCATGGGAGATTTCTTTTTGATGCTCATTGTCTTCTTCCAAGTCAAATGGGAGCTGTCAGGAGCTGACTGTCTTAAGTCAAACGATTCTTATAATAATAAAAACATCTTTAAATGCCATTTTCTGTATGCCTCTGAGGGTTTTGAAGACATCTATTTTATTTATAAATATATCATCTATCTATCTATCTTTGAACAAGCAAACTGTAAATTTTTATCCATTTATTATCAGTTTAACCTAGTATTTGACATGATCAGGAGCTTGACTGGCCAGTAAATTTGTTATTATCCAGACTCCTAAATAGATTGCAATAGTAACCCATAAAAGGATCAGAAGTAAACCTATACTTTTAAATGATTTGTACAGGCACAATACCTTATACAAGAGTTGAAATATACATATTATGTGTCAAAATATAAAATTCTATACTAATGAATCAAACTTAATCTTATTTTTGTATCAATATACAAAATTCTATACCAATGAATCAAAATATAACCTTATTTAAAGAATAACAATAATTTTAAGTTTCAGAGCAGATTCAATAATCTATATAATTTCTATATTATATAAATATATTCCCTCCTTTTTCTTTTCAAGTCTTTTCCCACTATATAAGAGAGAAAGAAGGATAGAGAAAAGAAAAAGAGATCTCCAAGTCTAACTTCCTATACCTTGCTTAAAAAGACCATATAACAATTTGTAGCCATTACCCCTAAACAACATTTATAACACATCAAATGACCAAAGAATCATCCACCCCATTTTTTGGGAATGGGACGTCGCTCTCTTAAAACTTCTTCCTGCTGAATTGGGATGCAGAAAACCTGTTTGGGGGCCCAAATAAAATGGAAAAAATGGTTAATCAAGTTAATTGTAACATTTGTTGTCCAGTCTCTATGTGCTCAGCAATTTGAATGTCCTGAGCAGTTTGTAGTCTGGACTTTGGGGAGGAAAGTTCAGGGCTTTATTGACGTCCTGTTTGGAACAGTCTTTGAGGCTGGGCCATCTCAGCAAGCTGTTTGAAGTTCCTCTGGATGCAAATTTTTGAGGAAACAGCCTTTGAGGCAGTCTGTAACTTTATCCCTTCTTATGTCTTCGATGGGGTTGAAGGCATAATAGTTATAAAATTTCAATTGAACTTGAGTTGTTTAGCATTTAAAAGGATATTTTCAAGTCTAAATAAAATCTTTAGGTTTATAAATATAGGATATGATAGAAATTATTTTAGTTCAGAACTTTAGACACAGCAAGATAGATGATTTTTTTCTTCTTCAAGATTGCCTGATACAAATAGGCTAAACATTATGTGTATAACTTTTATATATGTTTTTCTTAATTGTTTCATATTTGTTATTATTTCTACTATATGAGTTAACAATTTTAGCCTTTATTTTTTAGACAAAAGGAGGGAATTGTTGGGGTAGTGTTAAGCATTCTAAATGTTAATTAATTGGTCCTCCTTGCTGTCTGTTACTTTCATTGACTCTGATTGGTTAAATAAAATGCCGAGGCCTGAGATTGGGCAAAGACAAAAAAGGTGGGCCTTCCTGGGATGAGAACAGGAAGCCTGTGCTTTAGACAGAGAATTAAAGTATTCCAGCCAGCATCAGGAGGAAGAGGAAGACACACACCATGGGTTAGAAAAAGGAACCTCATTCCACATGGCCAGGAACATCAGCATATCGTGGAGAATGGCAGTCCAAGGGGACGTATGTATATATGGGGTCATATTTGGGTAATAGAATTAAGAGCTAGCCTAGATGGGCCAGTGATGCACAACTCAGGCCAAGGCTTGTTAAAATCCAAAAAAAAAAAAAAGAAAAAAGAGAGAAAGGGGTTCTATAAACCTATAAGCTTCGGGAAAGATGCACCCCAGACTTGATTCTTGCTAACACCCAGCTTTTTCTTTCATCTGTTATTACTGACATGGAGTGAAGATTCCCTCATTGCCAATTGTCACTCTTCTTGTATGGCCATACTTCACACAGAGTCCTATAAAGGTTATTTTATTATTACTGATAAATTGTTTGGACTGAGTCCTGGCCTGACTCAGTCCAAACAATTTTAGAAGTTAAAGAAGTTAGATAGTTGACAGAAAACATACAGTTATTTTTTAATTTTAGTTTTGTTTTTTTTTTAATAATTTATTTTTTATTTCTTCAAGTTACATCTCAATCACAATCCCCTCCCTATTCCCCCCTCCAGTCCCACTCTTCCACCTTCCACCCTCCTCCCCCTCAACCCCCCATCCTCTTCCCTTCTTTTTTTTTTTTTTTTTTTTTTTGCTGTAATGTATGGAGAGAAAATGGGAACTGTCCAGGCAGCCACTGGTATGTAATTTCTTAGTTTTGGAAGCTGCAGGCCATGCACTTCCTATATCATCAGAAATATTTATCCCTCTCAGGTCTCTGAGGTGGTTGAAGAATAGATAGCTAGAGTCTCATAGCTAAATTTTGAGTTGTTTTTTAATTTTTTAATGTTTATTACTTCACGTTACATCTCCATCACAGTCCCCCTTCCACCATCACTCCTGGTCACACTCTCCCACCCTCTCCCCCCTTCTCCCACCTATCCTATTCCTCCAGTGTGGGTACCCTACATATCTGCCCTCTTCAGTACAGCAGTCATATGAGGGGTAAGAGCTTCTTCTTGCACTGGGTACCTATATGGCTGCTCTACTAGGGCAAATGTCCCACTAACAAGTAACAAAGTCTATATTCCTGATCCTTTTGGTGTGTTGGTTATAAGATAGCTATCCTGTACTATATGGCTAAAATTCAGTTATAAGTGAATACATGCCATGTGTCTCTTTCTGTATCTAGGTTAGCTCACTCAGGATGAGCTTTTCTAGTTCCATCTATTTGGCAGAAAATTGTATGATTTCCTTGTTTCTGATGGCTAAATAGTATTCCATTGTGTAAATGTACCACAGCTTTTTTATCCATTCTTTGGTTGAAGGACATCTGGTTTGTTTCCAGTTTCCAGGTATTACAAATAAAGCTGCTATGAACATAGTTAAGAAGATGTCCTTGTGGTTTGGTGAGGAATCATTTGGATATATACCCAGAAGTGGTATGGCTGGGTCTTGAGGTAGAGCTATTCCAAATTTTCTAATATATCCCCAGAATGATTTCCATAGTGGTTGCACAGGCTTGCACTCCCACCAGCAATGGAGGAGTGTCCCTCTTTCTCCTCAACCTCGCCAGCATGTGTTGTCATTTGAGCTTTTGATCTTAGCCATTCTGACAGGTGTGAGATGAAATCTCAGAGTCATCTTGAGTTGCATTTCTCTGATGATTAAGGATGCTGAGCAACTCTTCAGGTGTCTCTCAGCCATTAGAGAATCCTCTTTTGTGAATTCTCAGTTTAGCCATGTTCTCCAATTTTTTGCTTGGATTATTTGTTTTGATGGCATTTAATTTCGTGAGTTCTTTATAAATTTTGGATATTAACCCTCTATTGGAAGTGGGGTTGGTAAAGATCTTTTCCCAATCTGTAGGTTGCCATTTGTTCTAGTGACAGTGTTCTTTGCTGTACAGAAGCTTTTTAGGTTCATGAGATCCCATTCATTGATTGTTAGTCTTAGAGCCTGAGCTATTGGTGCTCTGTTCAGGGAGTTGTCACCTGTGCCAATGAGTTCGAGGATTTTCCCCATTTTCTCTTCTATTAGGCAGGATTTAAGATAAGGTCTTTGATCAACTTTGACTTAAGTTTTGTGTATGGGTCTATTTGCAATCTTTTACATGTGCATATCCAGTTAGACCAGCACCATTTGTTGAAGATGCTGTCCTTTTTCCATTGTACAGTTTTAGCTTCTTTGTCAAAAATTGACTCTAGGTGTGTAGGTTTATTTCTGAGTCTTTGATACATTTCCATTGATCAACTTGTCTGTTTCTATACTGTTTTTATTACTATTTCTCTGTAGTATAGCTTGAAATCTGGGATGATGTTACCTCCAGATTTTTTTATTGTACATGATTGATTTAACTATTCTGGGTTTTTTTTTTTTTTTTGTTATTCCATATGAAGTTGAGAATTGTTCTTTCAAGGTCTATAAAGAATTGTGTTGGTATTTGATAGGAATTTCATTGAATCTGTATATTGTTTTCATTAGGATGGTCATTTTATTATGTTGATCCTAACTATCCATGAGCATA
Source organism: Lophiomys imhausi (assembly GCA_907164525.1). Lineage (NCBI taxonomy): Eukaryota > Metazoa > Chordata > Mammalia > Rodentia > Muridae > Lophiomys > Lophiomys imhausi. The sequence goes on along the minus strand of CAJQZJ010031994.1, from coordinate 2,436,544 downwards.
GGAGATCTTTCCATCTTCTGATGAACTCTTCAATTTCTTTCTTCAAGGACCTGAAGTTCTTGTTGTACAGGTCTTTCACTTGCTTGGTTGGAGTTACGTCCAGATATTTTATATTGTTGTGGCTATTGTGAAGAGTGTTGTTTTTCTAATTTCTTTCCCAGCTGTTTATCTTTTGTATAAAGGCTACCAAATTTTTAAAATTAAGTTTGTATCCAGCCACTTTGCTGAAGGTGTTTGTCAGTTATAGGAGGTCTCTGGTGGAATTTTGGGGGTCACTTTTATATACTATCATATCATCTGCAAATAGGGATACTTTGACTTCTTCCTTTCCAATTTGTATCTCCTTGATATCCTTTAGTTGTCTTATTGCTCTAGCTAGAACTTCAAGTACTATGTGGAAGGGATATATGAAGAGTGGGCATCCTTGCCTTGTCCCTGATTTTAAAGGAAATGCTTTAAATGCTTTCTGTAAAGTTAATTTGATTTGACTACTGGTTTGCTGTATATAGCCTTTATTATTTCTAGGTATGGTCCTTGTATGCCAGATCATCCACTGACTCATCACTGGAATGAAGCCTACTTCATCATGTTGTATGATACTTTTGATGTGTTCTTGGATTTGGTTTGCAAGTATTTTATTCAGTATTTTTGCAGGGAGTTCCAATATGTAGTCTATATCCTGTCCACAGCACACTTGGGCTCAGGGAAGCTTGGCTCCTGTTAGCTCTATCACCCAGCTATTGATCAGCCAGATGCCACCAGATTGCAAATCCCAGGAAGAATCACTCTCAGTCTTATAGTACTGGCTCAGCTGGTCCTCTTTTGGGTGTCCAAACACCTGCATAGAAACTGTGAACTCAGGACACTGAAGAGGGTTTGGAAGTCGAAGCCACCAGTTGTTGTCCTGAAAAGATCCCATCTGGCAGCTCTTCCACTGAGGCAGGAAATGCTCTGTCTCCCCTGTCTGGCATCACTGTTCTTCCAGTGTCTACATGTCCAATACAGAGTTCTTTATTGTCCCTTTCTTTTATGAGCAAGCCCAGATAGACTTGCACATCTTAAATTGCTATTCAACAGGAGTATATCTCTGTGGTGGTCTGGTGGGTCTGCCTGATGATCAGAATGTGTCTACGTTTATTGCTGCCATCTTGTCTCAAATATCACTTTTCTATTGCTGAGATAAAACTTACCAAAGCAACTTATAGGTAAAAGAGGGTTTTGTTTTGTTTTTTTACTTACAGCTGAAGGAGTTAGAGTATATACTGGTGGGGAAAAATGAAAGCATGAGGCAGACATGGTGACAAAAACAGGAAGATTAAAGCCCACATCCTAAATTAAAAGTTCAAGCAAAGAGAAAAAACAAAAAACAAACAAACAAAAAACCCAAATCTCAAAATAATATACTTCCTCCATCAAAGTTAAACTTTCTGAGCTACCCCAAATGGTACCACCACCTGGGAACAAGTGTTCAAATACATGAGTTCACGGAGGTGTTTTTATTCAAACCACCAGAAATGTGGAGTCCTTTGGGCTCCAGTATAACTGGGTCACATGATATATGTATATTTAGCTTTTTGAGAATTCTTCATAGTGGTTTCCAGAGTGATCACACTGGTTTGCAATCCCACTGACACTGAAGGAGGGAGCCCTTTCCCCCACATCCCTGCAATACTACTGACATTGAAGGAGGGAGCACTTTCCCCACATCCTCACCAGCATTATTTGTCAGTCATTTTCTTGATCTTAGCTATTCTGACTGAGATAAGATAAAAACTCAAAGTTCCTTTAATTTTACCCTAAGTTAATGAAATAGTATCTAATTCTTGGTCACCCAAACAGTGTCAGGTATTTGTTTATTTTCATTTAGTAGGCGTCAGACATTCCTTGGCTCCTCCAACAAGTTCTGTGCCCCCAGTGCTCTAGCATATTTTGCAAGCAGGATAGATGGTAGGCCAAAGATTTTGTGGCTGGGATGGTGTTTACCTTTCTCTTTTGGTAGCCTGAAAAGTACATTTACAAACAAAAGAAAGTAGAATGTAGGGGTGAAGACTCCATATAGGCACCAGTTTGAACTTGTCCATGTTCAATGAGTTGTATGACTATTGACTTCAGCAATGGGACCCCTCTTTCATTTTATGGAAAGCATCATTTTATCTTAGGAAAACCCTTGGTTGTTTTGGGGATTTCCAAGGGAACCTTTTGGCTAACAACACAATGGAATATAACTCAGTTCCACTACTGGAAGCCACATTTGGTGACAAGAGATGGCCAGTTGAGGTTGTCACTCTTATTATTAGGACACCACATTAGGATTACGTTCAAATATTTAAGGAAGTTTCTATTGCACTAGGTTCCCATGTTATCTCTCAAGTCACCCTCAAATTCAGCTGACCTCCCTGCATTCTCTCTCTCTCTCTCTCTCTCTCTCTCTCTCTCTCTCTCTCTCATCTTTCTCTCTCCCCTATCTCCCTTTCCCATCCCATTCCTATCCACACCTGATCCAAGTCCACACATAAAATCTATTCTTTTTCTCTTTCCTGGGAGAGTCATAAATTTCCCCCTAGACCCAATCCTCCATATATGACTTCCCTGAATCTATGGATGTTAGCTTGCTTGTCATTTGTTTAATGGCTAATATCCACTTATAAGTGAATACATACCATATCTATGTTTTCCCATTAACTTAATTACTTTTTCATTTTACATCCAAATCACAGCCTCATTCCCTCCTCGCCTCCTAGTCTCACCCCCACAAGAACTTGCCACCTTCCCTCTGGCCTTCTTGTCAGGGAAGAGGGGCCCCCCAACTTGTGCAAGCACATCATATTGTATGAGGACTAACAGCTTCTTGGACTGAAGCCAAAGAAGGTAGTCTTACTAGAGGAAAGGGATACAAAGGAGGCAACACAGTCTAAGTCAGAGACAGCCCTAGCTCAAATTGTTAGGGAACTCACTTGAAGATCAAGCAACATTCAGCTTCATATGTGTAGGGGCCTTGGGTCCAGTTCATGCATCCTCTTTGGTTGGGGGATCAGTCTCTGTGGGATCCCACAATTAGTTAGCTCTGAAGGGCTTCTTGTAGTGTTCTTGACCCCTCCAGTTCTCAATCCTTCCCCTATCTCTTCCATGAGCCTCTCTGAGTTCTACATAATGTTTGGCTGTGGCTCTCTGGATCTGCTTCCATTATCTGGTGGGTGAAACCTCTAAGATGACAGTTATATTATGCTAAGCTCCTGTCTGCAAGGATAGCAGAGTATCATTCAGTAATAGTGTCACAGGTTGGGTCTCTCCAATGGGATGGGTCTTAAGTTAGAACAGTTACTGTTTAGTGACTCCCTCAAGTTCTGCTCCATCTTTATCCATACTTAGAAGTTCTGTACATCTTGTACACAGGGAAATTTTGGGTAGAAGGTTTTATGGATAGTTTGGTGTCTTGCTCCCTCCACTGAAAATCCTGCCTGACTATAGGAGGTGTCCACTTCAGTCTCCATATCCCCTGCTGCTAGGAATCTCAGCTAGGGTCACCTGCATATCCTCCCAGGAGCTTCCCCATTTCAGGTCTCCAGCTTGTCCCATAGATGTCTGTACTGATTTTCTTTCTCTCTCCTGGCCCTCTCACCCTCATCCCTGTTCTCCCCACAGCTAATTGCCCTCCATTCCACTCTTCTTCCCCTCTCTCATCTAGTTCACAATCTCCCCCTACTTCCAATGCCAATTTTATTTCCCCTTCTTAGTGGGATTCAAGCATCCTCCCTTGAGTCCTCCTAGTTACCTAACTTCTTTGGGTCTATGAATTGTAGCATGGTTATCCTGTACTATATGGCTAATATCCACTTATAAGTGAGTACATACTATGTGTGTCTTCACTCAGCTCCATCCACTTGCCTGCAAATTTTATGATGCTGTTATTTCTAATAGATGAGTAGTATTTCATTGTGTAAATGTACCACATTTTCTTTATTCATTCTCCAGTTTAAGGATATCTAGGTTGTTTCAAGTTTCTGTCTATTACAAAAAAAAGCAGCTAAGAACATAGTGGAGCAAGTGTCCTTGTGGTGTGGTGTAACAACTTTTGAGTACATGCCCAGGAGTGGTATAGCTGGGTCTTGAGGTAGAACTATTCCCAATTTCTGAGAAATTGCCAGATTGATTTCTAAAGTGGTTGTATGAGTTTGCAATCCCACCAGCAATGGAGGAGCATTCCCATTGCTCCACATCCTTGGCAGCATGTGTTGTCACTTGAGTTTTTTATCTTTGCTGTTCTGATGAGTGTAAGACAGAATCTCAGAGTTGCTTTGGTTCACATTTCTCCATAAGGGTATGGAACATTTTTAAGTGCCTCTAGGCTATTAGAGAATCCTCTGTTGAGAATTCTCTATTTAGTTCTGTAGCCCATTTTTTAATTTGTATTATTTGATTTGTTGGAGTCTAATTTTTGAGTGCTTTATATATTTTGGATATTATTTTTCTATCAGATGTAGAGTTCATGATCTTTTCACAATCTCTAGGCTGCTGGTTTGTTCCACTGAAGGTGTCTGTTTGTATTACAGAATCTTTTTATAAGGTACTATTTATGAAGTGTTGAGCTTAGTGCCTGAGCTGTTGGTGTACTGCTCAGGAATTTTCTCCTGCACCAATGTGTTCAGAGCTATTCCCCACTTTCTCTTCTATTAAATTTACTTCTCCTCTATTAGATCAAATATTTTTATACTGAAGTATTTGATCCACTTGGACTTGACTTTTGTGCACAGTGATAAATATAGATTTATTTACATTCTTTTTTAATTTATTTTTTATTCATGCAAGTTACATCTCAGTAGCTCTGAACTGCCTCAGATTTAGGGATATCTTTCTGCTTCTGCCTCCAAAAAGCTCAGATAAAGGCCTGTCCTGTCAACCCTGCAAAGGAAGCTGTAGTGACTAGCTTTGGCAAAATGTGCTCTAAATTCAATTAAATGACATGTGTTTGTGGTTTTGAAAAACACTTCAAATAGTTTAGGTTGTTTATTACTCTAAAATAAATATCATGTCTCAATGAAGTCACAGACACTATCTAGGACACTTAAGTCAATGTTGTCAACAAATGAACCTATGTTAGTTAACTTTTATGTTAAGACCTGGACAATGAGATAAAAAGAAGCATATTGCATAGAGAGTACTCAAGGAATAAGAAACAATATTAAATTCATACCATACCCAGGGAACACCATTGGTAGTTTCAAGGTTTAGACAAATGTACTTAATCAGAATGTCCAGAGACATAGCAGCAGGAGGAAATGCTTCTGGTTGTTACAAACAGTTTCCTAGTCTAGGAACTGAATTGGATTTTTTTTCATGATGGTGAGGATTATGATGAAAGTTCTGTGCAGGAAGAATCATAGTACAGCAAGTGCTTTCAAAACATGAATCTAGTTATAGATACAAATTGGGAAACAAAAAGATAAGAGGAGAAACTGAAACTAGAGAAGAGGTATCCCACATGACACATTGCCACTGTGAAGCTTGAGACAATTCTGTGTCTACTTAGTGGTCTTAAATCATGGCTTACATGTTCCTCACATGAAAAAGATTTAGCTCTCCTTACTAACTCTCCCTTCCTAGTTTAGAAATATTGCTTAACTACAAAACTTCCAATTGAAAATAAATATCTTAAGGGGATAAAGGAAAAACCGAGCTGGGACATGTAACTGAGGTGCTGGTGTGCTCTGGTAAACTCATCTGTTGGAGGTGGATGCAGGAGTTCATTAAGGAGCTCAAGGCCAATGTCACCTACACTCCAAGTTCTGAAAAAAAAACTGCTACACAAGACTGTTTCACTGTCTTCCCTGCCATTCTACTGTCCTTCTGCCCCTCAACTGTCCTCCCTGCCACCTATCAATACATAGCACTTGTGTGGCAAATCTATGTAACTGATTTTGACTCCCTTGTGAGGCTTCCTCCCAAAACAACAAATGTGACATAAGTCTGAAAAGGATATTCTCTTTAATTTACTTGTATGCATTGTCCCTTCAGCTATAAAGATAATGTCATGAGATTATCAAGAATCCACCACGATCAGCCAGTGAAGCCCCTTGACCGAGCCATCTTCTGGATCGAGTATGTCATGCGCAACAAAGGAGCCAAGCATCTTCGCCCAGCTCTGCATGACCTCAACTGGTTTCAGTACCACTCTCTGGATGTGATTGGATTCCTGCTAGTGTGTGTGGCAGCTGTGGTATTCACCATCACAAAATGTTGCCTCTTTTGTTGCCATAAGATTGCTAACTTGGGTAAAAAGAAGAAAAGGGAATAGCTGCAAGCAGCCTGAAGTGGAGAGTCCTGAGGGATGAGCCTCTGACAGTTGCTTCCAGCAAGAAGAGGTTTCCATGCCAGGTTTTTTCTGTCTGAAACAAGACAGTGTCGGGACTCCATTAAAGAACGCTCTCATGGATGTAACTTGAAGAAATAAAAAATAAATTATTAAAAATTAAAAAACCAAAAACAAAAAAGTAGTTTTAGCTTGTATTTTGGGGGCAGTTGAAAATTTATTCCATGTATAAATATAGTTGGTGCCATAAAAGAATGTGTCAATAAAGAGGAAAACACACACACACACACACACACAAAAAGAATGCTCTCATGGATTCGGTATATGTTTAAGACATGCAAGATTTCATGTCAAATATACACCCAAGGCTACAAAAACAAAATCGTATGTTCACTTTAGATTGTTTTGATGTAATTGAGGAGATATCCCCAACAATAATCACTGAGCTTAACTGTTTTTCACAAAATTCATCTGGGCCATAAATCCTTTGAAAAGACCTCTCTAAATATCAATTACCTTTACAAATCACAGCCTGGTCTGACTTCATTTGCTGGACTATTTTTCTTTCTTCTTTTTTTTACTACTCATAAGTAATAGGGTTCAGGTACTACACTCTGGTAATAGACTCACTTTTCCATCAGTATAAGGGAAGCCATTGTTTCTGGTTATTTTACTGTACATAGACCTCCCATCTTTATTTCCTAAAGGATCTGTGAGGAAGACTACCCTCCTCCAAGCAGAGGCATTGTTCCATGACATTCAGCACAATTGTTTCTACTTGATCCTGCTTAAATTTCTGGTAGTTGTGAGTTCCTATGACTTGACCAGATTATTTATTTACTTACCACCTTATCCCTTACACACAACTGACCTGAACACTGTCACTCTCATTTCTGCATTTTGAAGAAGACTTAAGCTGTCAAATTTACATTTTCTCCCACTTCTAAAATACACATATGAGAGAAGACTACATTTTTTAAATTCACAGCATCACCTAGCTCATATTATAGTCTGGATCTGAAATGTTTCCCATAGACTCGCAATCTACTTTGTTGATTTTCTTTAATTTGTTCATTCTCAATTTCTACCTTGATTCAGTAAAATATTAAATTCCTTTCTTCCTGATCTCCTTCCTGCTTCCCACTGATTACAACCAATATGGCCCAATTCCAAATTCCTATTCTCTTATTTTGTTTTTAATAAACCAATAGGCTCAATTAGTGCTGTGTACAGATGCATGCATTCTAGCATAAGCAGACCTCACCAGAGCACGGACGGTGTCCCAGTGGCCACCTCTCCCAGAATCTATGTCTGCCAATAGCTCTTTACTTATGTGGGGAGTAATAAGAGCTTCTCCCCACTCATTCTGGAATTTTAGCTACTTTGATCTCATGCAAGTCCTGTGCAGGTCACAAGTGCTTGAGTTTATAAATTCAATAGCCATGGCATGTCCAGGAGAAAGTGTTTCATAAGGTCTTCTCGTTGGATTATTACATTCTTTTCCCTTTCGTCTGCAGTAATCCCTGAGCCTTAGCATGGGACCTGATCATTCTCAGCCTTTGAACAGTTATAAGTCTCTGAACTCATTAGTGCTCACTGCAAAAAATGCTTCCCTGACAAAGGCTAAAAACAACCCAGACCTATGGCTGTTAACAAAGGTTCAGACGGCCATATTCTGCAGATCTCTTGAGGTTTTTAAAGATGCCCTATCTATCTCTTATATTTAGATAAGCAAATATTACTTGTCTCTTAGCAACTTGATTTCTGAGTAGTTTAGAAAATAACTGTGATAGACTGTCATAGTAACTAGCCTGTCTGAGCCGGTGTGGCTTCTGGCAGTTTCCCCATAGGTAGGGTATCAGGACTGTGGTTGTGGTCCTTCCAAGCAACTCTCCAGGGGTCTCAGGATCAACCTGTGCCTCTCTGTCAGAAGCTCTGTGGTTCAGTTCTGACCACTTGCTCAGGCAGCATGCAATAGTCCAGAATTGCTTTACTACTTCAGATTGAGATGCAGATGCTGTAAACTAAAGCAGTAGACTTAGAGCTCTGCCAAAGTGAGTTAAGGCAGGGAGTTCCAAGATGGAAGTTCACAAGGCATATACAGCACTTGGGCTCAGGGGGATCTTAGCCACCTTTTCCCTGTCAGAGGTGCTGTTTTCCAGAGTAGCCTGTCTAGGTCATAATGTCTTCTAACAGATTCCCTGTAGCTAGGGTATCAGGACTGTGGGTATACAACTCCCAAGCTACACTCAGGGGAATCTCAGGATCAACTTCTGCCTCTCTGTCAGAAGTTATCTGGTCCTGCATAGCCTGCCCCCTTGGGCAGCATGCCACAGTCCAGGACTGCTTCACTGCTTTGGGAGGAGATCTCGATGCCTTGCACTGAGGCTATAGATTGAGTGCCCTGCTAGAGAGGGCAAGGGCAGGGAGTTCCAATATGGAGTTCACAAGGCATCTACAGCTCTTGGACTCAGCGTATCTCAGCCGCCTTTTCCCTGCCTGAATTGTTGTGTTCCATGGCAACCCACCAGGGTCAGCAGGGGCTTCCAACAGTCCCTCTGCAGCTAGGGTGTCAGGACTGTGGTTATGGTCCTCCCAATTTGCTCTCAGACAAGTCTCAGAGCCAGCCTGTGTCTCTCAGATTGAAGCTCTGTGAACCAGGGCAGCTGGTTTCTCTGACTGCACGCAATGGTACTGAATTGCTTCATATCTCTAATCTGAGATGCTGATGCTGTACCCTGAGTGCACAGGGGAAAGCCTAGCCAAGGGCCAGGCAGGCAGGTCAGGGAGTTCCAATATGTAGTCTATGTCCTGTCCATAGCAACTTGGGCTCAGGGAAGCCTAGCTCCTGTTACCTGGATCCTCCTGTTACCAGTCAGCCAGATGCTGCCATGCTGCAAATCCCAGGGATAACCACCACTTATCATAGTGGCTCTGCTGGTCTTCTCGTGGGTGTCAGAACACCTGCACAGATGCTGCAGACTCAAGAAACTGAGGAGGGCTTCTGTTTGGAGGTCAAAACCACCAGCTGACATCCTGAAAAGATCCGATCAGTAGGCTCTTCTACTGTGGCGGGGATTCACTCTCCTGGTGGGAAGTGCTCCATGTCTCTTGTCTGGTGTCTCCATTCTTCCAGTGTCTATATTTCCAGTACAGAGTTCTTTATTGTCCCAGGCTTTTCTGGGCAAGCACATACAGGCTTGCCTCACAAACTGCCATTCAACAAGAGGATACCTCTGTGGTGGTCCAGTCGGCCTTCCTGAAGATCAGAATGTGTTCAACCTTATCGCCGCCATTTTGCCCACCCCCCTCCCAGCACGATGTGTTTTTTTATCTGCTGATGCCTTGGATGATAAACTTCCACACAAACCCACAATTATAGTAGTACAGTAAAAACTTTAAATTAATTCAATAAACACCCATTTTTTTTTCTTTTTTAGCATGGAAATTCCTGGTTAAAGAATGGCTAAATTTTCAGTGTTATTATGAAGACATTTCTTTTGAAGACAGATTTATTCTGTTGTTTTTAATTGTGTTTTTGATGTATGATCACACATGTGAGTATTGTTGCCCACAGAAGACCAAATTATCAGTGCTCTGGGACTGGATATACAGGTTGCCATGAGCCAGAGTCAGGTCTTTTTGTTTTTTAGGGTTTTTTTGGTACTGTTTTGTTTTGTTTGGTATTAAGTTTTTGGGTTTGTTTGTTTGTGTTGTTTTGTTTGAGACAGGGTTTCTTTCTATAACCATGACTGTCCTGGACTTGCTTTGTAGAGCAGGCTGGCCTAAAACTTTACAGAGGTCCGCTTGCCTCTGCCTTCTGAGTTCTGGGATTAAAGGCCTGTGCCTCCATGCAAAGTTCAGGTATATTTTTAAAGACTATTACTTGTGGCAAGTCTCCAGTGGAAGACTACATATCCAAGATATATAGGAAGCATGAATTGAACATGATTGGTGGAGAAAAAAAAAAACACAGTGCTGTGTGGCTAGGGATAGGGATGGATATGGGAGGAGTTAGGTGAAGAGTTAAGTTTAATGAAAACATATACAAAATTCCTAACTAATAAGTCTTTAAAGAAATCTCTAAAGACTGAAGAGATAACTCAGTGTTTAAGAGCACTGACTACTTTTCAAAAACATGAATTCACTTCCCTGCACCCACATGTTGACTAGTTCTGGCCTTATGGGCACCAGATATTCAGGTAGTGCAGAGACATACTTTCATACAAAACACAAGCGTGTGCGCGCGCACACACACACACACAAAACATAAAATTATTTATCTCTTTATTTTATTATTCATTTATTTATTTGAGACAAGGTTTCTCTGTGTAGCCCTGGCTGTTCTAAACTTGCTCTGTAGGCCAGTCTGGACTGGAACTCAAAATTTCACCTAACTCTGAATCTGATGTATTTATATTAAAGGTATGAGACATCATGCTATTTATTATCAGGCTACTGTTTTATTCATTTATTTATTTTATCTATTTTATGTATATTAAAAAGTAATTTAAGTTATACAGGGAGGATGGCACACATGTTTAACTCTCACACTCAGGAGGCAGATTCAAGTAGATCTCTGTGAGTTCAAGGCTAGCCTGGTCTATATAGGGTTTGAGAAGAGTCAGAGACTCATAGTGAGAGTCTATCTCAAATATATAATGCACAAAGACAAAGATGAACAAATGAAAGAAAAGAAGATAAAGAGATAAACAAAAAAATTTCATTTCAAACTCCAGTACTGGACAGTAGACTCAGCAGGTAAAGAGCAGTGGTTGGTTTTCCACAGGACCCAGTTAGATTCCCAGCACCCACATGGCTCACAGACATCTGTGGCTCCAGTTTCAGAGTATCCTATGGCATGCTCTAGCTGTGCACCAAGCATATATATATATAATATATATATATATATATATATATTATATATATATATATATATATGTATATATATATTTTTTTCAACATACTTGTTGAAAAACACTCAAAAAGCATTAAATGAATAAATAATATTTAAAAATAGGGACCTAAAATTCCTAGCAAGTAGACTTAGAGAGGGATTAGGATCCCTTATAACGATATTTCTTTAAAATAAAAACTGCTGTATGAAAATTAATGGGGCAATATGCCTTTAAATTCTTGATATTCAGAGACTGAAGTTAAGTGGTCACTAAAACAGAAAGGTGGTGTTCAAAGATAACCTTCAAATGGGTACATCACCCCAAACCCACTTGATCCCATCTAATGTGAACTGGGTTTCAGCTCAGGATTGTTTTTGATCCAAGTATTGGCAGAAGCCAGAGTCTGCTTGTGTTATTACTCAAGTTTCTCCCTTTAAAAAAGCAGTATTCTTTTTTTTTTATAATAATTTATTTTTTATTTCTTCAAGTTACATCTCAATCACAATCCCCTCCCTACTCCTCCCTCCAGTCCCACCCTTCCACCCTCCTCCCCCTCAGCCCCACCATCCTCTTCCCTTCTTTTTTTTTTTTGTTTTTTTTAGTTTAAGGTATTTATTTTTCCCCCCAACAGCTCTCCCTTTCAGTCCAAATAATGGTTCTTTTTCTTATAACTATAAATACAATACAAAACAACAGAAATAAATAGGCCACGATTATAAGAGTTATATGGCTTAGCATACATTCCCAATGTCCAGTCCATATGTATTTGGCACCTGACTTTAACATTCTACTATCTAACCATCTTTGTGAGTTTCAAGTTCTATATCTAACTCAGCTTTCATACTAACTTGCCTCATAATTTTAAAAATATCTTCTTAGATCCAGAACACCCTCTTGATTCCTAAACAACTCAAAATTTAACTATGAGACTCTAGGTATCTATTCTTCAACCACCTCAGAGACCTGAGAGGGATAAATATATCTGATTGTATAGGAAGTGCAGGACCTGCAGCTTCCAAAACTAAAAAATGACATACCAGTGGCTGCCTGGACAGTTCCCATTTTCTCTCCATACATTACTTCTGTCCAAAAAGGACAAAACATGGAAGCAGGTAAGTCGACAGCCTAGCTCTGCCAAGACAGGGTAGGTAAGTCCTTCATAATTCCTGCTCTACAACCAATGTCTGTCAGAGAAATGGGGCCAAATGGCTGAAGATTGATGCTGTAATGTATGGAGAAAAAGCAGTATTCTTTTGACCCTTCTTAGAAAAGTTTTCTTCTGGCCAGTGTTGCCTTTATAGCTAGGTCCTGTACCAGGGACGTTGACATAATCTCCTTCCAAATCCACACAACTCTCTAGGCCAGCTTCTGCTCTCTTCCTTATTTTGCAAATGCATTTATTTCTAGCGTCATCTTTGGTTGAATTGTCCTGGAGTTAAGGTGTGGGGTCACATTCTTTCCTGGGTTTGGAAGGAGCAGGGTTCTGGATTAATCAGCTTTCTTTTCTCTCTTTTCATTGGTTACTCTGCATCAGTTGCAGGTGCTCTGTTTTTTACTCACTTGGTCAGGACTGATGCTTCCCTGGACAATGTGATCACATTTAATTTCCATATCTTTTGGGGGTGAATATTCTTTACAGGTAAGACAGAAATGTTCTCACAAGGCCAAATGCCTTTTCATTAAATGAATTGGAGATTCTGGTGCTTCAAATTCTGACCCTTTCAACTATTTATAGTTAAAGAGCTCAGTTCTGCGTTGGTATAGTAAGATTGCTTCTAGGATTTGTGCATATTCTTTTCATAGATGATTTCTGTAGGAGTTAGATAAATTAGATTTAGGAAATATATAGGAGTTTCTGATACTGTCTCTTAATTCGGGGCCTGAAGAGCATTATCAGCATGAAGTCAGCAAAAACAGGAAAGACTCAATAGACTGAAAAACAAGTTTGAAGTCAGGAAAAACAGGAAAGACTCAAGACTTGAAGAAACAAAGTATCTGGCCTGACATTGTTTTCAGCTGCTAAGTGGGCGGAGCCCAAATTAAGCTGAAACAGAGTTCCTCCTATTTGAGGACAGTGCGTGGAGCCGAGAGGAGAAGAGGCCCCTGATGCTAGAGAGCTCCAAGAGTCCTGCTGAAAAAAGGGCTGGCCATTGATGGCCAGCTCTCTCCCTGAAGCAGAAAGAAGCCGGTGAGCAAAGAAAGCCTGAGCAAGACACCAAAAGGCCAAGGACTGGACCCTGTGGCTCAGCTTTTGCCTAGAGGGGTTTGATCTGTCCAAACAGTGGCCTAAAGGAAACGGTGCCTGGCTTTAAGGACTGAGGCAGAGCAGCTGAGTTCCTGATTCAAAAGAAGTAAGTTGGCCTGCAGACAGCTGGGATCTCCCACAGAGAAGAAAGCATGAAGCCTTATTTAAGGTGAGACTGCAATAACCAACTTGCCCTGATGAACCTGCATCTGAGAGATCCAGAAAAAGGACTGCTAAGTGTGTTAAAGAATCTACAACAAATACTGTGTTCCTGACGACTGAGGACCTGCCCCAGAGACTGTATCATTCTAAAAGGTTATGAAAGTAGTTGTTATGATTATCAATAGGTTTAGTGGATAGGTTAAAGGGGTTGTAGGAATTTATAGGATTAATAGTTAAGAAATTGTTGGTGTTTGTTATAAGTGAATTTAGTTATAAATAAATAAGTGTTAAATAATAATTTAAAAGTTCGGTTTCAGATTTCCTTCTTGTTGTGGATAAAATCTTGTTAATTTCAACTGGTGCCTCTATATTTAAATAGAAGTACTCCTATCTGTTCTTAAATAAAATGCTGACAGGACTCTTGAGGGAGGCTGGCAGAGCTTTGGACCTAATAATGGAGATCAAGGCACAGCAGGCTTCTCATTTCTATTGGCTAGGAGTTCCTGGGTCCTAGCTGTTCTCCTCAGGAGAGAATGTTGTGGAGCTGGGGTGAGGATGGGGCAGTGTGCAGCTCACCTCTGCATGTTGTGCCCCAGGATGACCCAGTAGGTAAGGGAAGGGTGGGGTCAGGTTTAACTTGGGTGCTCCTGGGGTACTGCAGTTCTACATATTCCAGGGACCTGGTAGGCCTCCTTGGAGAGAACATTATGGGACTGAGGGGAGCAGCATGAAGCTCCCCTCTGCTGGTTCTGCCCCAGGTGGACCCAGCAGGTAGTGGAAAGGCAGGGAGGGGTTGAACCTGGGTGTTCCTGGGGACTCCTGTGCCTGTGGCCCAGCAGGCTTCCTCCAGAGAGAACATTAAGGATCTGGTGGGTGGGCATCACGCAGCTTACCTCTGCTGACTGTGTTCCAGGTGGACCTAGCAGGCAGGAAAAAGGTGGTTCAGGCAATATTTATTTTTCTAGGTCTGGGATAACTCACTGTCGGCATGATTTTTCTAGTTCCATCCATTTGCAAGAAAATTTTACAATTTATTTTTTTCTATAGCTGCTGAGTAACACTCCATTGTTGTAAATGTACATTTTCTTGATCCAATCTTCTGTTGAGAGAAATCTGATTGTTTCTAGTTTTTGGCTGTTATGAATAAATCTACTTTGAACATAGTTGAGCAAGTGTCCTTGTGGTAGGATGGACCATCTTTTGTGTATATTCCCAAGAGTCTTAAAGAAGATCAATTTACCTACTATCTGAGGAAGTCCTATATTGATTTTCATAGTGGCTATTACAAGTTTTCACTCTGACAAGCAAGGAAGGAGTGTTCCCTTGTTTCACATCCTGGCTAGCATGATCTGTCACTTGTGGTTTTTATAAGATGAAATCACAAAGTAATTTTGATTTGCATTTCCTTGGTGGCTAAGGAAGCTGAACATTTAAATGTTTCTCAGCCATTTGACTTTCCTATATTGAAAAAATATGCTGTTTAGATCTGTACCTTGTTGACATTAAGTGTTGTTTACCTATAGTCTTTTTAATGAGTTTATCCTTCTCTCCTGTAAATGATATTCTTTTATATCCTATGTAGAGCTGTCTTGAAAATAATTTTTGTCAGCTGGCTTTCATCATGCATTGTTATCCTGTAACTTTTAATTAGTAAAAATAGTTTTGTTGGTTACATCGTGTTGTTATTCTGGTAGCCCTACACTTATATGTGAGACTCAATCCTTCTCTCAGTTTGCCTTTCTATCTGAAAAAAATTGTTTTCATATAATATATTCTGATCAAGGTTTTCCTTCTCCGGTCTCCTGCAAGATTCTCCTCACTCATTCAACTCTAGACCTTCTTTCTCTATTTAGAAACGAAACAGGCCTGTGGGTTCATTTCTGGGTCTTCAATTTGATTCCATTGATCCACTGGATCCCAATTGGATTGTTTGGGAGGTTTTTGACATCTAGATTCATGTGTTCTTTATATATTCTGTATATTTACTCCTCTATCAGATATGAATTGGAAAAACTTTTTCCCATTCTGTAGGCTGGCTGACATTTTGTCTGGATGATGGTGTCTTTGGCCTTACAGAACCTTGTCAGTTTCATGATGCATACCTCCCCTTCGAACTCAGAGAGCCCTGTGGAAGAGAAGGTGGAAAGAATGTAAGAGTCAGAGGGAATAGAGGACACCAGGAGAGCAATGCCTTCTGAATCAGTTAAGCAAGGCACATCTGAGTTCACTAAGTCTGAAGTAACAACATTCAGTAATAAGCACAGGGCCTACAAAGGCATGAACCAGGCCCTCTGCATGTATATTATAACTGCTAGCTGAGTATTTATATGGTGTTTCTGACTGTGAGAATGAGGGTGTCCCTGATTCTTGTGCCTTTTCTTGGGACTCTTTTACTCCTGTTGAGCTGTTGTCTCCAACTTCATTATGATATCTTGGATTTATTTTATTTTGTCATGTTTTGTTGTTAACATAGAAGCCTGTACTTTTTTAATGAGAGATGAAAGGGAGTAGACCCAGAAGATCCTCCTCCCTGAAGGGGAGGTGGAGAAAAAATTGATGGAGTGAAAGAAAGGAAAACTATGATCAGGAAATATTTATGAGAAAAGAATCTAGTTTTAGTAAAAGGGAAACAAGAAAAATATTCTAGACAATATATAGTCTATGTGGTCATCATTTGGAAACTTTCATAGGTTTTTTGTAACTTCCTTATTTTTATTGCATTAAACACACATTCTCATATAAATGTTTTGTCACATATAAATAAATAAAAATAAGGTCATGTTACAAGATGTGTTTTTGAAATGTTTAACCATTTTTTTTTCTTTTTTTTTTTTTTTTTTTTTTTTTTTTTTTTTTT
>CAJQZJ010031994.1:2368881-2419975 GCA_907164525.1 Lophiomys imhausi | reverse complement strand
TGTAGCCCTGGCTGTCCTGGACTCACTTTGTAGACCAGGCTGGCCTTGAACTCGCAAAGATCCGCCTGCCTCTGCCTCCCAAGTGCTGGGATTAAAGGCGTGCGCCACCACCGCCCAGCTTGTTTAACCAATTTTTAAAAAATTTTTACACCAATGATTAAAAAGTCTTAGAAAGTCAACATTTCATGTACTAAAGAACTAATGTTTTTACAATGATAAAACTAAGTATAATGTAAGAAAAATAATGAATTAGTTAAAAGATCATTGTACAAATATGAATGGATATAAAAAACTTGCCTCACCTAGCTTCCTAGTCATTTCCTTTAAACACAAAATATTACAGTTTGTTTGATTCTCACTTTGTTTAGTTTTTTTTTTTTTTAACAAGATTTTACTGTGGTCTTGGATACAATATGTAGCTCAAAACAATCTTGAATTCCTGGTTTTCATGCCCTCACTTTTCAAGGCCCTGTACTTGAACATGAAGTATGTGGTGTTTGGATGTGAACCCATGTCTTTGTGTGTGGCAGACAAGTGCTTCCCAATAAAAATGCAGCCCCAGACCAAGCTTTGATTTTGTGTATTATAAAAGGCTATACATTGAGGGCTTAGTCTCCAGATTTTATCTGTAAACATTTTAGATATTGAGATACAGAGAAAGGCTATTATGATACTTAGGAAGAGCTGAGGTACATGATGGCCTATCTCCCACCTTTCCAAAAGAAACAGTCCCAAAAGACTGGGGTTGAAACTTTTAAAACTGTGAGCAAAAATGAATGTTGTCTACTCTTAAATTAACTATGTCAGTTATTGTTCTAGTAAGAGGAAAACAACATATAGTGGAGTAGATATTAGGCAATGTAAGATCATTATATTTGTAGCTAACAACTGGATTTGAAAAGATGAGGTTGCGATTTTGACATATGAAAAATTTTTGATTTCAAACACATTTTAGCAAAAACTTTGTAAACTGATTAAGCTAAGACCAAATCTCCATCTGTGAATTTTTAGTAGACATCTTCCGTTGTAGTTTAAGTATTCCTTGTAAGGACAGAGAGACCTAAGAGAAGGGCTTTCCTGTGTTCATTGTATACATCACATTCTACAGGGACTTTGAATTGATACCAGAGCTAAAAGTGTCTTACATACAGAGTTACATAAAAACAGTGAACATTAAAAAAAGTAAATTGGAGTAAATACTTTTGGATTTTGAATAAGGCTCTTTTACTAAAATTCTGAATTTCAAAACATTAACCTGAAAATTGAAATTTCTTCACTTCTTGCCACTAAAGAGAGATTTAGATAGCAAGATTGGGAAACTTTTTCAAACTTTGACAATATATAAAGGAATATAGAAAGTAAAAGAAAGAAATATACTGTAATTTAATGTCAAATACTTTTTACATATCTCATGATCAAAGAAAAAAATATACTGAATGAAATGAGTCCCAGACAATCTGAAATAAATTGATTTTGTGAAAGTATAGTGATAAATCAATTAAAAGTATCTAAAAATACATTTTACCTTTCAAAATATTCTGTGAGCACTGGAGCTCAGAAGTTAAAAGCATTTTTTCTCTTGCAGAGGACCAGATTTGATTCTAAGCACCACCATTGGGAATCTTAAAACTTCCTATAACTCCTGTGAATTAGACACCCTCTTTTAGCTGCCATAAGTATATCTGTACTTACATACACATGCACATGTATACAAAAATAAATAAGTGAATAAATACTTCTAAAACACACACACACATTTATATATATATATATATACATATACATTCCAATAGCGAATAATAACAGTATGAATAAGTCTTAACAGAATAACTTCTTAGTGTTCCCATATAAGTGTATTCAAGAAAAAAGATGCCCAACTTTTGTGGAAATATTGTATGGATTCTGCCAGAGAAGACTACTTGGGCACAGGATCAATAGAAGGACTTTATTATACTCAGAAGTCAGTAGAAAGTCTTTATTCACTAGCCAGCTAATACACTAGGTGCTTGGGAAAACAGAGGAGTCCCATGGCTGTCTCGGGTTGAGCTTTAAAGCAGAAAAACTACATCCTGGATTGACATACCCCAATTAGCAAGAAAAGTCAGCCAGAAGTGAAACTAGAAAAGCCATGAAGGAAAGTTAGTTCATTAGGTATATTCCCAGAATGGTGGGCTTTCATGGACCAGGACTTTGTTCTTGTTACAAGAAAACATAAAGTTTAGACTTTAACTTCTTGATTGCTTTGTCCTTAAAGTAAACCAGAGATGAACAGCAAAATTTGGCAGAAACATTTACATTGATTACAACAGGATACTTGTACAGTGGACATCATTTCTGCTGACACATACCAGAGCATATGTAGAAAGGTGGATCTCTGTGAGTTCAAGGCCAGCCTGGTCTACAAAGTGAGTCCAGGACAGCCAAGGATATACATAGAAACCCTGTCTTGAAAAAACAAAAAAAAAAAAGAAAAGAAAAGAAAGAACAGTTCAGAAATAGGAGTTTCTTATCTGTAACTCTTCATATGACTCTAATATGTAATATTTACTACATAATACTCACATATGAGAGGTGATTAGATCTTAGTTGAATAGTACCAGGTACAAAAACAAGAGAATTAAAATAAATAAACTTTGTTAACCATGAGTTCATGTTCCATGGGTGTATTTACACATAGAATTACATCATCAGTTTATCAATTCATTGATGTGGTTTGAAGTTATATGTTAACTACTTGATTGATTCAACTTTGCATAAAAACATAAAAATCTGCAAAGAATAACAAATGTCAAAAAACATTCAATTTCAGCAAGATGTCTATGAAACAGACTTCAGGAACCCCATGACCAAGGAGAAAAATCTCATTTTAAGAACAGGCAGTTGTACTTATCTGGAATCATGTTTGATCTGTGGCTGGTGGATCTAGGCTTTATGACTAGATCTCAGAAAGATAAATTATAATACGGCAGAAACTTGAAAAACAGCCTTGGGTTACTAGCATGAACAATTTTTAAGCCAAAGGAGATTTAAAATCTTAAACTTGTGACTAATCATCTAGTGATATGTTTTACCAGAGCTAGACCAATAACTTATTGGAATTTTAACAGAAACATAGCAAGGGGAAGAAGCTAACTGTTTTCCAGTTTGGTAGCAAGGTAGACTGAGAAGGCATCTGAAGCCTTGGTTTTTGTTGTTAAACTGTTAATTTTTTTATTATTATAGACATTAGACTCATCAGGGATCTGAGAACAATAAATATCTTCTGAGTAAGAAAGGTCAATTGGCTTCCAAATCTATAAAAAAAAAAAAAAAATGACAGTCTTTACCTTGACAGCCAACCCATTTTTCCTCTGTTTCTGTGGGGCATCCATCTTTGGCCACAAGTACCAAAGTATGACAGACTTTTTGCGAGACAGGAATTATGAAGGACCGCTTACCTTGTCTTGGCAAAGCTGGCTCCATCTGTGTCCAGCACATTCAGCTTAGACAGCATGCTGTCTGCTGCTGAGGCAAAGGGCAGTCTAGCCCAGTGGCCAGCTTTGTCATATTTAAAGCAAGTCTCAGGTTGAGTTTCTTCTTACCCATTATCTTCTTTGGAGGAAACTAGGAATGCTGTCAGGAGCTGGCATGTCTATCAGGAAAAGCATTTTTGTATATTTAAATGTCATGTTCTTCAGATCTCTGAGGTGTCTGAGTACCATCTTATCTAAGATAGATCTTGTTTTTAGTTAGTTACTCTCTGATTGACTGTGAAAGCAGGTATAGGAAGCTAAATAAAGCTTAATCTTGTAACTAACTGTACACCTTTTTTAAAATGCAAATAAGGTGACTATCAGCTTGTAAAACATGAGATTTATTGGTTTCTTAGTCTAAAAAGAGGCTACAGTAATGAACAGAGACCATCAAAACCAAGAAGCTCCATAATTGTAACAAAAACATAACTGATTGACTATCAACCTGCAAATCAGCATCTATAACATATCTTCAACCATTTTTGTCATATTTTAACCTTTTTCCAACCTTAGTAACTTACAATTACCAAACCTTAACATCTTTTCATATAACTTGCATTTACCAAACCTTAATATCTTTTCATAGTAACTTGCATTTACATCCTCAGACCCTCACAACTTGCTTAAGCTTTTCATCCTTTGTTTCTCATGAGGACCCCAATGATCCCTGACTTTTATGTTTCTCTCTTTTTTTATATTTGTTTCTGTTCAAATAATTAATTATCTAGGTATACTCAGACATCAGATATTCTGAACAATTTTTCATTTTCAATTACAAAGCATAATTAAATTCAAGCTGTTTTTTTCTCTGACATACATATGTTTTCATGGCCAAACCTTTATTTATATCAACATCCTCCAGCAAACTTTCTTTTTAACTTTGTTGCATTTTTCAACAGAAAAACTTTGCAGCACTTGTCCTTGTGGGACCCTTTTTATCTTTTTTGATGGTAACAAGCCTCTCTTAGCCTGCCTAGTTTTCATTTCTGCCTCTGGGGAGGAGGGGTGACCCCATAACTCACCCAGCTCAAGACAGCTTTTACCTTAGGTAGTCTTTTCTATTAGCTGACCATTGGAATTTCAGAGCTGCCCTGGTGGAGAAGAGGGCCTTGTCCCCTCATAATGATATTGGCAGGGGAAGATCAGCGAATCCCTATCTCCTCCTCCATCTTGGTCCAGGTGCAGACCACAGGAGAAGGGAGATCAATCTCAGTGTGGCACAAGGGGAAAGGCAGCCAAGTCTAAGGCTGTTCCCATGGATTCAGAGAAAGACATAGACAAAAACATATAAACAAGAAGACAAACATAAAACCAGCATACAACAACTGGCCAAGCAGATCCTGAACAAGCCTGGAATATCAGCCCAAATTAGTCTGAGACCAAAGCAAGGAAGCAATCACATGGACTATATACAGTTTACAGCACAGCAGTGAGACAGTACCAAGCTCAATCCAAAAACTGGCTAGACCAGACCAGTTCCCGTTCCCCCACTGCCGCTGGAGATCCAGGCAAGAAGGGAGGCACCTCTTCCCCCTTCTTTCACAGAGAGAGCTGGAGCGTCCTCCAGGCTCCCGCTACTGGCAGGATAACAAGCATGTCTGCTCTACTGCTCGGTAGTAGCCTGAATTATCTGACACAGAGAAACCAGAAACTGAGTACGTTATCTGACATGTACAAACCCAGAACACGCACCACATGGGTTCCAATTGTGTGCTATCTGACACACACAAACCAGAGCATTTCTGAACTCAGCAAACCAACAAGAAAACAGAAAGTAAGGCAACAGAAGCCAAACCACAGAACACAAACAAAAACTAATGGTCTCAGAAACAATAAATCAGTCCAGACTTTCATGCAGATCCTGAAAACAAGCCAAACTTGAACTTTCCCCAAAATGAAAACAGGGACAAACAGTCTCACAGACAACATAGACAGATAGTTAGACTAGACAAAAAAAAAAAAAAAAATGAGCTCATACCTCCATCTCGGGGTCTTTCCTGGTGACTCAGGGTCCCCATGATCTTGATGAGACCTCCAAATGTAAAGGTCAATACCAATCTACTGGAAATTCAGGAATAGTGCCTTGGTTTTCACAAGTGCATAGAGAGACATATATACAGAGACAGACACACAGAGACATACCGGACAGTTTGAACCCTCCGGGCAGGAGTCCTGATGACCTTGGGGATCCTGGATGAGTCCCCAAATGCTCTGCCCAGTTCTCCAGACCCCAAAGAACACCTAGGAGCCAACTCTGATGTAAATAAATGAGAGTTGTTTATTCAAGCTCAGAGCTTGGACTCTCAACACCCACTGACACAGCAGTTCAAGTTGAGAGCCCCCAGACCCCAAAGTACAGAGTTTATATAGAGACTCAGACAAAGAAGCAGGTTCTTTACCATATGATTGGATGACATATAGGTAGCTAGTCATATCCATTTCTGATTGGCTCATTGCTATTGACTAACCAGCTGAGGTCAGCTTGACCACCAGAAAGTTTGTTTAGACTTTTGGGTGCTTTCTCAGAGTGACTTCTCTGGTGATGACGAGGGAACACCCCTGGAATACAAGGTCGGGTACATTTTGTTGTTGTTCTGGAACTGGAGGTCAGCTCTGAGTAAAACTTAATACAAAATTGAATCTTTTTTCAAGATGTATTTAGTCAGGCTCCACAATATTATAATAAAGAACTGCTATAATTAAACCTGCATAGCCCTGGTACAAAGACAGATAACACATAGATATTTGGCATAGATAAAAAAAATAAAAAGAATTATACTCCAATTACCCTTAGAAGCATAGAATTAAAAATCTTCAATACTTTACATGCAAAACAAATCCAAGAACACATCAAAAAAAATCATACACTATGATCAAGGTAATTTTCATGGTAGAGATGCAAGCATAATTTATCATATATAAAACAATAAATATACAAAAATAAATAACTGCAACCTTCCCTATAAACAAAGGAAGAAAACATGAATAATTTATTGTATACACAAATACCTTTAAAAATATCCAAGACCTCATCATGATGAAAGTCCTGGAGAGTTTAGGGATACAAGACATATACCTAAACACAATAAAGGCAGTTTACAGCAAGCCTATCATCAGCATCAATTTAAATGGAAATAATCCCCCCCAAAAAACAATTCTATTAAAAATCAGTAAGACAAGGCTGTTCACTCTGTCCATGGTTATTCAATATAATATTTCAAATCTTAGCTAGAGAAATAAGACATTGAATGAGAGTGAGGGGATATAAATTAGAAAAAAGGAAAGAAAGAAGTAAAAGTACTTTATTTGCAGATGAGATGATAGTGTACATGAGGAGTGCTAACAATTTTTCTGAGAAGGTTCAATAATTGATAAACACTTTCACCAAAGTAGCTAGAAGCAAGATTAACACACAAAAATCCATAGTCCTCCTATGGACAAATTACAAATGGACTGAGAAAGAAATTATGTAAACAACAACTTTCAGAATAGCCCCAAATAATATAAAATGTTTTGAGGTAATTCTAACCTAACAAGTAAAAGGCTTCTTTATAAATAAATATCACCCATTACAGAAAGAAATTGAATATGGTATCAAAAGATATATCTTCCATGCTTGTGGATCATAGTATTAACATAGTAAAAACATTGTTGATATCTTGTTTCTCAAGTTCTTTCTACATGTTTTTATATCAATCCTCTATCAGATGTGGAGTTGGTAAATATCTTTTCTCATTCTATAACCTGCCATTTGTCTAAATGATGATGACCTACACCACAGAGAAACTTTTGACTTTCAAGAGGTCCCAATCATTAATTGTTGATGTTAGTGCCACTGCTAACAGTGGTTTTTTTTTTTTTTTCGGGAAGTCTGAAGAAATAGTCATTCATTGACACATATATGAACACCTGAGTTTTGATTAAGAAGCCACAAATATATACTGGAAAAAAGAAAGTGACTACAACAAATGGTGCTGTTTTAACTGAGTGTCTGCAAATAGAAGAAGTCAAGTAGATCCCTATTTACCACCCTGAACAAAACTCAAATGAGCTAAAAACCTTTGGGTGTCCCACCAAAGCAATCTACAGATTCAGTGAAATCTATATCAAAATACCAACACATACACATGTCTGGAATAGATAATATTCAGATTTATATTAAACCAAAAAAATGAACAAACAAAATGAGGGTAGCTAAAACAACCTTGAACATTAATAGAACTGCTAGAAGTCACACCATTCCAGATTTCAAGTTCTGCTACAAAGCTATAGCAATAAATACCTCATGGTATTAGCATAAAAAAGAAACACATTGATCTAAAGAACTGAACTGAAGATATACTCATTAATCCACACACATATGGACACTTGAGTTTCGATTAAGAAGCCACAAATAAAGAATTGTGCTGGTATTTTCATAGGAATTGCATTGAATCTGTGTATTGCTTTTGGCAGTGTGGCCATTTCTATTATGTTGATCCTACCTATCCATGAGCATGGGAGATCATTCCATCTTCTGATGACCTCTTCAATTTCTTTCTTCAAGGAATTGAAGTTCTTGTCATACAGGTCCTTCACCTGCTTAGTTAGAGTTACCCCCAGGTATTTTATATTGTTGGTGGCTATTGTGAAGGGTGTTGTTTCCCTAATTTCTTTCTCAGCCCATTTATTTTTTGTATAAAGAAGGGCTTCTGAATTTTTGAATTAATTTTTTTATTCAGCCACCTTGCTGAAGGTGTTTATCATTATCAGCTGTAGAGTTATCTGGTGGAATTTTTGTGGTCACTTATGTATACTATCATATCATCTGCAAATAGGGATAATTGGACTTCTTCATTTCCAATTTGTATCCTCTTGATCTCCTTTGCCTGTCTTATTGCTCTAGCAAGAACTTCAATGCTATGGTGAAGAGATATGGTGAAAGTGGACATGCTTTCCTTGTCCCTGAGTTTAGAGGAAATGCTGTATGTTTCTCTCCATTTAATTTGATGCTGGTTACTGGCTTGCTTTATATAGCTTTTATTAATTCTAGGTATGGTCCTTGAGTGCCATTTCTCTCCAGGCCTTTTAGCATGAAGGGGTGTTGGATTTTGTCAAATGCTTTTTCAGCATCTAATGAGATGATCATGTGTTTTGTTTTTTTTTCCTTTCAGCTTGTTTATATGGTGAATTACGTTGATGGAATTTCATATGAAGCCTATTTGATCATGGTGTATGATACTGCCTAGGAGTTGCCACCATGTAGGCCCCCAGTGCAAGAGAAAACTCTTAGCCTGAAAATGACTGTTGAGCTGAGAGGGGCTGATAATGTAGTGACTGTCCACATTAGAGGAGTGGGAAGTGTGGGAGAGGGAGGAAAGAGTGAGAGGGTAGAACCAGGAGGGGTGGAATGAGGGCACTGTGATGGAGATGTAACTTGAAGCAATAAATAAACATTAACAACCCAAAAAAAGGCCACAAATATATACTGAAAAAAAGAAAGTATCTGCAACAAATGGTGCTGTTCTAACTGAATTTCTGCATGTAGACGAATTCAGCTAGATCGCAATTTACCACACTTAATAAATCTCAAGCCCAAGTGAACCAAAAACCTTAATATAAAACAAGAAAAAATAAGCCTGATAGAAGTGGAGCTGGGGAGTGTCCTTTATGTTATCAGTACAGGAGGAGACTTCCTGAACAAGACGCTGGTAATACTGGCACTAACATAAACAATTAATAATTGGAAGCTCTTGAAATTAAAAGTTTCTCTATGGCATATGTCATCATCATTTGGCCAATGGCAGCTTAGAGAATGAGAAAAGATTTTTACCAACTCCACATCTGATAGAGGACTAATAAAAACATACATAAAGAACTCATATATCAACAAATCAAATAATCCAATTGAAAAATAGGATACAATCATAGAAGCAGAATTCTCAAGAGAAGCTCACACATTTCAGAAATACTGGAATGTTAAGGTTATATATGATATGATAAACTGGCTAGTCAATTTAATCAAAAGGTATATCTTGATATTAATATATTAGTTCAAAATGGTTACATTAAATGAGGTATCAAAGTGTCAAGCTAATTGTCATCTATGGGAAGAGAAAACAGTCTTATGTCCATAGAACTTTTTGTTTCTCTGAATGTTATCATCTTTTATGGTCACAAGCAAAGCATTTTTAAATTGCCATGACTTTATTATTTACAGTGGGAGCCTTTCCTAATAAAAGGAACACATTGGTTACTTATTGAAAATACAAATATAGAATAACCCCAAAGCTAATGGATAAGAATCTGTGGCTTGGTCTCCAGCAATCAATATTTAATAAGATTGCTATGTGATTCTGTCAGGTGCCTGGGTTCTAACATATTATTTTGTGGAAGACATATTTTTCCTTTCCAATTGTATCATTGTAGTTTTCTTTATTTTATATTAATATATAAGACCAAAAGTGAATATATTGTGCATAATATATAAGGATACAGTTATTCAAATGAGAACATTGCATATAACATGTGCAGCTTTGTTTTCATATTTAGAACTGTTTAGAAACCCTTAAGACTAAAATAAAGTATTGGAAGTCATATTATATTAACTTTTAAAATTTAGAACATATTATGCTACCTATTACTTACAGACTGATAGTGAAATGGACTATGCACTCTGAGTATTACATAATTCTAATTCCATGTTCTAATCAGTAAACTACAAAATAAAAATATCATGTACTATAATTGTCTACAAAATTATTATCATTGCCTTTGTCATGCTGCATGCATCAGACAATAAAATAATTTTATCTATCTTAGTACAGGAATATATTCAGCTTATGCATTGGGATTCTCTTGATTACATAGTTGCATTGTATGGTAATGATCAGAAATTGAAAAAAAAAGGAGATATTAAGAAGTATGTGGGCTTTCTAACATCCCTTCATTAGAGGGTACATAAAAAGTTTAGTTTGTTAATCTAGGAGGCTAATACGCATTCTGATTAGCAGCTCACTGATTATGGGTTTATATTGAGGAGTTGGGCTGAAATTTGCATAAGATTTTACTTTATGTATAACTGCAATAAGGTAAGGAAACTGTTCTTATTAATAGACTCTAAATCTGAAAACATCGGTTATATAACTATACATTCTTTTAAAAATATGAAAATAGGTGGGAGTGCAGGCTTGTGCAACCACTATGGAGGTCAATCTGGCGATATCTTCGAAAACTTGGAATAGCATTGCCTCAGGACCCAGCCATACCACTTCTGGGTATACACCCAAATGACTCCTCATGGAATCATAAGGAAGTTTCCTCATCTATGTTCATAGAAGCATTATTTGTAATAGCTAGAAAATGGAAACAGCCCAGATGTCCCTCAACCGAAGAATGGATTTTAAAAATGTGGTACATCTGCACAATGGAATATTACTCAGCTATCAAGAACAATAAAATCATGCAATTTGCAGCCAAATGGATGGAACTATAGAAACTCATCCTGAGTGAGCTAACCCAGACTCAGAAGGATGCATATGTCATCTATTCACTCATAGTAGGATTTTAGCTATATAGTAGAGGATATCGATACTACAAACAACACATCAAAGCAAACATGGACATAGACGTTTTATTTTTTTTCTATTTTTTACTCTTTTTTATCCGTTTGTCTGCTTATTTGTTTGTTTGTTTTTTAGTTCTGTCTCCCGGGCAATGAGACACTTTTCACTGGTGGTACTGCCTCATAGACCCTCAATGTATGAGAAGGCTCTTGGCCCTCATATGACCTCTGAACTGGGGTGAGGGACAGTTATATAGGGACACTCCACTCCAGAGAAATGTGATGGAAGGGTTAGGGGGTAAAGAAAAAAATGAAATGTGAAGTTTTGGCCTTTTGCTACTAATTTTCATAAACTGTTTAGGATAATTAAGAAATGTAAACTAACAGTCATGCAAGCCTGTCATTGTGTTAGGTACTATGACAGTCTATTATAGTTATTTTCTAAGCTAATCAGAAATCAAGTTGCTAAGAGACAAGCAACATCTGCTTATCCTAATATAAGGGATAGATAGGGCCTCTTCAAAAACCTCAAGAGAACTGCAGAATATGGCATTCAAAGATGTTCGCTTAACTTTAGGTTTTTTTGATATCGAGGCATGTCAACTCCTGACAGCACCCCCTACTCTACTCCAAGTAGAAGATTAGCATCAAAGAATCTCCAATGGGAGATGATTGAATTAGTGGCAAGCAATCTCTTGGCAGGAAAAACACCTTGCTCCAACTGTAGACAGAATGCTGTCCAAAAAAGACAAAACTTGGAAGCATGTAAGTCGACAGCCTAGCTCTGCCAAGACAGGGTAGGCAAGTCCTTCATAACCCCTGCTCTACTATCAATGTCTCTCAGAGAAACGGGGCCAAACGATGCTGTAATGTATGGAGAGAAAATGGGAACTGTCCAGGCAGCCACTGGTATGTCATTTCTTAGTTTTGGAAACTGCAGGCCCTGCACATCCTATATAATCAAATATATTTATCCCTCTCAGGTCTCTGAGGTGGTTGAAGAATAGATAGCTCGAGTCTCATAATTAAATTTTGAGTTATTTAGGAATCAAGAGAGTGTTCTGGATCTAAGAAGATGTTTTTAAAATTGTGATGCAAGTTAGTATGAAAGTTGAGTTAGATATAGAACTTTAAACTCATGGAGATGGTTAGATAGTAGAATGTTAAAGTCAGGTGCCAAATACATATGGACTAAGCCATATAACCCTCATAACTGTGGCCTAATTACCTCTGTTGTTTTGTATTGTATTTATTATTATAAGAGAAAGAGCCATTTGTTGAACTGAAAGGGGGAGCTGTTGGGGGGAATAAGATATACCTTAAACTTAAAAAAAGGGGAAGAGGATGGGGAGTTGAGGGTGGGAGGGTGGGACTGGAGGGAGAAGTAGGGAAGGGATTGCGATTGAGATGTAACTTGAAGAAATAAAAATAAAGTAAAAAAATATGAAAATAGTTGATTTTGTAGTTTACCAAAATATTTTTTTGTTTTGTTTTTTGTTTTTCTGTTTTTCAAGACAGGGTTTCTCTGTGTATTCTTGGCTGTCCTGAACTCACTTTGTAGACCAGGTTTGCCTTGAACTCACAGAGGTCTACTCTGCCTCTTCCTCCTGAGTCCTGGGATTAAAGGTGTGTGCCACCATGCCCGGCCATTACAGACAGTTATGAACAGCCATGTGGGTGCTGGGATTTGAACCTGGATCCTTTGGAAGACCAGACAGTGCTCTAAACTGCTGAGCCAACTCTCCAGCTCCCCAAAAAATATTTTTTATTGAACATGGATTCTTCTCTCATATAATAAATACACCTTGACCAGTTACTCTTCCCTGCATTTCACATAGACCACCCCACACCTCCCCTATTTCTAAGATCCACTCCTCTCATGTTTCCTCTTCAGAAAAGAGCAGGCCTCCAAGAGATAACAATCAAATACAACAAAACAAGATACACTAAGACAAGGCAAAAGCCCTCGTATGGAGCCTGGACAAGGCAATCCAATAGGACAAAAGAGTCCCAAGAGCAATCAAATGAGTGGGAGACACACTCCTCCCACTCTTGGGAGTTTCTTAAGAACACCAAGCTAACAGTCATAACACATATGATGAGAACCTTCTATAAAACTATTGCAGACTGCTATGAACATAGATGAGGATATGCCCTTGTGGTTTTGTGAGGAATTGATTGGGTAGATACCCAGAAATGGTATGGATGGGTTTTAGGTAGGGCTATTTCAAGTTTTTTACGATATTACTCAACTGATTTCCATACTGGTTGTACAAGTTTGCACTCCCACAAACAATGGAGGAGTGTTCCCCATTCTTCACAACCTCTCCACCATGTGCTGTCATTTGAGTTTTTAATCTTAGCCATTCTGACAGGTGTGAGATGGAATCTCAGAGTCGTCTCGGGTTGCATTTCTCTGATGATTAAGGATGTTGAGCATTTCTTCAAATGTCTCACTGCCATTATGATTCCTCCTTTGTGAATTCATGGTTTAGCTGTTTCCCATTTTTTGATTGGATTATTTGGTTTCTTAATGCTTAATTTCTTGAGTTATTTATAAATTTTGGATATTAGCCTTCTGTCAGAAGTGAGATTGGTGAAGATTTTTTCCCAATCTCTAGGCTGCCATTTTGTTCTAATGACAGTGTCCTTTGCCTTACAGAAGCTTTTCAGTTTCATGAGGACCCATTTATTGATTGTTGGTCTTAGAGCTTGCGCTATTGGTGTTCTATTCGGGAAGTTGTCTCCTATGCCAATGAGTTTGAGGCTTTTCCCCACTTTCTCTTCTATTATATTTAGTGTGTCAGGGCTTATGTTAAGGTCTTTGATCCACTTGGACTTAAGTTTTGTTCAAGGTGATAAATATGGGTCTAATTTCATTCTTTTACTTGTTGACATCCAGTTAGACAGCACCATTGTAGAAGATGCCGCCCTTTTTCCATTATGCAGTTTTGGATTCTTTGTCAAAAATTAAGTGACCATAGACGGGTGGGTTCATGTCTGCATCTTTAATTCTATTCCATTGATCAACTAGTCTATTTCTATACCAGTATCATGATGTTTTTATTACTATTGCTCTGTAGTATAGCTTGAAATTTGGGATGGTGATGCCTCCAGATTTTTTTATTGTACAGGATGGATTTAGCTATTCTGGGTTTTTTATTATTCCATATGAATTTGAAAATTGTTTTTTCCAGATCTATAAAATATTGTGTTGGTATTTTGATAGGAATTGCATTGAATCTATACATTGCATTTGGCAGGATGGCCATATTTATTAAGTTGATCCTGCCTATCCATGAGCATGGGATATCTTTCCATCTTCTGATGGCCTCTTCAGTTTCTTTCTTCAAGGACTTGAAATACTTGTCATACAGGTCTTTCACTTGCTTGGTTAGAGTTACCCCCAAGGTACTTTATATTGTTTGTGGCTATTGTGAAGGGTGTTATTTCCCTAATTTCTTTCTCAGCCCATTTATCTTTTGTATAAAGAAGAGCTTCCAATTTTTTAAAATTAATTTTGTATCCAGCCACATTGCTGAAGGAGTTTATCAGCTGTAGGAGTTCTCTGGTGAAATTTTTGTGGTCACTTATGTTTACTATCATATCATCTGCAAATAGAGATAATTTGACTTCTTCCTTTTCAATTTGTACCCCCTTGATATCTTTTAGATGTCTTATTGCTCTAGCAAGAACTTCAAGTACTATGTTGAAGAGATATGGTGAAAGTGGGCATCCTTCACTTGTCCCTGATTTTAGAGAAAATGCTTTAAGTTTCTTTCCATTTAATTTTATATTGGCTACCGGATGCTGTATATTGCCCCTAATATTTTTCGGTATGGATATTGTATGTCAGTTCTCTCCAGGACTTTTAGCATGAAAAGATATTGAATTTTGTCAAATGTATTTTCAGCATCTAGTGAGATGACCATGTGATTTTATCTTTCAGCTTATTTATGTGGTGAATTACGTTGATGGATGTTCGTAATGTTGAAATGTTGAACGTAATGTTTCATATGTTGAACCATCCTTTCATTCCTGGGATGAAGCCTACTTGATCATGGTGTATGATACTTTTGATATCTTCTTGGATTCAGTTTGCCAGAATTTCATTAAGTATTTTTGCATCTATGTTCATGAGGGAAATTGGTCTGAAGTTCTCTTTCTTTGTTGGGTCTTTGTGTGGTTTAGGCATCAGGATGACAGTGGCCTCATAGAATGGATTTGGCAGTGTTCCTTCTGCTTCTATTTTGTGGAAGAATTTGAAGAGTATTGGTATTAGTTCTTCTTTGAAAGTCTGGTAGAATTCTGTGCTGAAACCACCTGGCCCTTGGCTTTTTTTGGTTGGGAGACTGTCAATGACTGTTTCTATTTCCTTAGGGGTTATAGGATTGTTTAATCTGTTAACCTGATCTTGATGTAACTTTGGTAGGTGGAATCTATCACAAAAGTTGTCCATTTCACTTAGGTTTTCAAATTTGATGGAGTACAGATTTTTAAAGTAGGACCTAAAGTTTCTCTGGATTTTCTCAATGTCTGATGCTACTTCTCCCTTTTCTGATTTTGTTGATTTGGTTTTTTTCCCTTTGCTTTTTAGTTAATTTGGCTAAGGATTTCTCTATTTTGTTGAATTTCTCAAAGAACCAACTTTTGCTTTCATTGATTCTTTGTATTGTTCTTTTTGTTTCTAAGTTGTTAATTTCAGCCCTAATTTTGATTATTTTCTGCCTTCTACTCCTCTTGGGAGTGTTTTCTTCTTTTTTGCCAGTTATTTCAGTTCTGCTGTTAAATTGCTTATATGAGCTGGCACAATTTTCTTTTGTAAGGCACTGAGTGCTATGAACTTTCCTTGTAGCACTGCTTTCGTTGTGTCCCATAGGTTTCTGTATGTTGTGCCTTCATTGTCGTTGGATTTTAAGAAGGCTTTGATTTCCTTCTTTATTTCTTCCCTGACCCAGTAATCATTGAGTAGAGAGTTTTTCAGTTTCCATGAATGTGTAAGCTTTCTGTTATTTTTATTGTTTTTTAAGTCCAGCTTTACTCCATGATGGTATATAAGATACAAGGGGTTATTTCAATTTTGTTGTATCTGTTGAGGGTTTCTTTTGTCCAACTATATGGTTGATTTTGGAGAAGGGTCCATGTGGTGCTGAAAATAAGGTGCATTCTTTTGTGTTTGGGTAAAATGTTCTATAGATATCTGTTACTTCCATTTGGTTCATGAACTCTGTTATACTCATTATTTATCTGTTTTGTTTCTGTCTCGATGAACTGTCTATTGTTGTGAGTAGGTTGTTGAAGTCTCTCACTACTAATGTGTGGGAATCGATGTGTGGTTTAAGCTTTATAAGAGTTTCTTTTACAAATGTGGGTGCCCTTGTATTTGGAGCATGGATATTCAGTATTGAGATGTCATCTTGATAGATTTTTCCTTTAACGAGTATGTAGTGCCCTTCCCTATCTTTTTTGATTGACTTCAATTGAAAGTCTATTTTATTTGATGTTAGGATGGCTACTCTAGCTTGCTTCCTGGGACCGTTTGCTTGAGAAAACTTCTTCCAGCCCTTAACTCTGAGGTAGCATCTATCTTTGTTAGTGAGATGTATTTTTGTATGCAACAAAATGATGGGTCTTTTTTATGTATCCATTCTCTAAGCCTGTGTCTTTTTATTAGGGATTTGAGTTCATTGATATTGATGAATATTAATGACCAAAAGTTGTTATTTCCTATTATTTTGGTGTAGGTGGTGGTTGTGTGTTTCTTTTGGTTTAACTGTGTAGTTTTTGTTTCCTCTTTTTCTTGGATGTAGTTATCTTCTCTGGGTTGGAATTTTCCTTCTAGGATCTTCTGTAGGGCTGGATTTGTGGGTAGATACTGTTTAAACGTGATTTTGTCATGGAATATCTTGTTTTCTCCATCTATGTTGATAAGAGTTTTGCTGGGTATAGTAGTCTGGCTGGGCACCTATGTTCTCTTAGGGTTTGTAGGACATCTGCCCAGACCCTTCTGGCTTTTAAAATTTCTGAGGAGAAGGTAGGTGTGATTCTGATGGGTCTGTCATTATATGTTACTTGATCTTTATCTCTTACAGCTTTTAATATTCTTTCTATGTTTTGTACATTTTGAGTTTCAATTATTATGTGGTGAGAGGAGTTTCTTTTCTGGTCTAATCTATTTGTTGTTCTGTATGCCTGTTGGAATTTTATCAGCATCTCTTTCTTTAGGTTTGGGAAGTTTTCTTCTATAATTTTGTTGAAGATGTTTCCTGGACCTAGGAGTCAGGAGTCTTCACTTTCCTCTATGCCTATCTTTTCATTGAGTCCTTGATTTCTTGAATGTTGTGGGTGAGAACGTTTGTAGATTTCTCATTTTCTTTGGTTGTTGTACTGACTTCTTCAATTGAATCTTCCACACCTGAGATTGTGTCTTCCATCTCTTGTATCCTATTTTTGATACTCATGTCTGTAGTTCCTGTTCTCTTCCCTTAATTTTCCACCTCCAGGATTGCCTCTGCTTCTGTTTTCTTTATTGCTTCCATTTCCAATTTCGAGTCTTGAACAATTTTATTCATTTTATACGTTTCCTGTTCCAATTCTCTTGCCTTTGTCTGAAAATCTGTCAAATCTTTCAAATCTTTCATTGCCTTGTCTCTTTCCTGTTCATGTTTGGCTGCATTGGCTTGGAGGTCTCTAATGGTATTTTCCATTGCTTTTATTTGTAAAATTGAGGATACGTTATATTCTTTCAAGGATTTAATTTCTTCTTGTAAGGACTTCATCATTTTCCTAAGTGTACATTTGTCATCATTTTCATGTATTTCAGCTGTGGTGGAACGTTCAGGGCTTGCTGTATCAACCTCACTGAATTTTGTTGAAGTCATATTTCCCTGATTTTTGTCAGATTTGTTCCTTCGCTGACCTGTAGCCATCTGGTTGCCCTTAATTGATTGTTCCTGATGTCTTCTGAACCTCCACTCCGGGTCCTGGGCCTTTGCTCTTTGCCACTGGCCTCTGCTCTGGATCCCAGGCCTCTGCCCTGGGCTGCTGGACTCCGCTCTGGACCTCGACCTCTGCTCTGCCCCACTTACCACCACACAGGGACCTGGGCCTCTTCCCCACTCCACTGACCTCTGCTCCGGGATCTGGGTCTCTGCTCTGTGCTACATTTCTGGCCTTCACTCTGGGACCCAGGCCTCTGCCCCACACCACTGGCCTCTATTCTGGGCCCCAGGCCTCTGCCCTGGGCCACTGACCTCCACTCTGCGTCCTGGACCTCTGCTCCACGCTGCTGGCCTCCAATCGGGGCCCCAGGCCTCTGTCCAGGGCTGCTGGTCTCTGCTCTGTGCCCCTGGCCTCTGCCCTGCGCCTCTCACCTCTGCTCTGGGATCCAGACCTCTGCCTCAGATTTATTCTTAAAGTTTATGTCTAATTCAATCTGAATAACTTATGAAGTCTGTGTACAGTTCGTTTCAGTGGCACCGCTAATTTCCCTTGGGTGCTGGAGCAATCATGTGCAAGCTGGGTGCTCAGGAAGCCGGGAAGTAACTCTAACTCCCTACTAAGGCTCTTCAGTGATTGGACCTGTGCACCGGTGCAGGAAGAGAAGCCCTCTGCCCTGTCCTGCTGCAATGTTCTTCTGCATGATTGTACATCCAGTAGAGGGACTTGTATGTACAACACCTTTCTGGTTAACCCCAGTTAAGTTTGCACCTCCCAGATTGCTGCTCTGCTGGAGGTAAATCGAGGTGGTCCCACAGTTTTCCTATAGCTCAGAATACATTGTGGATCACCGCCATAATCATTCTGCCCAGAATATACCTGTTCCCTTGGCTCCACTGGTCCTTTTCTTGGTGCTGGAACACCGGCATGGAAGCTGAGTGCTTGGAAGGCTGGTGAGTACCCCTGTCTGGGGTTTGGAGCCACTTGCTGATATTTCAGTGGCTTGTTCCCACTTCTGTGGCAGTATCTGTGGCCTTTGTGGTGGGCCCTGTGGCCTGGGTTCTGCGCTGCGCCCTGTGGCATGGGTTCTGTTTCAAGCCCCTCAGCTGGTAGGTCTGTTTCCCTGAATGTCTGAGAGTCCTGCTGAGGGACCCCCACTAGTCCCTGGGTTCGCTGGGTGTGACCTTGTGGGTTCACACTTCTCAGGTTGTTACTCAGCTTGTTTATATTTCTGCGATGTTGTAGCTATTTTCCCTGAGCTCAAAATGTGTCCCTGCCGACTGCTGCCATCTTGCGCCGCCACTTTGGTATTCTGATAGATATTTTTTAAATTTGGGTTTGTTGTGAAATATCTTGTTTTCTCTGTCTATGGTGATAGAAAGTTTTGCTAGATATAGTAGTCTGGGCTGGCACCTATGTTCTCTTAGGTTTTGTAGGATGGCAACCCATGCCCTTCTGGCTTTTAAATTTCTGAGGAGAAATCAGGTGTAATTCTGATGGGTCTGCCATTATATGTTACTTGACCTTTTTCTCTTTCAGCTTTTAATATTCTTTCTTTGTTCTGTACATTTGGAATTTCAATTATTATGTGGTGAGAGGACTTTCTTTGCTGGTCTAATCTATTTGGTGTTCTGTATGCCTCTTGGAATTTTACCAGCATCTCTTTTTTAGGCTTGGGAAATTTTCTTCTATGATTTTGTTGAAAATGTTTCTTGGGCCTTGGAGTCAGGAGTCTTCTCTTTCATCTATGCCTATCATTCTTAGGTTCCATCTTTTCATTGAATCATTGATTTCTTGGACGTTGTGGGTGAAAATTTTTTAGACTTCTCATTTTCTTTGGTTGTTGTACTGATTTCTTCAATAGAATCTTCCATGCCTGAGATTGTGTCTTCCATCTCTTGTATCCTATTTGTGATACTTATGTCTGTAGCTCCTGTTCTCTTTCATTGGTTTTCCAATCTCCAGGATTGTCTCTGCTTGTGTTTTCTTTATTGCTTCTATTTCCAATTTCAAGTCTTGAACTGTTTTATACATCTCCTGTTCCAATTTGATTGTCTTGGCCTGCAAATCTTTCCTAGCCTTGTCTCTTTCCCACTGTCATTTGACTGAGTTAGCTTGGAGGTCTCTAAGGGAATTCTCCATTGCTTTCATTTGGAAAGTTGTGGAGTCTTTAAATTCTTTCAAGGATTTATTTTCTTCTTGTAAGGCCTCTATAAGTTTCCTAACTATAGATTTGTCATCATTCTCATGGGATGGTCAGGGCTTGCTGTACTAGCATTGTTGAATTTTGTTGGAGTCATATTTCCCTGACTTTTGTTAGTTCTGTTCTTTCACTGGTGTTTAGCCATCAGGTTATTCTTAGCTGTTTGCTCCTGGTGTTTTCTGGACTTGGTGCCAAGGAGGAAGTGTTGGGGTAGAGGTCATATAACTTGGTGATCTGTAGCTCTCTCCACAAGCTGTATGGGACCTTGTGTGGGGGCTGGGTCTCAGTGTGCCTCCCTGAACTCACCACTTCCTGTTGTGTCCCAGCTGGGTACTCTTGTCAGGAGTTGGGGTGGGATATATTATTTCTGCCTGCAGGTTCCCAAGATCCAGCTGGTTTTCATAGCAATGTCAGTGGAGTTCCGCAGGCCACAGACTGTAGGCTAGAGCTGCAGTTCCCTTGCACCTTATGCTTCAGGACTGTGATCGTGGACCTCCCAAGCTGGTTTCATGGGGCTCTCAGGTTCAATGTGCTCCTAACAGCCAGAAGCACTATGATCTGGTACAGCCCACATCACCCAGGAAGTTTGCAATGGCCCAGCATTGTTTCACTGTTCCAGTGTTGAAGCTTTCTCTGTTGTAGCCAGAGGCAAGGCAGGTGCCAGTAGGGAGTTCCAATGTGGAGTCCAAATTCTGTCCACAATGCTTGGATTTGGGGAAGATTGCCCCTTTTTCTGGCCGGAATCATTGTGCACCAGTTCAGCCTGCCTGAGCTGGCAGGGCTTCTAACAGTTTCCAAGCAGCTAGGGTGTCAGGACTGTGATCATGGTCCTCCCAGACTGTTCTCAGGGGGATCCCAATTTCAACCTATGCCTCTCAGTCAGAAGCCCTGTCGTCCAGTGCAGTCCACTCACTTGGGCAGCACATAATGGTCCAGAGCTGCTTTAATGCTCTGGGTGGAGATCTCGATACTGTAGACTGAGTGCCCTGCCAAAGTGGGTGCAGGCAGAGAATTCCAATATGGAGTTCTCAAGGCATCCACAGAACTTGGACTCAGGGAAAAATCAACTGCCTTTTCCCTGTCAGAAGCACTGTGTTCAGAGCAGCTTGCCCAGGTCAGTGGGGCTTCTACCAGTTTCCCTGTAGCTAGGGTATCAGGACTGTGGTTATGGTTCTCCAAGCTGCTCTCAGGTGTTCTTGGAATCAACCTGTGCCTCTCTGTGAGAAGCTCTGTGATTCAGTGCAGCCCACTCACTCAGGCAGCACACAATGGTCCACAACTGCTTTACTGATCTGGGTGGAGATCTCAATGCTGAAGACTGAGGTGGTATACAGAGTGCCCTGCCAAAGTAGGCACAAGTAGGGAGTTCCAATATGGAGTTCACAAGGTATCTACAGCACGTGGACTCAGAGGAAGCTCAGCTGCCTTTTCCCTGCCAGAAGCACTGTATTCCAGAGCAGCCTGCCGGGGTAGGCGGGGCTTCTAAAAATTTCCCTGTAGCTGGGGTATCAGGACTGTGGTGATGGTCCTCCAAAGCTGCTCTCAGGTGAATCTCAGGGTCAACCTGTGCATCTCAAACTGAAGCTCTGTGAACAGGTGCAGCGCAGTTGCTCAGGTTGCACACAATGGTCCAGAACTGCTTTACTGCTCTGGCCTGAGATAGCACTGTACCTTGAGTGCCCAGTGAAGTGCCCAGGTGAGGAGGCAAGGCATGCAGTCTATATACTGTCCACAGCATGCTTTGGCTCAGAGAAGCTCAGTACCTGTTAGCTCGATCCCCCAGTTACCAGTCAGCCATATGCCTCCATGTTGCAAATCCCAGGGAGACTCGCCCTCAGTTTTACTCTAGTGACTACGCTGCTCTTCTTTTGGGTGTCAGAATGCCTTCATGGAATCTGTGGACTTGGCAAAGTGAGAAGGGCCTCTGTTTGGATGTCGAAGCCACCAGGTGGCATCCTAAAAAGAACTGGCTCTACCACTGTGGCTAGAACTGCTCTGTCTCCCATGTCTGGCATCTCTTCTTCCAGTGTCTATATGTACAGTACAGGTTTCTTTATTTCCCCTGTTTTGCTGGGCAAGTCCAAATAGGCTTGTACCTCTCAAACTGCCATTCAACAGGAATATATCTCTGTGGTGGTCTAGTCAGTCTTCAGGAAGCTGAAGACTGAAATGTGTCCAAGCTTATCATCACCATCTTGCCGAATCCATGGGTTCTATTTTCAACATGTGTGTGCAAAAATATAATTCTCTGTACCATTCAATAAGAAGGCTGTCTTCAACTTCCATGTACAATTTGTGCACCTTTGTTATGATGCTACCAGTTTTGTAAGCTTATTTCTCATACTTAGTTTATGTGTTTGTTTTTTATAGGTTCTTTAACAATTTTATACAGTGTATTTTGATCATATTCAGTCTTCCTCAATTTCTCCAAGATCTACCTTCCATTGTTACCCACCTCATTTTGTTTTCCCTTTTTATTTTTCACTCATCTGGTCAAGCTTGTGCTGCATGTATATTCTTGCATGCATGCCCTTCCCCTGTCAATTATGGTTTTGAACTTATCAATTCTGAAAGATTTAAGATCAAGTCTCAGAGTCATCTTGAGTTGCATTTCTCTGATGCTTAATGATGTTGAGCATTTCCTCAAGTGTCTCTTTGCCATTAGAGATTGCTCTTTTGTGAATTGTCAGTTTAACTCTGTACCCCCTTTTTTGATTGGATTATTTGGCTTCCTGGTGTTTAAATTCTTGGGTTCTTTATATAATGAATGAAATTCTGATAGCAAGAATTCATCCTCTTTCTCCTCATCTCTGTTTTGGTTTACATAACAATGTGTTTCTCTCTGAGCATTTGAATAATATTTACTTTGATATCATATTTTTATTTATATCAATGATACTTAGGTAGAAATCTTGAGATTTTATACTCTGGGTGACCTTTTCTCAGTCACAATGACACATCTTGTTTTCTTTTTTTGTTATTGTTTAATTTTTTTGCTTTGTTTTTCTTTTTTTAATTTATGTATTTATTACATCAGGTTACATCTCCATCACAGTGTCCTCTTTCCACCCCTCCCAGTCTGACTCTCCCACCCTCTATGCCCTATCCCTTCCATCTCACTCCTCTGGAGTGGAGTGTTCCTACATAACAGTCCCCCACCCCAGTTCAGCAATCATATGAGAACCAAGAGCCTCCTCATACACTGGGGGCCTACAAGGCAGCATCACTAAGGCAAAGTGTCTCATTGGCACATAACAAAGACTATGTTCCTGTTCCCCTTTGATCCATTGGCTGCAATATAGTTATCCTCTACTATATGGCTAAATTACGACTATAAGTGAATAGATGCCATGTGCATCCTTCTGGGTCTGGGTTAGCTCATTCAGGATGAGCTTCTCTAGTCCCATCCATTTAGCTGCAAATTGCATGATTTCTTTGTTTTTGATAGCTGAGTAGTTTTCCATTGTGTAGATGTACCACAGTATTTTAATCCATTCTTCAGTTGAGGGACATCTGGGTTGCTTCCAACTTCTACCTATTACAAATATGGCTGCTATGAACATAGATGAGGAAACTTCCTTGTGATTCAGTGAGGAATCATTTGGATGTATACCTAGAAGTGGTATGGCTGGGTCCCGAGGCAGAGCTATTCCAAGTTTTCTAAGATATTGCCAGACTGACCTCCATAGTGGTGGCACAAGTCTACACTTCCACCAGCAATGGAGGAGGGTTCTCCTTTCTCCACACCCTTGCCAGCATGGGCTGTCATATGAACTTTTGATCTTAGCCATTCTGACAGGTGTGAGATGGAATCTCAGAGTCATTCTGAGTTGCATTTCTCTGATGATTAAGGATGCTGAGCATTTCTTCAAGTGTCTCTCAGCCATTAGGGAGTCCTACTTTGTGAATTCTCTGTTTAGCTCTGTTCCCCATTTTTTGATTGGATTATTTGTTTTCTTGGCATTTAATTTCTTGAGTTCTATGTAAATTTTGGATATTAGCTCTCTGTGAGATGTGGGGTTGGTGAAAATTTTTTCCCAATCTGTAGGCTGCCATTTTGTTCAAATGACAGTGTTTTTTCCTTACAGAAGCTTTTCAGTTTCATGAGGTCCCATTTATTGATTGTTGGTGCTAGGTCCTGAGCTGTTGGTGTTCTGTTCAGGAAGTTGTCAGCTGTGCCAATGATTTCGAGGGTTTTACCCACTTTCTCTTCTAATAGATTTAGTGTCTCAGGCCTTATGTTAAGGTCTTTGATCCACTTGGACTTAAGTTTTGTACAAGGTGATAAGTATTTCATTCTTTTACATGTGGACATTCAGTTGGACCAGCTCCATTTGCTGAAGATGCTGTCCTTTTTCTATTGTATGGTTTTGGCTTCTTTGTCAAAAATTAAGTGACCATAGGTGTGTGGCTTCATTTCTTGGTTTTCAATTCGATTCCATTGATCCACTGGTCTGTTTCTATACCAGTACCATGCTGTTTTTATTAGTCTTGCTCTGTAGTACAGCTTGAAATCTGGGATGGTGATACCTCC
Source organism: Lophiomys imhausi (assembly GCA_907164525.1). Lineage (NCBI taxonomy): Eukaryota > Metazoa > Chordata > Mammalia > Rodentia > Muridae > Lophiomys > Lophiomys imhausi. The sequence continues at coordinate 2,395,244 of CAJQZJ010031994.1, read as the reverse complement.
AGATGTTTTTTGTTTTGTTTTGTTTTGTTTTTTATTGTACAGGATTGATTTAGCTATTCTGGGTTTTTTGTTATTCCACATGAAGTTGAGAATTGCTTTTACCAGGTCTATAAAGAATTGTGTTGGTATTTTGATAAGTATTGCATTGAATCTGTAGATTACTTTTGGTAGGATGGCAATTTTTATTATGTTCATCCTACCTATCCATGAGGATGGGAGATCTTTCCATCTTCTGATGGCCTCTTCAAATTCTTTCTTTAAGGACTTGAAGTTCTTGTTGTACAGGTCTTTCACTTGCTTGGTTAGAGTTACCCCCAGGTATTTTATATTGTTTGTGGCTATTGTGAAGGGTGTTGTTTCCCTGATTTCTTTCTCAGTCCATTTATTTCTTGTATAAAGAAGAGCTTCTGATTTTTTTGAATTAATTTTGTATCCAGCCACCTTGCTGAAAGTGTTTATCAGCTGTAATAGTTCTCTGGTGGAATTTTTGGGATTGCTTATTTATACTATCATATAATAGCAAATAGGGATAATTTGACTTCTTCCTTTCCAATTTGTGTCCCCTTGATTTCCATTAGCTGTCCTATTGCTCTAGCAAGAACTTGAAGTACTATGTTGAAGAGATATGGTGAAAGTGGGCATCCTTGTCTTGTCCCTGAGTTTAGAGGAAATGCTTCAATTTCTCTCCATTTAATTTAATGTTGGCTACTGGCTTGATGAATATTGCCTTTAGGTATAGTCCTTGTATGGCCATTCTCTCCAGAACTTTTAGCCTGAAGGGGTGTTGGATTTTGTCAAATGTTTTTTTAGCATCTAGCGAGATTATCATGTGTTTTTTTTTTCCTTCAACTTGTTCATATGGTGAAATACCTTGATGGATTTTCATATGCTGAACCATCCCTGCATTCCTGGGATGAAGCCTGCTTGATCACAGTGTATGATGCTTTTGATGTGTTCTTGGATTCGGTTTGCCAGTATTTTATTAAGTATTTTTGCATCTCTGTTCATGAGGGAGATTGGTTTGAAATGCTCTTTCTTTGTTGGGTCTTTGTGTGGTTTAGGAATCGGGATGACTATGGCCTCATAGGATGAGTTTGGCAGTGTTCCTTCTGATTCTATTTTGTGGACAAGTTTGAAGAGTATTGGTTTAGCTATTCTTTGAAGGTCTGGAGAATTCTGTGCTAAAACCATCTGGCCCTGGGCTTTTATTGGTTGGGTGATTTTTAATGAATATTTATATTTCCTTAGGGATTATAGGGCTGTTTAATCTGTTAACCTGATATTGATTTAGCTTCTGGTAGGTGAAATCTAACAATAAAATTGTCCATTTTGCTTAAGTTTTCAAATTTGGTGGAGTATAGATTTTTAAAGTAGGACCTAAAGATTCTCTGGATTTCCTCAATATCTGTTGTTATTTCTCCCTTTTCATTTCTGATTTTTTGATTTGGATTTTTTTCCCTCTGCCTTTTAGTTATTTTGGCTAAGGGTTTGTCTATCTTTTGAATTTCTCAAAGAACCAACTCTTAGTTTTATTGACTCTTTGTATTGTTCTTTTTGTTTCTAAGTTGTTGATTTCAGCCCTAAGTTTGATGATTTCCTGGCTTTTTCTCCTCTTGGGAGTGTTTGCTTCTTTTTTTTCCAATTCATACAGTTTAGCTTTAATTCGCTAATATGAGCTGTCACAATCTTCTTTTTGAAGGCACTTAGTGCTATGAACTTTCCTCATAGCACAGCTTTCATTGTGTCCCATAGGTTTGGGTATGTTGTGCCTTCATTTTTGACTGATTTTAAGAAGTCTTTGATTTCCTTCTTTATTTCTTCTGTGACCCAGTAGTCATCTATTAAAGAGTTGTTCAATTTCCATGTGTGGGTAGGCTTTCTGTTGATTCTTTTGCTGTTGAAATCCAGTTTTTTTTAATGTTTATTTATTACTTCAAGTTACATCTCCATCACAGTGCCCTCTTTACACCCCTCCCAAGCCCACCCTCCCATCCTCTACCCCCTCTCCCTTCTATCCTACTCCTCTGGAGTGCGGTGTCCCTACATATTAGTTCCCTGCCCCAGTTCAGCAGTCATATGAGAGCTAAGAGCCTCCTCATACACTGGGGGCCTACAAGGCAGCACCACTAGGACAAAGTATCTCATTAACAGGTAACAGTCTAATAAAAAGATACAGGCTCACAGTTTGGATCTGTAAACAAGACCCATCATTTTGCTTTAAACAAGAAACACATCTCACTAACAAAGATAGATGCTACCTCAGAGTAAAGGGCTGGAATAAGGTTTTCCAAGCAAATGAACCAAGGAAGCAAGCTGGAGTAGCCATCTTAATATCAAACAAAATAGACTTCCAACAGAAGTTAATTAAAAAAGATAGAGAAGGGCATTACATACTCATTAAAGGAAATATTCATCAAGAGGACATCTCAAAATTGAACATCTATACCCTAAATACAACAGTCATCCTTCTGAGTCTGGGTTAGCTCACTAGCTTCTCTAGTTGAAGTCCAGTTTTATTCCATGGAGGTCTGATAAGATACAAGGGGTTATTTCAATTTTCTTGTATCTGTTGAGGCTTGCTTTTTGTCCATCTATATGTTCAATTTAGAGAAATTTCCATGAAGTGCTGAGAGGAAAGTGTATTCTTTTTTGTTTGAGTGAAACATTCTGTAGATATCTGTTAGGTCCATTTGGTTCATGACCTCTGTTAGACTCATTATTTCCCTGTTCTCTCTTGATTACCTGTCCATTGTTGTGAGTGGGGTGTTGAAGTCTCCCACTACTAATGTGTGTGGATTGATGTGTGATTTAATTTTTAGAAGAGTTTCTTTTACAAATGTGAGTGCCTTTGTATTTAGGGTATAGATGTTCAATTTTGAGATGTCCTCTTGATGAATATTTCCTTTAATGAGTATGTAATGCCCTTCTCTATCTTTTTTAATTAACTTCTGTTGGAAGTCTATTTTGTTTGATATTAAGATGGCTACTCCAGCTTGCTTCCTTGGTTCATTTGCTTGGAAAACCTTATTCCAGCCCTTTACTCTGAGGTAGCATCTATCTTTGTTAGTGAGATGTGTTTCTTGTTTAAAGCAAAATGATGGGTCTTGTTTACAGATCCAAACTGTGAGCCTGTATCTTTTTATTGGGGAGTTGAGTCCATTGATGTTGATGGATATTAATAGAGATTTTTGTTCCCTCTGTTTTCTGGGGTGTAGTTATCTTCACTTGGTTGGAATTTTCCTTCTAGGATCTTCTGTAGGGCTGGATTTGTGGGTAGATACTGTTTAAATTCAGTTTTCCATGGAATATCTTATTTTCTCCATCTATGTTGATAGAAAAGTTTTGCTGGGTATAGTAGTCTGGCTGGGCACCTATGTTCTCTCAGAGCTTGTTCGACATCTGCCCAGGGCCTTCTGGCTTTTAAAGTCACACTACAGAAAAAGCTGTACAGAGATGCTCAATGATGCTCTGCACACAGCATCTAGCAAATGCAACTGGGCTAGATGTTCATCGAGGCAAGAAAGGATAATGAAAATGTGATATATATGTGTGTGTGTGTGTGTGTGTGTGTGTGTGTGTGTGCGTGTGTGTGTGTGTGTGTGTGTGTGTGTGTGTATTATATGTATAATGCTCCAGCAAAGCTGAGCAGATTGCTGAAATCACTTTCCTTCTCTCTCTAACTTTTGGGTTTTGTTCTCGCATATTACATTGGGGAATTTATGCATTATGAGTCATTTTATGACATTTTCTGAGAAAATGATGTCTGAATCTTTTTTTGGAAAATCCTAAAATTAACTTCAACTGGCCACCATTTGGAGGTCTTCCCTATGCCCTGAAGATCATTAAGCACAGATAAGCACATAGCTAGAGGAGGCCATTACTCCAGGAATCTTGGAGTATCTGCTCTTGAGAAAACTCAAATAGTATAATTGGAAGAGAGTAAACAGAGACAACTGACAAACTCTGACTGGCAGGAGAATAGGTTACAGATTCTAGGTCTTTTTTTTTTTTTCTATGTGCTTAGGCCTCTCCGAAAATTTAGTTTAACAATAGAGTGTCATACAGGGTACACCCCTGAAGGAATAAAACTCATTAAATAAGACAGAGTGACTAAAATAAACTTTTCCTACTTTATAGAATAGATTAAGAAGCATATAGTAACAGAAGTTAGGTATTAGTATTTGAAATTCATAAAAAAACAAAACAAAACAAAACAAAAAATGGTTCAGATATTTTCTGTTTGTCTGGAGTGCTCTCAAACTACAAATGCTGCCAGCCTAAAAGCCGATTTGTCACACATTAAATATGTTTGCTTTGGAAAACATTCTTTAGATTCTTTAATTAAGAGTTATAGGATTAGTAATAAGAATAAGATGTTTAAACTCATGGAGATGGTTAGATGGTAGAATGTTAAAGTCAGGTACCAAATGCATATGGACTGGACATTGGGAATGTACGCTAAGCCATATAACCCTCAGGGGCCAAATATGTGTGAACTAGACATTGGGAATGTATACTGGGCCATTTAACTCTCATAAATGTGGCAAATTTATTTCTGCTGTTTTGTATAGTATTTATTGTTATAAGAGAAGGAACCATTCGTTGGACTGAAAAGGGAAGCTGTGGGGGGGAAGAGGTTGGAAGGGTGGGACAGGAAGGGGGAATAGGGAAGGGATTGTGACTGAGATGTAACTTGAAGAAATAAAAAAATAAAGTATTAAAAAAAAGAATAAAATCTGTCCTGTTTGTATATTCTTTTTTTATTTTTATAATGTTTATTTTTATATCATGTTACATCTCCATCATAGTGCCCTCTTTCCACCCCTCCCAGTTCCACCCTCCCACCCTCTTCTCCCTCTCCCACCCATCCCACTCCTCAGATCTAGAGTGTACCTACAAGTCAGCCCCTCTCAGTTCAACAGTCATATAAGGGTTAAGAGCTTCCTCTTGCAGTGGGGGTCTACATGGTAGCACCCCTAGGGCAAATTGTCCCCTTGATAGGTAAAAAAGTCTATGGTCCTCATCTTTTTGGTGTGTGGATTGTAGGATAGTTATCCTGTACTATACGGCTAAAATCCAATTATAAGTGCGTAGATGCCATGTGCATCTTTCTGAGTCTGGGTTAGTTCACTGAGGATGAGGTTTTCTAGTTCCATCTATTTGGATGCAAATTGCATGCTTTCTTTGTTTCTGATAGCTGAGTAGTATTCCATTGTGTAAATGTACCACAGTTTTTTTTTATCCATTCGTCAGTTGAGGGACATCTGGGTTGTTCCCAGTTTCTAGCAATTACAAATAAGACTGCTATGAATACAGATGAGGACATGTTTGTATTTTCTAATGGTAAATGAATTTGTAATCCTGGACATGTAATGAAAAATCAAACACATAATCTGTACCACTTGGGTGATCATTAGCCTCTTTGTTCTGTGAAACCTGTATAAATAAAGGAACACCTGATTGCTAGCTAGATGAACTGCAAAATTCCCCTGAACATCACATCTGACTAACTCCTGCTCCTCACTGACTCCATATCTCCTTGATTGGCCCCCCTGTCAGCAAGGACTTGGCCCCCACCAGAAAATGTCCCTGGGAATGCCCTCACTATATGCATATCACAGAATTTCATTTCGGCTGTAAAGAAAAATGAAATTTTCAGGAAAATGGATGAATCCGAAAATATTTTACTACTGAGCTAAAACAGGCTCAAACACACATGCTTCTTGTTCTTCCTCATATGTAGACCATAGCTTCAAGTATTTAGATTTATATTTAGTTCAGAGTGTCTGTAGAGACTAGGACACTAAAATGGGGCAAGAGACAGGGAAGGAAGTCCTGAAGTAGGTTGAGATTGTGGAACACAGTAAATATGACAGTAGAGAAGGAGGAGGAGACCAGCCTTTGCAATGTTTAGACAAGTAGAGGGACAGAGAGATAGAGAAATGAAAGAGTGAGGAGAGATGATCAAAATTGAGTATGTATGAAGAAATCAAATTGAAACCTATGACTGTACAAACTTCTTGTAAAATTTTTAAATGGAGGTACCCTGCCTGAGTGCATAAAGCAGCTCTTGAAATCCATGTGATTCATGTTGCCCTTGTTTATTGTGCGATGAAGTAGCCAGAGATCCCTCTACCAGTTGGCAATGCCATACCATATGTCTGAATTTGCCACACAACAATATCATGAGCCTCAGATATGTTTATACCAATACAAAATTTAGTAAAACAAAAAACTACAGGAAGTGTTTGCGACCCTGTAAATATGAAACACAGAATTATTGACAAAAATTCATGTATGTTATGTATGTTTTCATAATCAATATTTTCAAAAACACAATTAATTACTGACAGCTAATTAATAGCTGTTGATTTACTTACATTTCTAATTTTATATAGCCATCTGCAATGCAGACCAGACATAAAGGATTCCAGAGTGCACTATTTGACAATGCTCTGAAAATACTACAGACAATATATATGATCAAAAATGCAAAGTCATTCCCTCTTGATTAGAGGATAGCAAATAGAAAATTGAAAGAGATACAAAACAAACTTTTAGAAACTCGAGGTGATTGAAGTTCTATTTGATCAACTGCATTCCACACCATCAGTGGCTGCCCAAAAAATGGTAGACTTTGAAGTTTCGTAGTTGCACATTAACTTCTTGATTGATTTATTGTTGCATGTCAGCAAAGTTCATAGGTACAGCCATTGTAAAAGAAGCCTTTACATTGCAACAAGATATCTACTAGACTTACCTGGGTTCTTCTACTGATGCCAGTGATGTCTTACTCTAACTCAGGAAATTGAGTAAAAGTGCTGATGTGGCCATGGAATACAGCCATCAGATCACTCTCAACATTTCCTGAATGAGCTTGAACTGAGATCGGGAGGTGAATGCTGTTCTTACTGATCCCAGCAGACCAGATTCCTTTATTTTTTATTATTTATTTATTTTTTTTTTTTTTTTGGTTTTTAGAGACAGGGTTTCTCTGTGTAACAGCCCTGGCTGTCCAGGACTCGCTTTGTAGACCAGGCTGGCCTCGAACTCACAGAGATCCGCCTGCCTCTGCCTCCCGAGTGCTGGGACTAAAGGCGTGCGCCACCACCGCCCGGCCAGATTCCTTTAAATGTGATATTCTCTCTGTATATTTGATGAAACAGGAGTTTGAAGATTGTGTCACAAAATGGGTCAACTGGTAAATACATGAGTAATAAAAGTATTGTTTTGGGAACTATTATTCCCAATTCCCAAGAGACTACTGAATAGTCAAATATTCTGAACAGCACTACAGACATTCATAGCCAAGCTATAAGACTCAAGATTTGAAGTTATTCCTGAATATGCAGCTGGTCAGTGTGATGATCTGGTGTCTGAGATTATTCATATACTTTTAAAAAATACTCACTGTGCCTCTTTCCTGGCTACACAGTGGAAAGCGCAGTGGACACCAGCCTCCTCCTTTCTGTCAGCGCTAAGCAAGCAGGTGACATTTACATGGAGGGTAAAAAATACAATTTGTTTGTTCAGTTTGTAGCTCTTTATTCCAATAGGTTACTGAGAAGGGATGGAAATAATTTTTGAGCGAAGTTCTAGTAGGTTGTAAAATGGGTATGTAATCTTAATGTTTTTATTTCTTTGAAGATGAACCTGCATATTACTATTTTTAAAATCAAAATACTGGATTTGGTAAAAAAAAAAAAAAAAAAAACAATCAGGCAATCTTTTGTGAGATCGTGTCTCCTGGTAACATCAGAAGTTATACCCACAAAGGTGGTCACCAACATGACTACCTAAGCATGAGCTGAATGAAGACAATAGACATGCCAAAGTGGACAGGGAAAAAAAAACCAAAATAGTTAACCCTACACAGTGAGCTGCAGGAACTAAGAAATGCTGACAGGGGAAGAATTAATCTTTCCCAGCTATGAGCACAACAATTGGTTATCCAGCACCAAATGGTTGCATGTTACATACATACATGTAACATTATAAAGACTTAGTTATATTTATCAATGTGTGTGAGAGAGAGAGAGAAAGAGAGAGAGATCATGCATGTAATATATAGAATCTACATAAGAGAGAAAACGTGATACTTCCTTTCTTGTTTTTGTTAATTACCCTAATATAATTAACTCCAGCTATGTTTATTTTCCTAATGATGACATAACTTCTTTTTTTTAACTAAAAGTACCATTATGTATATAAATTACATTTTCTTTGTTCTCCCTGCTGAAACTTAAGTTAGTTCCATAACTTAGGTACTGTGAATAGGGTTGTAGCATTGATCTGCATACATCTCTGATGTGCAAACTTGCAGTTTTAAGAATTCATGCTCAGGGGTGGTACAGTTGGATCATGTGTAATATAATTTTAGCTCTGTTAAATTGTTTGCTTATTTTTTGTGTATATTTGTGTATTACATGTAGTGTGTGTGTGTGTGTGTGTGTGTGTGTGTGTGTGTGTGTGTGTGTGTAAATGAACATATAAGTAGAAAGTCCTGAGGCTCAGGGAACATTATGGAATAAGGGGTAGAAAGATTGTAAGAGCCAGAATACCAAAAGTCTGTGGTAAAACAATCTCTCCTAGACACGGCTGTGTAATCAGGACTGGAACAATAGCAGTATCAATGGACATATTAACATGAAAGGGGGGGAAATCTCCAAAGGTCCCTCCCCTCGACAAAGAGCTGCAGGGAGCTAATGACTCTTGGGAGGAGAAATACCCTCTCCCAGGAATGAGTTCCTTTATAGGTTGTCCAAATCAGAGTGGTCAGAGCTGAAATCCTATACCCACAAAAGAAAGCAGTCCATTCATTTCATTTGCCCTTTTACTAAGTAGGTTGTTTCAAACTTTCAGTGTTCAGTTTGGGCATTCTTCATACATTCTGTGTATGAATCCTCTCTCAGGTCTATAGCCAACAGGGTTTTCTCTCATCCTCTAGGCTGTGTTTTCCCTTAATTGTAGTCGTTTCTGTGTGGAAGCTTTTAAATTTCTTGCAATCCTACTTGTCAGTTTCTAAGTTCATTTACTTAACTGTGAGAGTTCCTTTCAGAAGGTCCTTTCCTAACACCATGTCTTGAAATATTTCCCTGATTTCTGCTAAATATAACTAAGTTCCTAAGTTCAGGTCTGACATTAAGTTCTTTGATCCATTTTGAATGTCTTTGTGTCCAGGGTGAGAAATATGAATTTAGGTTCAATCTTACACATCGGAATGTACTTTTTCTAGCACCATTTATTGCGGAAGCTTTCCTCCAGCATATGATTTTTGCATTATTTTTTCAAAAATTAATGGTGGTGGTAGCTGTGTTCCTTTTTGTGTCAGCATCATGTTGATTCTGTTACTGTGAATAAGCAATGTAATATCAAATATTCATGATAAAACTTTCTGCATATTCATTTTGTTCAGGACCACATTGGATATTTAGAATCTTTTGTTCTTCCATGTGACTTATAGGATATTTTCTACTTCTGTGAAAATATAATTTTCATTCGATGAGAATTGTACTGAATCTGTAGAGTGGTTTTGCTAGAACAGTAATCCTTACAATATTAACTGTCATGAATATGGAGGGATTTCCATTTTGTAGTGCCTCTTTCAGTTTTTTCCCTTTGTTTTTTTTTTTTTTTTTTTTAATTTTCCACTGCAGAGGTCTTTCCACTATCCCTTTGATTGAGTTTGTTCCTTGGTTATATTTCAGTGGTGCCAATACCATTTTGTTTTAAAGATGTTTTGAATAGAAATTTTTTCCTAATTTCTTTCACAGAATGCTTATTATTAACATAAAGAAAACCTCCTGGTGTTTGCATGTATTTTTGTGTGTAATATTCATATGTGTATTAGTGAATTGTGGGTGTGTTTAGTGCACGTGTGTACATTCTGTGAAGTTCTGAGGTAGCTACTGCAAGTTTTCAACAATCACTCTCCATGTCTTTAATTGAGTAAAGTGTATCATTAGAACCCAGAGCTCAGCAGTGTGGACTAGTCCAGCTAGCCAACTTGATCTGCAGTTCCTTTATCTCCACTTTCTGAACAATGAAATTCTGGTGGGCCACCAAATCCATCTGGGGTCTCATGCTTGAGTAACAAGTGTTTTCTCTACTGAGTCATATCCCTGACCTGTTACTGATACTTGTATATTGATTTTGGGTCAAAATACTATGCTGAAAGAGTTCATTAGTTCTAAGAGTTGTCTGGTGGACTATTAGGGCCTCTTCCATATGCTATCATACAATATGCAAATAGAAGAAAAATGTTTCTAATCCCTACTTATATCCATTTCATTTCTTCCTCTTGTACTATTGCTCTAGCTAAGATTTCAAGAACTATATTAAATACACATGGGCAAATTGACACTTGCCTTACACCTGATCTCAGTGACAATGCATGTTTTTTTTTCATTTAGCATAATATTAGCTATAGATTTTTCATATTTAGCCTTTCTTCTATTCCTTTAATTCACAGTTTCTTTTTTTTTAAAGTTTATTTATTATTTCATTACATCTTCTTTGATACCCCTCCCTCCACTCCCTCCTGACCCTTCCCTCCCACCTTCTACCCCCTTTCCCACCTATCCCATCCCTCCAGTGTGGGGTATCTCTGTGTATCAACCCCCTTCAGTTCGTTACTCACATAAGGTCTAAGAGCTTCCTCATGCACAACAGACATACATGGATGGCAGTTCCACTAGGGTGGGGTGTCCCACTGACAGGTAACCAAGTCCCTGTTTCTGCTCTTTTGGGTCTATTAATTGTAGGATGGTTATCCTATACTAATAGGGCTAAAATCCAGTTATAAGTGAATATATGCCATGTGATCTTTCTGAGTCTGGGTTAGCTCACTCATGATGAGCTTTTCTAGTTCCATCCATTTCATTGCAAATTGCATGATTTCCTTGTTTTTGATAGCTGAGTAGTATTCCATTTTGTAAATGTACCACAGTGGGGGGGTTGTTTTTTTGTTTGTTTTTTTATCCTTTCTTCGATTAAAAAACATCTGGCTTGTTTCCAATTTCTAGCTATTACAAATAAAGCTGCTATGAACATAGTTGAATAGATGTCCTTGTGAATTGGTGAGGAATCTTTTGGATATATGTCCAGGAGTGTTATGGCTGGGTCTTTAGGTAGAGCCAAGTTTTCTAAGATATCGCCAGACTGATTTCCATAGTGGTTGTACAATTTTCCACTCCCACCAGCAATGTGGGAATGTTCCCCTTTCTCCTCAGCCTCACCAGCATTTGCTGTCTTTTGAGTTTTTGATCTTAGCCATTCTGACAGGAGTGAGATAGAATCTCAGAGTCATCTTGAGTTGCATTTCCCTGACAATTAAGGATGTGGAGCATTTCTTCAAGTATCTCTTGGCCATTTTGGATTCCTCTTTTGTGAATTCTCTGTTTAGATATGTTCCCCAACTTTTGATTGGGTTATTGGTTTTCTGGTGTTTAATTTCCTGAGTTCTTTATAGATTTTGGATATTAATCCTCTGTCAGATGTGGGGCTGGTGAAGATTTTTCCCAATCTGTAGGTTGCCGTTTTGATTTAATGACAGTGTCCTTTGCCTTACAGAAACATTTCATGTCGCGTCCCCCTCGACCAGCAAAGACGAAGCAACTCACAAAAGCTCTTCTCAAGCAGTTTATTCAGGTCCCTTGAAAACAGTCTTCCGAATGCCCGGGCAGACCCAACCCACAGGCTAAATACTATATGAACAGCCAATCAAGTAAAGCCACGTGGTGCTATCTTAGAGGCCCACGTATGCAGAAGCAAGCCAGATCAGCGGTCTTAGCCAAATATGGACTTGTTTACCACCGAGAGCGCTCACCGTCGGGCTGGTGGAAGGCGGAAAACGGCGCCATCTTTAGGGCGTGGCACATCGCAGCTCTCTACAGTTCCCCCTTTTTTTATTTTTTCTAAAGTTGGTAGAAGTCCCTGGAAAGGCTTTGTAATCCCCCTATCTGGGGATCTCACGGTGGGCCTGAGCCTGTAGGAGGGCGGTGCTCAAACTCTTACCCGTCTCTGGGTCAGCCTCCCCACTTGGGACTGCCCTGTCTTAGGTGGCCGAGACTTACCCGTCTACTCCGTCATTGACTTGCCAGACCCTAATATCCGTGGAACGAATACCTCAGTGGGCAGGGACTATGCTCAGTGAAGATTTAAGGCTTCACGGCAGCGAGCCATGCCTGAGGGGACTGGCCCGCCTCAATGGCGACAAGGGCTTATATAATCATGGCTGCATTACGCTTTTGTGTGTCTCTCATTTTGTAGATGCACCATAGGCAAACAAGACAGGCTAGTATCATCAGTATCGCCAAAGAGCCTACGCCCGCCCACTCCTTAAGATGATCCATAGCCGTCTGAATCCAGGAAGTCAAACCAGTGGCCAGGCTCAGATCCACCCGAGTGGAATTGATGTGGACGATTGTCGCTCTCAGCTCTCTCATCAAATTTTCAAATTCAGCCGACCAATCCTGTAAGAGGAACTTTGACAATTGTCTAGACAGATTAGCAGCCTTTGTATAATTTTGATACTGCACTGAAGTAACACACAAACTTTGCATTTTCCACTCACACCCCAATTGTGCTAGTTGCCAAAGAGAATCAATCTGTTCTTGTATTAAATCTATGCGTTGATTAACTATCATAAGACCTCCTTTGAGATGAGAATTCATAGAGGTCTGGGTATCCAATGCCTGTGCTACAGTGGCTGAGATGTTATTCAAGGCATTGGCAGTCTGTATAGAACTAGACAAGGCAATAGCTGAGGCAGTAGCCCCCACAGCAGCAAGAGTGATGGCAGTAACAATAGCTGCAGTGATGCCAAAATCTCTTTTAAACCTGAATAGCATCATGGTATTAGGGGCCTCTACAGGAACTGGTACATATCGAGGCATTCTAGTCACCACAGCCACAGGAAAGGCTGTGGCATTCCAGCATAGGGCATAAAAACATGTTCCCGGAGTGCATACTAACTTTTCTTCACCCAAGGATGCACTCCCATTACTTACAATCCACAGAAAAGGAGGCCAGAGACATACTGACGAAGCTGAAAAGGTCTTATTGCGGTAAGAATGAAACAAAGATTTCCAAATACCAGAGCCACTACCGCTAGAAAGATCCAATTTGGTAGCGGACCCTAGGGAAAAATTACCTCTTTGATAAATTCCTCCCCCAAGCATAATGACAGGTCCCAAGTCCATGCTACTTCCATTTACCCCACACAAAAGCCACAAATCAAAAGGATTGGTGGCAGTCTGCTGAGGATCCCTAGTAGATATATCAAGCATTCCTGTACAAGACTTATTCACTATATTACTAATCATGGGGCTAAAGGAAAAATAATCTTGTTGAACCCAAACTGCTCTGCGCTCCTGACATCTAGTCCAGGGAAAAGGTCCTTCCTCTCCTGTGGATCCTCTACAAAAAGGTGCCCAGCGTGGCTGTCTGGGGGGGTCCCGGTCAGAGACTCGTGTGGGCCACCATCCTTCAAGACAAGAACCGTTGCCTGAAAACAAACCACCACTCCTACCCCCAAATCTCAGTTGTGGTAAAAAATCTGCTGACTGCTGAGACAATTTAATGCATTCTGTATTATCTGACCTATTGAAGCTCATCAAAAAGCACAGACTACCCTTTAAGCTGACATTTCTATTACCCTCTATAGGGCTTTTCTGATCATCAAAGGGAAGGTAGGGTAAACCTAAGCTTCTATTACTGCTAAATAAGCGTGGAAACACAGTTGCATCATGTCTGACCAGCATCGGCTTTGGGAATATCGACAGGATCCCCCATCTCGGCTCGGTCATTCCTGACATACTCACTGCTACTATCACCAGGATCCTTAGGAAGGTCTTCATGACGAATCTTCCTCACAAGGCGTTCAGGCACCCACACTGGATCTTGTTGATTCTGAGGAAAAACACAAACAGACCCTCTCGCCCATGTTAGCACGGGGTCAGGCCCCCGCCAAGAGCCTGTCAAAATATCCTTCCACTTCACCATGCTTTTAGGTGAACCATGGGAATCCTGATGTCTGTCCGCTGCTGAGCAGCCTTAAGCATCCAAATTGAAAAAGTTTAAAGTAAATAAGGCTAAAGACATTCTCTCCTTGGGGGTACGGCCTTGGCCTATTCCCCCTTTTTGTTTTTGCAAGCATTCTTTCAAGGTGCGATGAGCACGCTCCACAATTCTTTGTCCTTGAGGATTGTATGGTAATCCGTGATTAAGCTGTACCTCCATCTGATTACAGAAGGAGACAAAGGACTGTGCCATATAGGCTGGTCCATTGTCCGTTTTCAGCTGCTGTGGTTTTCCCCATGCAGCCCAGGCTTCTAAGCAATGCCCTATGACATTGCAAGCCTTTTCTCCACTCATAGGTGTAGCATGTATGATACCTGAGCAGGTATCCACAGATACATGAATATATTTTAAGGTTCCAAACTCTGAAATGTGGGTAACGTCCATTTGCCAGATTTTGAGTGGCATCAACCCTCTAGGGTTCACTCCCACACTGGGAGGATGATGATGAATCACACACTGAGGACAGTCCAAAACAACTTGTCTAGCATCTGCTCTAGACAAATGGAATTTCTGCTGTAGAGTTTTTGCATTTACATGAAATAATTGGTGAAACTGTCTGGCTTGGTCCAGGAATGAGCTCCAAAAAAATGCATTCCATCCTGGTCCATTGATCAACTTTATCATTACCCTCACTTAATGGTCCAGGTAATCCTGTATGTGCTCTGATATGTTGAATATAAAAACACCTTTTTCTCTGCCAGATTAAAACTTGTAATTCTTGTAATAAGGCACATACAGTACTACTATTCTTAATAGGACCTGCTAATTCTAATACTTTCACTGCGTTGACCACATAAACTGAATCTGAGATCAAATTGAATGCAAATTGACATCTTTTAAACACCTCAATCACTATTTTCAACTCTACTATTTGGGGGGAGCCCAGTTGAAATTGACATAACACGGGCTCTTGTCTTTCTATCAAATAGGCTCCGCAGCCTGTCTTTGAGCCATCAGTAAACACATTTGGTGACCCTTGAAGTGGTAATGCTGAAGTAACTTTAGGGAATATTACTGGGTGCTCCTTAAAAAATGATAGCAATGGATGCTTAGGATAATGGTTATCAATCACTCCTTCAAAGCTACATTGCAATATTGCACAGTTATCTACAGTGCCACACAAAATCTTAATTTGATGACTGGAATAGGGCACTATTATACTGGCAGGAGCAACTCCAAAAGACTGCAAGCATTGTTGGATACCATTCAAGGCTAAAGCAGCAACTGCAGTGGGATAATGTTCTATGGATTTTTTTGGAGAAATCTTTGAATAGGTCCATAATAATGGTCCGTCCTGCCATAACAACCCTGTAGGTTGACCATAGGTGGCAAATATGCACAATGCAATGGGCTGTCCTTCCTGCCATCTCTTTAGGAAGGCACTCTGTAACCTTTCTTCCACTTTACATAAAGCTTTTCTTGCTTCTTCCGTTAATTGCCTAGGAGAATTAAGTGCTGAGTCACCTTTCAAAATATCATATAGGGGTCTTATTTCATAATTTGGTAGCTTTAAATAGCCTCTTACCCAATTGATATCTCCTAACAACCTTTGAAAATCATTTAGAGTCTTTAAATTATCTTTTCTTATCTCAATTTTTTGAGGTATTATCTTTTCAGGTCCAACCTTCGCTCCTAAATAATCAACCACATTTTCCTTTTGAACCTTATCAGGAGCAATAAAAAACCTTTTCTTTTTTAATAATTGAACTAATTCTTCATAGGCCTGATCTAACATTTGTTCACTCTTAGCTGCCAGTAAGATATCATCCATATAATGAACACATCTCAAATCTGGAAAATTCTTTCTCAAGGGAGCAATGGCTTCCCCCACATACAAGTGGCACATAGTGGGGCTGTTTGCCATGCCCTGGGGTAATACTACCCATTCAAACCGCTGATCAGGTTCCTCATGGTTACAGGATGGAACAGTAAATGCAAATCTCTCACTATCTTTGGCACACAAAGGGATGGAGAAAAAACAATATCTTATATCTATAACTATTATGGGCCATGAGGCTGGCAAAGATGATAAAAGTGGCAAGCCGCGTTGCACTGGGCCCATGATCTGCATTTGTTGATTTATGGCACGCAGGTCATGCAACAATCTCCATTTTCCAGATTTCTTTTTAATGACAAAGATAGGTGTATTCCAGGGAGATACAGATGGTTTTATATGCTTTAAAGACATCTGTTCATCCACCAAATCTTTGGCCGCATTCAATTTTACAGAGGAAAGTGGCCACTGAGGAACCCATACTGGGTCCTCCGTCTTCCAAGTTATGGGAATGCCCTCCTCAGTGGCCCCTAGGAAAAACCCAGGCCCTGTCTCTTTTGTCTTTGCTGCATAGATATGGGACTTTTCCGTCCCTGCGAATATTTTCCTATTCCAAAGCCTGGAGCATATCCCATATCTTGCATCATATGTTGGGCTGAATCAGAATAATCATTACTCAATTTAAATCCCATATCCTTTAAAAGGTCTCTTCCCCAAAGGGAGATAGGGAGCTCAAGTACATATGGCTGCATTTCTCCTGAGTGGTTTTCTTGGTCCTGCCACTTTAATAATCTTGCACTCATATCTGGAGTCTTAGCATAACCCAGGCCTTGAAGTGTTTGAGAAGAGGCTTGTACGGGCCAACCTGAAGGCCAGTCTTTCTTTGCTATAATACTCCTATCTGCCCCAGTATCCAAAAGGCCCAGGATCTTTTTACCATCAACTTTTAACTCCAAGACAGGGCGTTGGTCCAAATCCAAGGAGAGAAAAGTCAGATCTGTGCCCGTGGACCCAAAACCATCTTTTCCTCTCTCTCGATCCTTTGCCGCATAGCGATCATGTAAACTCGGCAACATGATGAACTGAGCAATTCTATCTCCAGGAGAGATAGCTGTTATACCACAGGGGGAGGCTACCATGATCTTAACCACTCCTGTATAATCTGAATCTATAACTCCAGGATGGACAATAAGTCCTCTCAAGGCTGATGATGACCTCCCTAACAGCAAACCAACTGTACCAGGTTCAAGGGGTCCTTTAAAATCTGTTTCAATTAACTGGACCCCCATTTGGGGCGTTAATACGAGTCTGGTGGTGGAGCAGAGGTCCAATCCTGCTGAGCCTGTAGTGGCTTTCCGCGGTCTCTCGGATGGCAGAGGGTTGGCCATCTCTCTTGATTCTGTTCTTTTTCCTGATTCTCTACTGCCCCATATATTTGTGGGCCCTGAGGTCGTGGGCCCCGCTGTCCGTTTTTTGGACGAGCGCCACCATAACCTTGAGTTAAAGGCTGGCCATGGATGTCTATCACTGAACGGCATTCATTAGCCCAATGGTTCCCTTTTTTACATTTTGGGCATAACACCAGCCGCCTGGGGCATTGTACACTTCCTGTACTTTCTGTACTCCTTCCTCTGGGGCACTGTCTTTTAAAGTGTCCCATCTTGCCGCACTTAAAACAAACTCCTGAACTTCCTCCACCTTTTCTGGCCAACTGTATTACTGCGGCAGCAAGACCAGCATTAGTTAACGGCCCTCCAAGTTCTCTACACACTTTCATCCAGGCTTCTAGGCCTTTGTTCTTGTAAGGGGTGATAGCAGCTCTACACTCTTTGGTACATTGCTCATAGACCAACTGTTTTATTAGTGGCAAGGCAGCATCCGGGTCACCAAAAATCTTCCCTGCCGCTTCCACCATTCGTGCCACAAAGTCTGAAAAGGGCTCCATGGGGCCCTGTAGAATCTTAGTTAAGTTCCCACTCACCTCCCCTTTATTAGGAAGAGATCTCCAAGCCTTGATAGCTATCTTGTTTATTTGCTCATAAACCTGAATAGGATATCCTATCTGCTGGTTGGCAAATCTCCCCTGCCCAAGCAGCATATCTCTATCCCAGGCTGGATTTCCATCTCTCTGATTAATGGCTGCTTGCTCAGTGGCATACTCAATCAAGAAAGCTTTCCAGTCTAAGTATTGCCCTGGACTTAAGCAGGCGCGGACCAGGCCACTCCAATCACTTGGAGTCATAAAATGTCTGCTTAATGCTTCCACTTGAGCCATTGTAAAAGAAGCGGTAGTACCATAGGTACGAACCGACTCTGCAAGGGATTTAACTACTTTAAAATCGAGCGGTTCCTCGTACCTGTTCCCTTGTGGGTCTTGGTATACCGGATAGGCAAACTGTAATTCTGTTCTTACTTGTGTCCACATCCCCGGGCAGAAAGATCTCCCTACTTTCAGGGACTGAACAGGCTGATCTATCTGAATGGCTTCTGGATATGGAGGAAGAGTTGAAGGCGCCGCGGGAACGGCTTTACTTACACCGACCGCCACCAACGTGGCTGAAGGAGCTGCGGCAACGGTTTCACTTACACCAACTGCCGCCATCGTGTCTTTCTCTTTTACCCTTTTCTTTTCCTTTTTTCTAATAACAGTCCTCTCCAACTGTTCTATTAGAGCGTGTAGCTCCCCTTCAGAATCCGTGCCCTCTGAGTCCTCAAAATCTCTAAAATCTCTAAAATCTCTAAAATCTCTAAGATCGGGATAGAGAGGAACCTTCTTTTTCCTTCCCTTTTCACTGTCTGCCTGCTCAAATCTTTCGCCTTTGTTACTTTCCTTTTCACTGTCTACTTGCTCAGATCTTTCCCCTTGCAGCAGTTCCAAGGCTGATTCTCCCTCCTTGATTGCGTTACAGCATCTCTGATCTTCTAAACAACTCCTCACCATCTTCCAAATTGGTCTTACTCCATGCTTCAGAGTCCCTTGCTCCCAAGCAAAATCCAAGTCCCTGCCTAATTTGTCCCAGCAGGATACCGTAAGATTCCCGGACACCGCAAACCACGGAGCCACGGAATCGCATTCATTCAAAAATCTCTCTAGGGTAGACTTCTTAATTTTCAAATTCCTAGCTAAAAGTAGCTCCTGAAGAGCCAGAAAAATTGGATGTGACTCAGACAATCCCATGATTAAAAATTTACTTTCGGTTTGCAACTTCCCGCGAAACTTTACCCTTTGTTCGCAATCTCCGCGAAACTTTACCTTATGTTCACTATCTCCGTGAAACTTTACCGTATGTTCTCTATCTCCGCGCAACTTTACTGTATGTTCGCTATTTCCGCGAAACTTTACCGTATGTTCGCTATTTCCGTGAAACTTTATTGTCCCAATTTATCCCAGGAACTTACCAGCGCGCTGCCCCTGACTGCAGGAGTTCTGAGTCTTTTTTGGGTCCCCATACGGGCCAACACTTGTCGCATCCCCCTCGACCAGCAAGGACGACGCAACTCACAAAAGCTCTTCTCAAGCAGTTTATTCAGGTCCCTTGAAAATAGTCTTCCGAATGCTCATGCAGACCCAACCCACAGGCTAAATACTATATGAACAGCCAATCAAGTAAAGCCACGTGGTGCTGTCTTAGAGGCCCACATATGCGGAAGCAAGCCAGATCAGCGGTCTTAGCCAAATATGGACTTGTTTACCACCGAGAGCGCTCACCTTCGGGCTGGTGGAAGGTGGAAACTGGCGCCATCTTTTGGGCGCAGCACATCGCAGCTCTCTACAATTTCAGTTTCATGAGGTCCCATTTATTGATTGTTGGTCTTAGGGCCTGAGCTATTTGTGTTCGGTTCAGAAAGTTGTCACCTATGCCAATAAGTTCTATGCTTTTCCCATTTTCTCTTCTATTAGATTTAGTTTGTCAGGCTTTATATCAAGGTCTTTGATCCACTTGGACTTAATTTTGAGCAAGGTGATAAATATGAGTCTATTTGCATTCTTTTTAATGTTGACATCCAGTTACATCAGCACCATTTGTTGAAGATGCAGTCCCTTTTCCATTGTATGCCTTTGTCTTCTTTGTCGAAAATTAAGTGACCAAACGTGTGTGGGTTTATTTCTGGGTCTTCAATTCGATTCCTTTGATCAACTTGTCTGTTTCTATAATAGTACCTTATTTATGCTATCTTTATTACTATTGCTCTGTAGTATAGCTTGAGATCAGAGATGATGATACCTCCAGATATTGTTTTATTGTACAGGACTGATTTAGCTATTCTGGATTTTTTTGTTTTTCCATATGTAGTGAAGAGTTATTCTTTTGAGGTCTGTAAAGAGTTGTGTTAGTATTTTGATGGGGATTACATTGAATCTGTATATTGTTTTTGGTAGGATAGCCATTTTTATTATGTTATTCCTACCTACCCACAAACATGGGAGATCTTTCCATCTTCTGATATCTTCTTCAATTTATTTCTTCAAGGAATTGAAGTTCTTGTTGTACAGGTCTTTCACTTGCTTGGTTAGAGTTACCCCCAGGTATTTTATATTATTTTTGGCTATTGTGAAGGCTGTTGTTTCCCTAATTTCTTTCTCAGCCCATTTATCTTTAATTCACAGTTTCTTGAGGGCTTTCTTCATGAAGGAATGTTGGATTTTATTAAGTATTTTCTGTATAATTTGAGATAATATAAATATTTTGTGACCCTCCAAAAATGGTCCTTATAACCATTCTCAAATTTCATTTCTACCGTGCCATTTATTAGACTTAAAATTACTCATTATCATCTTCTGTGTAGGAAAAAAAAGTTGTGTTCCCTCCTGATATTCCATTTTCACTTTAGGAAATATTGCCCCATGAGAAGAGACCCAGAGAGACAGGAACCTAGCCTAACTATCCTACAGGAGACCCCATCCAGCAATGGATTGAAACAGATGCTGAAAAACACTGGTAGAGTGTTTCTCATGAGGTAGAGCTCTGGGAGTCACATATAAGACAAAGAAAAGGAATAGAGGGATCTGAAGGGGACAAGAATGCTACATGAAGACCAACAGAACCAACCAACCTAGGCCCCTAGAGGCTTGCAGATACTGAAACACCAACCAAAAAAGAGCATATATAGACTGGACCTAGACCCCTACATATGTATAGAAGATAGGCAGCATGGTCTTCATGCAGAACCTTTAGCAACTAGAGCTGGGGGACTTTCTCTGATATGGACTCCATTGCTTGTAAGTGGAACACCTTACCCCAGCTGGGCTGCCTTGTCTGGCCCCAGAGCAAGTGGAAGCTATTAGCCCTCATACAACTTGATGAACCAAGGTGGCTTATGTGGTTTTTGTTTTGTTTGTTTTGAAAACAAACTTACTCACTGTGGTCTTGGATTCAATACATACTTAAAGATTATCTTGAATCCCTGGTCTTCATGCCTCTACCTTACAAGGCCCATTACTGGAACACAATGTGTGTGTTGCTTGGATTTGACCCCAAGTCTCTGCTTATTGCAGGCAAGTGCTTCCCAATCAAAATACAGACCCAGACCAAGCTTTGATTTTGAGTATTCCATAAAGGCTACACATTGAGGGTTTGGTCTCCAGGTATTACTAGTAACCTTTTTAGGATGTGAGGACTAGAGAAAGGATGTCATGGTATTTATTCCTAGGATGAGGTGAGGTACTTACTGTGCCATACATTCTCCACCATGGTGGCCTGTCTCTCACATCTCCAAAAACAAATGGTTCCAAAAGACTGGGCATTGAAAGGTTCAAAACTGTGAGCCAAAATAAATGTCACCTCATAAACTAATTATGTCAGCTATTGTACTAGTAAGAGGAAATTAACATATAGTAGAATGGGTGTTAGGAAATATAAGATCATTACATTGGAGATAACAACTGGATTTTAAAATGGTGAGGTTGCAACTTTGACATATGAAAAATTCTTGATTTCAAACACATTTTACCAAAAGCTTTGCAAAGTAGCTAAGCCAAGACAAAATTGTCACCTGTGCATTGCTAATAGACATCTTCCAGTGGGGTTTAAGTGTTCCTTATGAGGGCACAGAGAGCTAAGGGAGGGTCTTTCTGTGCCCATTACACACAGCACATTCTACAGGGACATTAAATTTATACCAGAGTAAAAGATGTCATCCATACACAGATACATAAAAACAGTGAACATTAGCATAGGTAAATTGAAGTATATATTTCTGGATTGCAAATAGGGCTCTTTCACTAAAATTCTGAATTCTAACAGTATTAACCTGAAAATCAGAATTTCTTCACTTCTTGACATTAAAGAGTGATTAGATGGCAAGATTGGGAAACTTTTACAAACTTACAAAATGCATAAAGGATTACAGAAAGTAAGAGAAGGAAATATATCATAATTTAATTTCAAATACTTTACCATTTCTCATGATCAAAGGAAAATAAAACTCAATGAAATGAGTCCCAGAAAACCTGAAAGAAGTAAAAGTTGTTATAAAAGTGTCTCCCTAGATGCTGAAAAAGCATTTGACAAAATCCAACAACTTTTCGTGCTAAAAGTCCTGGAGAGAACGGGCATACAAGGACCATACCTAGAAATAATAAAGGCGATATACAGCAAGCCAGTAGCCAACATCAAATTAAATGGAGAGAAACATGAAGCATTTCCCCTAAACTCAGGGACAAGACAAGGATGTCCACTTTCACCATATCTCTTCATCATAGTACTTGAAGTTCTTGCTAGAGCAATAAGACAACTAAAGGAAATCAAGGTAATACAAATTGGAAACAAAGAAGTCAAATTATGCCTATTTACACATAATGTGATAGTATACATAAGTGACCCCAAAAAATCCACCAGAGAACTCCTATAGCTGGTAAACACCTTCAGCAAGGTGCCTGGATACAAAATTAATTCAAAAAACTCAGAAGCCCTTCTTTATACAAAAGATAAATGGGCTGAGAAAGAAATTAGTGAAACAACAATAGCCACAAACAATATAAAATACCTGGGGGTAACTCTAACCAAGCAACTGAAAAACCTGTATGACAAGAACTTCAAGTCATTGAAGAAAGAAATTGAAGAGGACATCGGAATATGGAAAGATATCCCATCTTCATGGATAGGTAGGATCAACATAATAAAAATGGCCATCTTCAAGTTAGTATGAAAGCTGAGTTAGATATAGAACTTTAAACTCATGAAGATGGTTAGATAATATAATGTTAAAGTCAGGTGCCAAATATATATGGACTGGACATTGGGAATGTATGCAAAGCCATATAACCCTCATAATTGTGGCCTATTTATCTGTTTTTTTTGTTTGTATTTATTGTTATAAGAGAAAGAATCATTTGTTGGACTGAAAGGGGGAGCTGTTGGGGGGAAAAGATATACCTTAAACTAAAAAAAAAAGGGGAAGAGGATGGGGGCTTGAGGGGGAAGAGTGTGGAAGGGTGGGACAGGAGGAGGGAGTAGAGAGGGAATTGTGATTGAGATGTAACTTGAAGAAATAAAAAATAAATTATAAAAAAATGGCCATCCTGCCAAAAGCAATATATAAATTCAGTTCAATTCCTATAAAAAATACCAACACAATTCTTTACAGACTTGGGAAAAAAACTCAATTTCATATGGAATAACAAAAAAAGAAAAACCCAGAATAGGTAAATCAATTCTGTATAATAAAACAACATCTGGAGGTATTACCATCCTAGATTTCAAGCTGTAATACAGAGCAATAGTAATGAAAACATCATGGTACTGGTATAAAAACAAACCAGTGGATCAATGGAATCAAATTGAAGACCCAGAAATGAATACACACACCTATGGTCACTTAATTTTTGACAAAGGAGGCAAAACTGTACAATGGAAAAAGGACAGCATCTTCAACAAATGATGCTGGTCTAACTGGATTTTGATATTTAAAAAAGTGAAATTAGACACATACTTATCACCTTGCACAAAACTTAAGTCCAAGTGGATCAAAGACCTTAACATAAAGCTGGACACACTAAATCTAATAGAAGAGAAAGTGGGAAGAAGCCTCAAATTCATTGGCGCAGGTGACAACTTCCTGAACAGAACACCAATAGCTCAGGCTCTAAGACCAACAATCAATAAATGTGACCTAATGAAACTGAAAAGCTTCTGCACACCAAAGGACAATGCCACTAGAACAAAACGACAACCTACAGATTGGGAAACAATCTTTACCAACCCCACTTCTGACAGAGGGCTAATATCCAAAATTTATAAAGCACTCAAGAAATTAAACACCAAAAAAACAAATAATCCAATCAAAAAATGGGAAATAGAGCTAAACCAAGAATTCATTAAGGAAGAATCTCAATTGCAGTGAGATATTTAAAGAAATGCTCAACATCCTTAATATCAGAGTAATGCAACTCAAGACGACTCTGAGATTCCATCTCACACCTGTCAGAATGGCTCAAAAACTCAAATGACAACACATGCTGGTGAGGGTGTGGAGAAAGGGGAACACTCATCCATTGCTGGTGGGAGTGCAAACTTGTACAACCACTATGGAAATCAGTCTGGTAATATCTTAGAAAACTTGGAATAGCCCTACTTCGAGACCCAGCTTCTGGGTATCCACCCAAATGATTCCTCACCAAACCACAAGGACATAGCCTCATTTATATTCATAGCAGCCTTATTTGTAATTGCTAAAAACTGGAAACATCCGAGATGTTTCTCAACTGACGAATGGATAAAAAAAAATTATGGTACATTTACACAATAGAATACTACTCAGCTATCAGAAACAAGGAAATCATGTGATTTGTAGCCAAATGGATGGAACTAGAAAAGCTCATCTTGAGTGAGCTAATCCAGACTCAGAAAGATGCACATGGCCTCTACTTACTTATAATTGTATTTTAGCCATATAGTACAGGATAACTATCCTACAACCAACACACCAAAAAGATGAGGAACATAGACTTTTTACCTATCAAGGGAACAATTTGCCCTAGGGGTGCTAACATGTAGGCCTGCAGTGCAAGAGGAAGCTCTTAGCCCTCATATGACTGTTGAACTGAGAGGGGCTGATGTGGGATACTCCATGTCAGAGAAGTGGGATGGGTGGAAGAGGGAGAAGCGGATGGGAGGGTGGAACTGGGAGGCGTGGAAAGAGGGAACTATGATGGAGATGTAACATGATGCAATAAATAAACATTATGATAATAAAAAAGTTAAATAAATTGAAAGTAGCTAAAAATAGCCTTTTCCTTTTCAAATACATTGTGAGCACTGGAGAGATGGCTCATGAGTTTAGGGCATTTGTTTCTTTTTCAGAGGACCAAAGTTTCATTCGAAGCACCAATGTTGGGCACTTTAAAATTGCCTATAACTCCTGTTCCTGGGGATCTGACACCCTCTTCTGGCTCCCATAGGCATATGCATACTTGTGCACACTTTGATATCTATAAATAAATACTTCAAAAATACACACACACATATGTATATGTATGCATGTATATACATAGACTAATTATAAATACTAACATAGTAGCCTTATTTGTAATAGCAAGAAACTGAAAACAACCCAGATGTCCCTCAACCGAGGAATGGATTTAAAAAAAAAAAAACAATAGAATACTACACAGTCATCAGAAAAAAACGAAATCATGCAATTTGCAGCCAAATGACAGTAACTAGAGAATCTCATCCTGAATGAGTTAACCCAGACTCAGAAGGAAGCACATGGCATCTATTCACTTATAATTGGAGTTTAGCTATATAGTACAGGATAACTATACTACAGCCAATGCACCAAAGGGAACATGAACATAGACTTTGTTACCTGTCAATGAGACACTTTACCCTTGTGGGACTGCCTTGTAGGGCCCCAGTGCATGAGGAGGCTCTTGGCCCTCCCTCATATAACTGCTGAACTGGGGCAGGGGACTGACATGTAGGGACACTCCACTCCGGAGGAGTGAGATGGAAGCGATAGGGGTAGAGGGTGGGAGGGCAGGAGTGGGAGGGTGGAAAGAGGGTACTGTGATGGAGAAGTAACCTGAAGTAATAAATAAACAATTAAAAAATACTAAAATTGTTAATGTCAAGAAGAATTAGAAAGCTTTCTTACTGTCCCCAGATAAATCTATTCAAGAGAAAATATGCCCAATGCCTGTGGAAATGTGATGATTACACCAGAGAAGACTACATAGATGCAGGATCAATAGAAGGATCTATTCACAGGGCAATAGAAATTATTTACTGGCTGATGAATACACTGGGTCTTTGGGACCCTAGTGTAGTCCCAGGCCTTTCTCAGATTGAGCTTTAAAGCACAAACACCACAACCTTGGTTAACTGACACGTGTCAGCAAGAACAGTCAACCAGAAGTGGAACTAGAGAAGCCAGAAAGCAAGGTTAGTTCATTAGGGACATTCCCTGAACTGTGGGCTTTCATGGATCAGGACTCTGTTCTTGGTGTTGTTTGTTGTTGATGTTTCTCAAGTGTTGCTGCCTATGTACTGGGCTCCAAGTCCTG
>CAJQZJ010031994.1:2294854-2338881 GCA_907164525.1 Lophiomys imhausi | reverse complement strand
CTCTGACTTCATTTGGTGGACTATTTTTCTTTCTTTTTTATACTACACATAAAACATAGGTTTCAGGAGCCACACTCTTGAGATAGACTCACTTTTCCATCTGTATAAAGGAAGCCATTGTTTCTGGTTATTTTCTGTACAGAGACCTCCCATCATTTATTTCCTAAAGGACCTGTGATGAAGGCTACCCTCCTCCAAGCAGAAGGATTTTTTCATGCCATTCAACACAATTGTTCCTACCTGCTCCTGCTTGAAATTCCAGCATGTGAGGGTCTATGACTTGACTATCATCAAATTTCATTTTATTCAAGATAGTAAAAATTCAGGAATCATAAAAGTCAGGAATAAAACATCAAATGGCAGTCATGTCATAGCATTATGAAAACTCTCATTTGCACCTTCAGTGAGAGCTTACACCCACCCTACATTAAGTTTCTCCTGGACAGAGACCATGCATTAGTCATCTTTATATCTCTACTTCATAGAACCATGTGATAGTTAGTAAATGGTTTTTGAACAAATCTATTTATCGTATCATGGTGTGAACTAAGCTTATCTCTGTCTAGCTTACAAGTGAATGAGACTCAGACTTTGGTTATTTTACTTGGCTTTGGCAACTACAACTACGGGGGTTACCCCAATCTACTTTTCTAACAGCAGGACTGGCTACTTCTCCAGCTATGTACCCTTAAATACTTGCTGTTTGAATCTCTCTGAGTAATTCCTGGTCCAGGAATTACTGTTTCCTCATGGCTGATGGAGACTCCTGTTCTTCCTGGCTTCTCCTCTTCTACTCTCCTTCTCTCTCTCCTCTCTCCTCTTTCCTCCTCCCTGTTGGTCCCTGCCTGAGACCTCCAGCCAGGTAACTCAACACCTGCCTACCTCTATTCCCTCCAGTAATTGGCTGTAGCCATTTTTATTTAACCAATAGTTTTTATTTGCGCACAAGGTTTGCACAACAAAAGTTGATGTACTTTGGAATTCACTCATCTTGGGGCAACCAGATCTTCCTCCTCCACAGAATTTAGCTTTTGAAAACAAGCAGCACCAGACCATCTGCCAAGAAGTTCTATAATCCTTGTGTGTATTATGAGTTACTCATGAGTAGGATAAAATTCTAAATGTAAAAACAGGACTGTCCTACTCTGATATCATAACTAATTCATATACAACTTGATAGTGCTATTCTAGAAATGGGAAGATTGCTTCAAGGCATATTGTGATTTCTGCATGTTAAGGACAGTATTTTTTATTTTTTTGGTAGTAAGAAAATAAAGATTTTCTTCTCAAAGCTGCATACTGTTGAAACAGTTCAATGTCAACCAAGTTTCATAAAAACGTCTTTAATCCCAGCACTTGGGAGGCAGAGGCAGGTGGATCTCTGAGTTTGAAGTCAGCTTGGTCTACAAAGTGAGTCCAGGACAGCTAGGAATACACAGAGAAACCCTGTCTCAAAAAACAAAACAAATTTAAAAAAAGTCACTGTCTTTGACAGACATACTCCAGTATATAAATGATCATACTAAATAACAAAATTCCACAGATCAGCTCATTTAGCTTTTTGAATATATATTTTGCATTTAACTTTTCCACTGGGGACATGGAGTATAATTCTACTTTTTTAAAAATTTAACATTCACCAAAGATATCTATGATTTTTATGCTCCAAATGGTCATTGGGTAGATCTGGAGTGCTTAGCTCTTAGGTACTATCCCTCCTTTTGATTCAGGAGACATGCTCATATCTGACGCCAATGTTCGGTCAGGAATCTGTAACCAGGCAGGATTTATAGCGTGGGTAAAACCTATTAATATTGTCTAATAAATGAGCACTATATTAAATGGACTCCTAATGACTTATAGTTACACCTAAAGATTAAAGTCTCTCAATTCTTATCAGAGAAGCTTTTGCAATAGATAGTGATTGGCATAGAGACCCACAACTGGCCAAGGTACAAAGTATATGAAAATACTAAGCCATAAATGGGACATGTATATCACATACCACATTTCCAAGGCTCAGTTCATTGCAGAAGAAAACTTGTAAGAGCCAGAGGTGGTGAATAACTAAAAGGAAGCTGTGTCTTTCTTCTACAACAGGGTGTCTGTACATATGGACTCACAGGGAGTGTGACAGCTTGTAAAAAGCCATGCAAACTCAAACCAGACAACCTTAGCATGGAGAAGAGAGGTGACTATGGAGTCCCACCCCTAGCTTTGGAGCCATGAATAATTAGTACTGAGCGGAGAAGGAGAGTTGGGATTTTTGTTTGTTTGGTTGGTTTTGTTTTGGGAGTTTTCTTTGATTTGGGGGTTTCTAGGTTTTTGTTTTTTTTTTGAGACAGGGTTTCTCTGTATACCCTGGATGTCCTGGATTCCTCTATAGACCAGGTGGCCTTAAACTCACAGAGATCCACCTGCATCTGCCTCCTGAGTGCTGGAATTAAAGGCCTGCACCACCACTCCAAGCTCAGATATTTTTAAACAATATTACCTATGGTGAGTCTACCATATTCCAATGGAAAACCACGTATCCAAGATATATGGGCAGCGTGCACTGAACATGATTGGTGTGGGAAAAAGAACACAATTTTGGGTGGTTAGGGAACAGGGATGGATCTGGGAGGAGTTAGGTGAAGGGTGAAATATAATCAAAACATATTACATGAAATTCCCAACTAATAAGGCTTTAAAGAAGCTTCTGAAGGCTGAAGAGATGGCTCTGGTTAAGAGCACTGACTGCATTTCCAGAGGACATGGATTCAGGTCCCAGTGCCCACATGGTGACTCTAGTTCTAACCTAGTGGACATCAGATATACAGGTGGTGCAGAGACATATATACAGGCAAAACATACACACACGCACACACACACGTATGTATGTATGTATAATTTATCTGTCTGCCTACCTGTCTGTCTGTCTATCTACCTTCCTATCTATTTATTTGAGACAAGGTTTTTCTATGTAACCAGACTGCCTGGAACTTGCTCTGTGAGCCAGGCTGGCCTGGAACTCGGAGATTCACTGGCCTCTGACTCCCAAGTGCTGGGATTATGGGTATGTGCCATCATGCCTGGCTACTGATTTATTCATTTATTTTATCTTATTTTTTCACATAAAATATTTTTATTTTTTTTAAAAAGACATTTAAATTAGCAGGGCAAGATAGCACACATCTTTAATCCCAGCACTCAGGTGGCAGATGCAAGTAGATATCTGTGAGTTCAAGGCTAGCCTGACCTACATAGAGGGTTTGAGAACAGCCAGAGCCACATAGAGAGATTCTGTTTCATATAAGTAAACAAACACAAAGATGAACAAGTGAAAGAAAAGAAATGTAAGAGATAAACAAAGAAACATAAGTTTCCTTTCAAACCCTGGGGTTGGGTATTGACTCAGCAGATAAGAACAGAGTTTGCTTTCCAAAGGACCCAGTGAGATTCTCAGCACCCACATGGCTCAAAGACATCTGTAGCTCCAGCTCCAGGGTATCCTATGCCATCTTCTAGCTATGCACCAAGCATGCATATGGTAAACACAAACACATGTTGAGAAACACTCATACACTATTAAGTGGATAAATAAGATTTTAAAATGGAGTCCTAAAATATAATTCTGACTAAGTAGGCTTGGAGAAAAATTACTATCTCAAGGAAATGATATTACTGACAAGGCCGCCCATCTGGTTCTCCTGGTTACTCAAGAATCTCTGACTCAAGCATGACAGGCCCATGCTCTCCACCATCTCAACTCTCACACCTTACACCTTCTTTTCAAACTTACCAGAGAACAGGCTAGACAAATTGTAAAACAATGTAAAAACTGTGTGACTTCCCTCCCTACCCCACACCTTGGAGTCAATCCTAGAGGTCTTATCCCAAATGAGATATGACAGATGGATGTTACACATCATTCAGAATTTGGTAACCTTAAATATATTCATGTCACTGTTGATACCTTTAGTGGTTTTATTTTTTCAAGCCTCCACACTGGTGAAGCCTCAAAAAATGTTATAGCCCATGTCCTCACTTACCTTGCTGTCATGGGCAAGCCCAAAATTATTAAGACAGATAATGGTCCAGGATATACCGGTAAAGGCTTCCAACAATTTTGCCAGCAGCTTAACATTAAACATATCACTGGCATTCCCTACAATCCCCAAGTGTCGCGTCCCCCTCGACCAGCAAGAATGACGCAACTCGCAAAAGCTCTTCTCAAGCAGTTTATTCAGGCAGGTCCCTTGAAAACAGTCTTCCGAATCCTTGCTTGTGTCTCTGCTTGTCTGCTTGTGTCTCTGCTTGTGTCTCTGCTTGTGTCTCTGCTTCTCCTCCCCCAAGCCCTTATATGCCTACTCAAACCCAATCAGATCATGCCACCTAGCAATCCAAGATAGGCTCACAAAAGGAGGAAGCACACCGGGCTAGGCAGCTGCTACCAACTAAGGCTTGTTTACAGCTAAGCTTGAGCTTTCTGGCATCAAGCCAGGCGCCATCTTAGGGTTGCGGCTCACCACACCCAAGGACAGGGGATCATAGAACGAGCCAACCAGACACTCAAAAATACCTTTTGTTAATTAAAGGGAGGAGACCTATACCCTGTAAAAGGCTCCCCCAGGAACTTGCTCAATCATGTGATTTTTGTGCTTAACTTCCTTCAACTTGATGCTTACAATAAACCTGCAGCAGACAGACTCTGGCATCCAGAGACACAGTTAAGTTATGCCTCTGTTATGTGGCAGGACCCCCTTACCAACCACTGGTGTGGCCCAGATCCTGTCCTCATCTGGGGCTGTGGAACTGTCTGCGTTTATGACACCAAAGATGGAGGAGCTAGATGGTTACCAGAAAGACCGGTAAAACAAATAGACTCACCTTCTTCCTCTAACTTGGATCCATCCACATATGGTTTCCATAATCCTAAAATCCAGAGGTAAATTTCCCCCTGAGAACCTCTTTCTCCCCTTTTGTGTTTTATAGATGAAAAGCTTTCAAGCCTATTTCACCCTCTCAACATGCCTGCCACTGATTCTGGGAAGCTTACAAGACCAAGTCGTCAATCCACATCAACCTTTCACCATGAGAGGGTTTGTGATTAATAGGCAGGAGACATAGTTTATGAAGTTGAGAAATCAAATGTTCCTCCATTCTCCTGGTAGCCTGAACTGTACCCTGACCTTTGCAAGTTGGCCTTGGGAGCCACCCCCCGTGGGATGTGCCAGACCTTACTGTTGACAAGGCAAAGACAACTTCCCCACATCCCTCCAGAATAGGAGGCCACGGGCTTTATCCTTGGGGAGGATGCTCTACCCCTATCAACAGAAAGCTGTTAAACACTATTCAGATCTCCAACAGGCCATAGACACTGATATTGAGCAGTTGGAGACTGACATATCCAACCTAGAAAAATTCCTCTCCTCCCTGGCAGAAGTTGTCCTGCAGAACCAGCGGGACCTCAACCTCCCCTTCCTCCAACAGGGGGGCCTCTGTTTTGCCTTAAAGGAAGAGTACTGCTTTTATGAAAACAATACAGGGGTAGTCAGGGACAGCATGGCCAAGGTCAGAGAAGTGATTTAGAAGAGAGATGGTTTAAAAATTGATTCTCCACCTCCCCCTGGCTCACCACCTTACTCCCTCCTTGTTGGGCCCACTGATAGGACTGTTCCTTCTCCTGGCATTTGCACCATGGGCCTTAAGAAAAATTTCAGAGCTTGTCAGACAACAGTTTGACTCTTGGACTGCAAAATCAATCCAGGTCCATTACCATAAGCTCGAGCTAGCTGTCCAGGGACTCTTGGACACCGATGAGAAATAATCCTCGGAGCCGCCCATTTCCCAGAGAGGCGTTCTCCCTTGACCTGGCACCCTTGTGGAGTGTAGGACGAGGTACCGCAGGGGGAGGACCACTATAGTTCATATCTGGGTACACGGAGAAGCACACCTGATTGCATAGAGGTTGATGTCAGACTCGACCTTGCTCTATCCCCCTGAGTATGCTTGGGGGAATAGGAGCATGTGCTTCTCATACGTGATTTCCTTCTTGTTGTCAATAAAATCGTGTTAATTTTACCTCGTGTACCAGTAAGCTTCAGATTATATTTTAATAGAACTGTTCTCTGTTCTGAAATACCATGCTCAACAGTAAATGAATCCATTTCAGAATATGTAAATATTACATTGTGAGGATTAGAGTGGCAACAGGGTAGATTTTTTTTTTTTTTTGTGATTCTGCACTGCACAAAGCATTTTTTTTTTTTTTTTTGCTGTCTCTACTATGTGGAGCAACATCACATCCTAGATTTTTTTTGTTTCTTTGTTTTATTTTTGTCTTGCTCTTATGTAGAGATTTACCCTCTAGTTAACTGTGCTATCATCTTTATAAAGTGATACTATTATTTTCACTTGTTGCAATTAAAATTTCAAGCATGAATTATAGAAACTCTTTTACATCATAACTGTAATCTACATCTTTGAGATCTTGTAAACTCAGGGTCATGATTTACCATATCTTGGTTTTTGTTAATAAAATCATGTCATCAGCACACACAAATCACACTACACCTCCAATTATTCTTCCAGTTTCTAAAATAGTACCATCAAGTTATATCTGGGTTTCCTAAATTATCATATTAGGACAGTCCTATTTCTACGCTTAGAATTTTATCTTGCTCATGAGAAAATCATAATAGATACCAGGATTATATAACTAGATTCTT
Organism: Lophiomys imhausi; assembly: GCA_907164525.1. Taxonomy (NCBI): domain Eukaryota; kingdom Metazoa; phylum Chordata; class Mammalia; order Rodentia; family Muridae; genus Lophiomys; species Lophiomys imhausi. The sequence continues at coordinate 2,332,168 of CAJQZJ010031994.1, read as the reverse complement.
AGATTCACACAAAAACCATTCACTAAGTATCACATTTTTTTTTATGAAGTGAAGATATAAGATGAATAAAACAAGGTCTCTGTCCAGAAGAAACTTAGTATAGAGTGGGTGTAAGCATTCACTGAAGGTGCAAATGAGTGTTACACACAACACACAAATGAGTATTTCACAATAATATAACATGGCTGCCATTTGCTGCTGTATTCCTGATGCTTAGGATTCCTAGATTCTTACTAACTTTATTAGAGATGATATCTGAGGGTGGTTATAATGACACATAGCTATACAAGAGCAGTAACTGATATAACCAGAAAATAAAGTTGGACAGATGGTTCAGGAATATGAGCACATATTGGTCATGTAGAGAACATGAGTTCAACAATAAGCACCCAGTTTGAATGGCTCACGACAACTTGTATGTAAAGCCCCAGAGCATCTGATAACTTTGACCTCTGTGAGCAACTATACTCACATGTGTGATCAAATACACACACACACAAACACACACACACACACACAATTAAAAATAACAGAATAAACATGTTTTCAAAAGAAATATCTTTGTAATAACACTCAAAATGTATTGAATCTTTAGCCAGGAATTCCCATGTCACAAAAAAATAAACAGACAAATGGATGTTTAATTACTTATTTTAAATTTGTTACTGTATTATGTTTTGTTCATTCATTAATTTATTTACTTACGTACTTTACATCATGATAGTAGCACACCATCCCTCATCTCTTTCTACTCCCACCCACTCACCCTTATCTTCCATCCCCCATCCCCTTCTCTGAGGAGAGCCCCCCACCTCACTATCACCACTCTGGCACCAACCAACTCCTTCCACCCCTCACATCAAGTCCCATCAGGACTAAGCACATCCTCTTCCACAGTGAGTGGCCAGATCAAGCAGTCCAACTAAGGGAAAGGGATCCAAAGGCAGGCCACAGAGCTCAAGTCTGAGAGAGTCCCAACTCCAGTCCCTAGGGGACCCACATGAAGACCAAGCTACCCATAAACTACATATGTGTAGGGAGCCTGGGTCCATGCATGTTCTTTGGTTGATAGTTCAGTGTTAAGGGAATTAATTAAATTATTGCCCATATTTATATTATAGTTAATTGGTTGGTGGTGTTAATCCTTAACCCACCATTATAAATACACAGACACCTGATAGATTTTAACAACCCTTGCCCAAGATTGTGCAATCTTGGTCCATCTCAGCTAGATTTTAACACTATTACCCAAATAAAACCCCAATATATACATGTGTCCCCTTGGGCTATTATTCACTAGACTGTGCAGATGTTCCAGGGCACATAGAATGATGTTCTTCTATCTAACCCATGGTGTGTCTTCCTGTTCCTTTCCCTGGCTTCTTCCCTCTGTGATCCTCCCCTCTGCCCCCAAAAGCCTGCCAACCTTTGCTCTGCCTATCTCTGCCTAATCCAGGATGCAGCATTGATTCAACCATTCAGAGACAATGGTTAGTAAGCAATGTAACACAGAACCACTTACTGTACCTGCTTATAACCTCACACAGCAAGCAGGCCCCTGGGAGCAGATAAATTAACATTTAGAATACATAACAAATCACTGCAACAGTTCAGTTCTGTGGGCCCCCATGGGCCCAGGTTAGCTGGCTCTCTAATCTTTTTGTGGTTCCCTTGACCCCTCCACCTCCCTCAAGTATTCCCCCAACTCTTCCACAAGACTCCATGAGTTCCGTCTAATGCTGTGCTGTGATCTCTGTACCTGTTTCCATCAACTGTTTCCTGAAACCTCTGAGATGAGTTATGCTAGACTCCTGTCTGAAGCATAGTAGATTATCATTAATAGTGTCAGGGGTTGGCTCTCTCCCACGGGGTGGGTCTCAAGTTGGGCCAGTCATTGGATGGCCTTTCCCTCAATCTCTTCTCCCATATTTATCCCTACACATCTTGTAGGCAGGAAAATTTTTGCATCAAAGGTTGTGTCGGTGGGTTGGTGTCTCCCTCCCTCCACTGGAAGTCCGACCTGGCTACAGGAGGTGGCCACTTCAGTCTACATATCCCCTGCCGCTGGAAGTTTCAGCTAGAGTCACTCCCATATCATCCCAGGAGCCTCCCCCATTCCAGATCTCCAGGTTGTCCCAGAGATGTCCACCATGCATTGATTCCCTTCTATATCTCCCTGCTCTCTCAACTCCCACCACAGCTCTCCCCAGATCTGATCCCCAACCCCAACACTACCTCTTCTCCCATTCTGTTGCCTCCCTCCATCAACTTCTGATGTCTACTTTTCTCCATTTTCTGAGTGAAATTCAAGTACCCTCACTTCAGCCATCCTTGTTACTTAGCTTCTTTGGGTCTGTGGATTATAGCATAATTATTCTATACTATTTGGCTAATATCCACTTATAAATGAGTATATACCATATACATCTTTTTGGGTCTGGGTTATCTCACTCAGGAGGATATTTTCTAGTTCAATCTCTAAACCTGCAAATATCATGATTTCTGTGTATTTAATAGCTGAATAGTATTCAATTGTTTAAATATATCACATTTTCTTTATCCATTCTTTATCCATCTGGGTTATTTCCAGTTTCTGGCTATTACAAATAAAGATTCTATGAATATAGTTGAGGAAATGTCCTTGTATGCTGGAACATCTTTTAGGTATATGCCAAAGAGTGCTATAGCTCAGTCTATATCACTATATATATATTTGTAGAACTACTGCCAATTTTCTGAGACACAACCAGATCAATTTCCAAAGTAGTTGTACAAGTTTGCTCTCCTACCAGGAATGGAGGAGTATTCCCCTTGCTCTCCATCCTTGTCATCATGTGCTGTCACTTGAGTTTTTGATCATAGCTCTTCTGACATGTAAAAGATGGAATCTCAGTGTCATTTTGGTCTGGGCTTCCCTGATAACTAAGGATGCTAAGCATTTATTTAAATGCTTCTCAGCCATTACTGATTCCTCTGTTGAGAATTTTTGGTTTAGCTCTGTACCTGAAAACTACAATTTAATTAACTAATATAGTTATTAGTAAGTATAAACTGTAATATTAGGCTGGCGGAGTAGCCAGCGGCTTAGCAGAGGAGCAGGTGGCCTGGCCCAAGTGCCTTAACTGGTTGCCTAACTTATCCTGCAGAAAGAGCCCCGGGACCAAGGGTGGCCTACACCACCTGTAACCTAAACTCTGTTAATTAATATAAGTTGTTATGTTAGGCTGGTAGAATTACCAGCGGCTTGGCGGGAGATTTGCCTGGGCTCAGGGGGAGTCTGGGAATCCAACAGCCTGGGACTGCTTGGACTGAGGGCCTATAAGCCACCACAGTCTTTTCCCCAATAATTAAACACACCAAGACCTTTAATGTTTTAACACTTAGCCTTTAGCTGAGAAGACTCTCAATTAGTTACTCTATGTTAACCCGGATTGGATCACCTAATCCCAAACCACCATGTGCCTGCGAGTACCTTCCAGCCTTCTCCAGACATCTGTCTCCTTCTGTGTCTCCCAGTGGAAAAGAGAGAGAGTCTCTGTGTGTGTGCCAAGTTCCTGCTCTGATCTCAGGAAGTCCCGCATTCCTACACTCTTTCTGCCCAGCTAATTGGCCATAAGCAACTTTTATTAACCAATCAAGACAATGCCTCAGCAGGGGCGGTAACCAGCCCTCAGCATTGAATTCAATGTATCAGAAACAATATTAGACCTTCCCTCAACATCTCCCCCTTTAAGTCTAGCAAAAGGCTCCTTTTCTTAATAACAATAAATACAACAATAAACACAATACAGTAACAATAACAATAAATACAATAAAAACAATTATGAAAACTAAAAGGTATGACATACATTCTCAACATCCAGTCCATATGTATTTGACTAGTTAACTAGGACATATTCTATTACATATCTCTCTTGATGAGTTTAAGGATCTATACCTAATTCAACTTCCGTCCTAACTTACATTATTAACTAAACCATCTTAACCTTAAAACATCCTTTTAATTCCTAGATGATATTAAATTTACTGTGTGTTATAACTATGTAGTCTTCAATCACATCAGAAACCTGAGAAGGATAAATATATCTGAATAGATAGGAAGAGCAGAGCAAGCAACTTCCAAAACTATGGAATGACAGACAACTGGCTGCCTAGACAGTCCCCAGTTTCTATAACATTGGAGCATCATCTTCAGCCTTCTGACCAAGCATGTCTCATAGACTTAGTTGTGGAGCAGGAAATAAGATTTTCCCATTCTCTCTTTGCAGAATCAGGCCATCAATTTACTTGCATTGAGCTCTGGTCAATCTTTGGACTGTATATAGTCTGTTGAGAGAGCAGGGGCATTTTTGCCCAGTAGGAATTATCTCCTGATGGGAGATTTCTTGATGTTCATTATCTCCTTCCAAATCCAATGGGAACTTTCAGGAGCTGACAGTCTCATGTCAAAGAATTTCTAAAATAACAAAAATACCTTTAAATGCCATATTCTGCAGATCTCTTGAAGTTTTTGAAGACCATCTATCCATATCCATTGATAAGCAAATGTTGCTTGTCTCTAACAACTTAATATCTGATTAACTTAGAACCTCTGAAATTAACTAACTTAATTATCCTAATAAAATCACAAGTTTGAATGACTATCAACATGCATTTTTTAATTATCCTAAACAACTCAAGTTCAATTGAAATTTTATAACTACTATGGCTTCAACCCCATCAAAGACATAAGAAGGGATAAAGTTATTATTTGAGTAGGAAGCATAGGAAAGCAGCTTCCAAAAATAAGTATGACAGTTTGTGATAGTTACTGTCAAAAGGACTAGAACTTCACATTGCAAATTTAAGAATTACATAGGTACAATACCTAGTCAAAATATAGCCTTAATTTTGTATCAATATACAAAGATCTATAAGAGTAGATTCAATAATCTACCTTTTATCTTATCAATTCTTTACTATATATCCATATTCCCTCTCTTTTTTCTTTTCAAGACTTCTCCTCCTATATGAGCGAAATAAGGATAAAGAAAGAGAAAGAAATCCCTGAGCCTAACCTACTACACTTTGCTTAACAAGACCATATAACAATTTGTAACCATTCCCCCTAAACAACATCTATAACCCATCAAATAACCAAAGAATCATCCACCCCATGCTTTGCGAATGGGACGTCGCTTTCTTAAAACTTCTTCCTGTTGAAATGGCACACAGAAAACCTGTTTAAGGGTCCAAATAAAATGAAAAAAAAATGGTTAAGCAAGTAAATTGTAACATTTGTTGTCCAGTCTCTATGTGCTCAGCAATTTGAATGTTCTGAGCAATTTGTAGTTAGAGGATGGATTTTGGTAGGAAAGTTCAGGGGTTTATTGATGTCTTGTCTGGAACAGTTTGAGGCTGGGCCATCTCAGCAAGCTGTTTGAAGTTGTTCTGGATGCAGATTTTGGAGGAAACAGCTATTGAGGCAGTCTATGAGGCTGGATCATTTGGGTTACTTGTCTTGTCTTCTTTGGACTCGGGTCCCGTTGTTCTGAAAATATATAATTTCTCACAAGTAACATATAGTTCTGCAATTACCAAAATGCCTTGGATGTGCAGGATGCACAAATCAATGAAGGAATATTTTCTGTTCTTTCCCTTGCCCCATGTGATCCAGGCAGTAAGGGAATTGGTTGGCAGGGGGTCTAAGCTGGATGTTCCTGAGACCCAACACAGGCTACCTTGGGAAGACAAGAGATATGGGTCAGGGGACAACATGCAGTTAACCTTTGTTGGCTGTGCCCCAGGTGGATCAGATAGGTGGGTTTTGTTACTGAATTATTATAAGTGTGAGTTTTTGCAGGAGTTCATGAGCCAAGGTATGATTATGGATGGCATAGAAAAAGTCTGATTAACTGTTGCTTTATTTTGCTTTTGGGGACATTTATATATTATTCTCTCTGTGTACCTATCTTCCTGCAAAATTAAAATGCTTGCATTTCTTTTAAATGCCTGTGTGTGGGATGGAGAGCATGTGGTATCTTTCGGGGGCAGAGGGAGATAGAAATAAAGGAAATTTGGTAAATTAAGAATAAGAATAAGAAATCCAGGATGTTGAGGACTGCATGCCTAGGCATTGGCAAGTATTTGAAAGAAAGAAAAGGAAAGAAAGAGCAGAAACAGAAAAGATACCCTTCTCTGAGTAAGTACTTGGGAAACCAGCTAGGCATAGCACATGGCTGCTGCTAGACTGGACAGAGAACAGGAATTCTAGGAAGGACAAAATACACTGAAAGTATAATATTAACTTGGCTTAAGGTGAACTAGCCTTCCTGAGGGGTGGTGCCTTGTTGAGGTGACTGAGTAACAGAACAGAATTAAGACTTAACTGATGAAGCAATGGCCTGTCTACACCTAGAGATTCCACGCTATGACCAGAGGAAAATAACTTTCCTTTATGGGTTTCCAATGCTACTGTAATCCCAGGATCCACCTGCCTCTGACACCAAACACTGGGGGTTCAAGCACATGGGCCCATTCCCAGACTTGCTGTGTGTGTTAGAGATCTGAACTCAGGATGTTCTGGGTTTTTTTGTTTTTCTCAGCAAGCACTCTTGCCCTCTGAGCCATCCCTGTTCCAAGATGCACAGATTTTCTTTCTCTGGACTGAAAAGTGAAGTATCAGCACTTTTACAAGTTCTATTTTCTAATTATCAAAATGAGAACATGTTCTCACTTGGAAAGTTCTTATTTCCAAATAATGAACACTTCTACCTGAATTCCTTCATTTACCTTAGCATAATTTGCAAAAAAAAAAAAAAACGTAAGTATTGCTTCATAAAATATGTCACATTAAAACAGTTTTTATATTATGGTAATATCAGAATATTTTTCAAACCTTAAGGAAATAGATGGTCTAGCATTTATCTTTATATTTATTGTCTATTTGTTAGTGAATAAGTCTTTCTAAACAGTCATCAGCTGTTCCTAAGGGAAAACAGACAATATTTAGGAGTCCTATCCATTTTCAGTGTTAGTGTCAGGAAACAAACGTTTCATGTCTGTTTATTGGTCTTGGTTTGGATTTTATCTTTATTGGAAGTATTTTCAGCTACATTCCGCTTAACAGGACTCAAGCTCCGCTCAAAACAATTTAAAACCACAGGGAGATGCAGCTTCATCCTCTTACCTGATTATAATCAAGACAGAAGTAATAGATAGAAAGCAAGGATGAGACATCAGGACACTGCTCCACTGTGTGGTGGAGGGAAACCTGGGCTGCTACTGGAAATAGGGGAAACAGTCTGCCACTAACTCAGACTTTAAAGATCCACAGCACTGGGCTCATGCAGTTTCTTACACATCAAAGAAAAGTAAAAGCAGATCTGAACAGACTTCTTACAGGGAACTGGGAAGGAGACACAGCAGCAGGGAGACTGGATCCCTGTTTCGCCAGGTCTCAGCCTGGGTTGAACTCACGTGATCACAGGCTGACAAGAAGTCCCCGCCCATGCTTCCTGCTGGTTCAGCTCTGGGATCCATGCTGCGCTTCCACTTCCAGCCCCACGCCCAGGACTGGCCACTAGTTCACCTGGTGTCCCTGTCATCGCTGCCCACTCAGGAGCAACTCTGTCATCTTCCTACGGGGGGCTTCCCACTTCACGGCTCACTGAGAACACACACGTCACAGTAAACTCGGTTTCGCGCCCAAGAGTAAGGCGGTGCTTGCACCCATTTTCCTCTTTTCCTCTTCAGCTTGCTCAACTTTGCACTCTGATGCAGAGCCCTCATAGGAGCTCCTGATTTGCTTGGTGCGGTAAGTGGGACATCTCGGGAGCTCAAGCAAGGGGGCGCCCTGGTCTTTTTTTTAATGATATTTTGCATGAATGAGAGAATAATTAAAATAAGGGATTAAGTTCTTGATGATGGCTACAAAAAATGCATGGAGTCAGGGAAGGGTTGAGATCAAAATATAGAACATGACATAAATATGGTACACTATGGTACATGAATATTAATTTTAAAATAGTACTCAAAAGTTGTAAACAAGGCTAATGTCAATCAAATTAGAAATGAATACGAGTGGTTGTTCTATGTTAGAAAATAGGATTTTTTTAAACATTTATTTATTTGTTCAAGTTACATCTCAATCATAGTCCCTTTCTATGTCCTTTTTTTTAATTTAAGGTGTATCTTATTCACTCCAACAGTTCCCCCTTTTAGTCCAATAAAAGGCTCCTTTTCTTATAACAATAAATACAATACAAAACAATAAGAATAATTAGGTAACAATTATGAATAGTATAAGGTATAACATTCATTCCCAATGTCAAGTCCATTCGTAACGGCCACTAATATTAATAATCTATTATCAATATCCATGAGTTTTAAAGTTCTATACCTAACTCAGTTTCCATCCTAACTTGCATTACCAACTTAAAAACATCCTCTTAGACCTAGAACATCCTTTTAATTCCTAAGCAACTTAAAATTTAACTGTGAGACTATAACTATCTAGTCTTCAACCACATCAGAGACCTGAGAAGGATAAATATATCTGAATATACAGGAAGTGTTGAACCAGCAGCTTCCAAAACTAAGAAATGACAGACAACTGGCTGCCTGGGCAGTCCCCAATTTATCTCAACATTAGAGCATATATCTTCAGCCTTTTGGTCCAGTATCTCTGACATTGATTGCAAAGCAGGAATTATGAAGGACTTGCCTCCCCTGTCATGGCAGAGCTAGGCTGTCGACTTAACTGTTTCCAAGTTTTGTCCTTTTTGGACAGCATTATAGCTACAGTTGAAGCAAGGGATTTTTTTTGCCCAGTAACAAGCTTGCCACTAATGCAGCCATCTCCAAATGGAGATTCTTTAACAGTGACATAGAACAAACTTGTCCACCTATGATAAGATGAAAGTACTTTAAAACCATATAAATATCAAAATCTGTTACAAAGCAACACTCATTTTACACCAGTTACACAAAAATCTCAGAATAAGGAGAAGGGTGTTACATGACTTAGAGGTCACAAAAAGCCAGGTAACACACACACACAAACACATACACACACACCCCTCAATAGCCAAATTAATTGTGAAGTGCAGAAAAGGCAGATGCATTCAATGTGTTAACTTTAGGAAGAGAAACAGAGAGCCAGTCACCCTTAGATAGCTTCATCTTTTGGATTCTGACAAGACATGCATAACTAAACAGTCCAGTCATGGTGTGGTCCTTTTACCACCGTGACCTTAGCTCCTAGTCTCTTCATAAACATTAGCCTCCACTAGCTTGTAAATGACCCTCCTTAAAACAAATTCCTCTTCTGCATGAAACCAGGGATCAAACAGTGTTTCTCCTACTGGGGAAATTTATTTTATTGAGGTGCATTCTTTCAATAATCTGATAGTCAAGAAGGGAAGCAGAAAGGTCTCCTTAGTTACCCAGACTTACAAGGAAGTAGTTTCATGGTTGAGTAAAGCTGGAGCCAATGGAAAGACTAAAAGAACAGACATTCTATCTACTATACAGTATGCTCTAAATGTAATTGTAGTGTTTATAATTCTGAGATTATACTATGACCTCCGAGACATAGACCTAAAACTATTTAATAGTATAGTAAATGATCAATGATCAACATTCACACAAAAAATACTCTGAACTATGATATTTAAAAAAATATGACTCAACAGTTATATATTTACTTCAGGTTCTTTATTGAGAAAGCTACATTAGAAGGAGAGAGAGAGAGAAAGAGAGACAGAGAGAAAGAGAGATCTTACATTCCACTGTTCGCCAAGTTCATTATACATTAAAGGTCACTGAGAATCACAAGTCATTTCCCACCTTCACGTAGCCTCCTGGTTCTGGCACTTGACATCCAGAGGTTGTGACTATCCCATGTCTATTTGCTTTGGTGGGTACAAGTTATATTTTAACTAATGGAGTATTACTCCTTCTATAGCTGCAAGAGCTGAGCAACCACTGTTCCAAAAGCAGCTCTGAATTTAACCAAGATGTCTGCGAAGATGACAGCAGCCTTGCTCCTGCTACAGCTAAGTGGCTTCTTTGGATCTGGGAGTAGTGGGAAGGTGCTGGTGTGGCCAGTGGAATTCAGCCATTGGCTCAACTTAAGGACAATCCTAGATGAGCTGGTGAAGAAGGATCATGAAGTGACTGTTCTAATACCCTCAGTTTCCTTTTCTTATGAGGTTGACAACACATCTGCTATTGAGTTTGAGACTTACCCTACATCATATTCCATGGCTGATATGGAGGAACTTTTCATAGAATCCATCATTAAAAGCACTTACGAGCTACCAAAGCAAACATTTTGGGGATACTTTTTAATGTTGCAAGAAATTTTTTGGATGGATTCAAAATATTCTGAGAGTCTCTGCAAAGATGTAGTCTTTAACAAGGAACTCATGACAAAACTACAAAAATCCATCTTTGATGTCATTTTAGCCGATCCCTTCGTACCCTGTGGTGACCTGCTGGCTGAGATTCTCCAGATACCCTTTGTGTACAGTCTGCGCTTCTTTCCTGGCTCCACATATGAAAAGTACAGTGGAGGACTCCCACTGCCTCCTTCCTATGTGCCTGCTGCTATGTCAGAATTGAGTGATAGAATGACATTCATGGAGAGGGTGAAAAATGTAATCTATGTGCTTTGTTTTGACTTTTGGTTCCAAACATTTAATGAGAAGAACTGGAATCAGCTTTACAGTGAAGTATTAGGTAAGTGCCCTGCTCAACTGGATTGTTGTACTCTTAGCTTGCTCTGTCACTGGAGGTGAACTTGACGGCAGAAGGATTTGTCTTTCCTAAGAAAAATGTTGAAAACCCTGTGAAATCATCTCCCAAATTCACAGCATTGTAGAACAGCTTATGTCTCAATGTCAGTTGCAAAGCCTTGTCTATGACCTGCACAGGACACTTCAGAAAGGTACACACCCACAAAAAAGGCTTTGGGAATTTCTCTAAGAAATGATATAACCACAAGACATTTTATCTCATGTTTTACAACACTAGTTTTGCCTGGCTTTACCATCATCATCATTGTCATTGTTTTCATTGTCATTATACTCCTGCCATTACTATTCTTGTCATAAGTATGCACATGATCATGTGTGTCGTGCGTGGGGAACTTGTGCTCTGTGTTGCATATGTGGAGGTCAGAGTAAACTTTCAAGAGTTTTTCCTTCAAACTTTATGTCGATTCTCAAGATCAAGTCAGGTGTTTAGGTTTCTAAGGGGATTAAACTCAAAAGCCCTTAAGTTTGTGTGTAAACACCTTTACCTTCTAATTCATTTCACCAGCCCATAAAACAGTAGCTTTAAACAAACTTATACATATACAGTGAGGACCAATACATATTTCTAGCATAGGTATCTACATAGCATTGAGGATTTTTTATATAAATTAATTTTCTCATTTATATTTTCAAAGGCGTTCTCCTTTCACCGACTAAATTTCTGCACAACTATCAATACATTGTCTATGTCCTGTACATAGAAATATATGAATTCTGGATATTGGTTATATGAATTTATTTTTTGGTGGGTTGAAATTATGTTTAAAATGTATAGCATTGAAGTGTAGACACAATAGTTACTAATTACACTGTTTTTAGATATACTTAATAAGCAAACATCTCTCTACCCATATTTTAAGATTTATACCTTTATTATCTGCAATAAGCTATTTATTAGCTTATATATGCCTATTATACACTCAGTCATAAATCAAGAGCAATATGAGGACAAGGAACTAAGGCATAATCAGAAATTCTTTTTGAGGTTGCCAGGGTTGCACAGTAAGACCCTGTCTCAAAATGAAATGCTGAAACAGAATCCCCACAAATGTTTGCACTGGGCATGGCTCACACACCTGCAAACCCTGCAGCTGAGATGAGGAGGAAGAGGATCTAGAGTTCAAGGTCAACTTTGGCTGCATACTGACTTCTGTACTACGCTGGGCTCCTTCCAACTATCAGAAACAAAACCAAACAATACAGCACAAAATTCTCAGCTCACATAGAGGTTCACACATTGAGGTTCCACCTGCTAAACAGGGCAAATAGTCAAAGGGAAAGATGTTTCCCTGAGTATAGAATTCATAGATAATGGCATTTGATTATATTGTAATAGCATATCTAGATATTTGGTGAGAGTGAATTTTCAAGGTGAGTTACAGAGGTGGTATCCTCTCACAGCCACAGACACAGTGGTTTCATTTATCTCTAAATGTAATATGAGAAACATATATATTACAGAATTGTATCAAACATTATGCCTGTGTGAACACATACAGAGAGAGAGAGAGAGAGAGAGAAAGAGAGAGGGAGGGAGGGAGAGGGAGGGAGGGGGGGGGGGGGGGGGGGGGAGGGAGGGAGGGAGAGACTTTTTCATATCCCAGCCACACACTTGTAAAGGTCTCTGGCTACATTATTGAGAGTGCTTCCAAAAGACTACCTGGCATACTCATCTTCACCTGACATTTTGTCACATCTTACACCTTCACTATCTTGATTCCTCTTAGGAAGACCTACAACACTCTCAGAGACGATGGGGAAGGCAGATATATGGCTTATTCGCACCTACTGGGATTTGGAATTTCCTCACCCTGTCTTACCAAATTTTGATTTTGTTGGCGGACTCCACTGCAAACCTTCCAAGCCTCTGCCTAAGGTAAATATATTCCCATTTGCTTGCTTCTGTTGGCCTTGCATTTTCAGCAAGAGAGATTATGTTTATTCCTTCAGAATGTTTGTGTCAAATTCAGAGTCACAGGAACTTAGGTAAAGAGACCAGCCATGAGAAATGCCTGTATCTATTTCATAACAAGAGTCTGCATTTCCTTTATGCAAACCTGTGGAACTTCTGAGGACATGGACAGTTAGAGTACTACTCAATCAGAGAAAAGCTCAGTGATTCAAACAGAGCATCCAGATAAGTGACAGGGACACCCCACAGGTAAGTGCTGAGTATACAGAGAAACAAGTGTGTACAAGCTCACCCAGAAACACCAGCAGTTCTAAAGATTCACTGTGAGCAAGTAACAGAACTGTGGAAATGTTACAGTGAGGAGATATGGAGTAAGATAAGGTGCATACTTTTGCTTGTTTAAGAAGCTTCAATGTGTCCCTGGTCATTACAACCTGCCCTTAGTTAATGACTGTAAATGACCTCTGTAAACAGGGGATGACATTCCTCTGAAGGTATAGAGGAATACACTGAGATTTTTACTAATATAACACTTGATGATGGAAGGAAAGTGAATTTTTTTGAACTCTAATAAGAGATGTCTCTGGAGCACCCTCCTTTAGTTCTGCACTGACAGTGACTTAAAATCTAATGTTACAAAAACATGCCTGATTTCAAATCTAATTGGGATGTTTATATTAACTGAGAAATCTGAAAGCAAAGGGAAGAGTCCCAGATTCTGTGCAGGCCAGCACTGTTTAGAAGAGACTCTGTCTTTACATTAGGTAATGCAATGTCAACAGGAGAGGTAGGAAGGAAGTACAGAGAGAGGACATAAAGGGTGTGCTGTGGCCAGGGCTCAGTGGTGGAGAGCTGGCCCAACATACCCAGTGCTGAAGTAAGAAATAAAAGAAGAAAAGAGGTGGGAGGGACTTCTAAGCATGGTAATTAGGAATATGGAGAGTGGATTGAAATTGCAGAAACAAGTTCTCAGTCTCAGTCTATTACTTTGGATTCATTTTGTCCTTTGTGGAGGGAATTGAAGTTCCGCTAAAGGAACTGCTTCATATTATTTGATTCTGAAGTATTTCTGTGCATTTCAAAGAATACATATTTGACAAAATACATCAATAGTGAAAAAGTATATACACTTTAAATTTTTGGTCCATAAATACAATGGCAGAGTGTATGACATGGAGGGAAAAATATGCTGAGTGCTTAGAATTAAGGCCAATACCACAAGAGGAAAGACATACTTGGTATTATACATTTGGACATGAACTTATGCTAGAGGAGCTCATGGGCTTCAGTAATGAACCAACTCCTATTATTTTCTAAGTGGAGGCAGTATCAGAATGCCTTCTTAATTAATATCTCTCTGTCATACATTAGTAGAGTGTCAGACCTGATTGGAGAAGTTTTGAAGTAATGTACAGGAGATAATACAGAAACTCCCAACTGGTCTCAAGTACAGAGAGTAAGTGTCTGTGAAGTACTCTAATTTGACATCTATATCAACATCTCTCCCCAAGAGTCAATCACCATGGAGTAATAGGTGGGAGACACATTTTAAAGGGCAAAGGATGGGAAAGACCAGAGGAAACATTGTCTTCTGGACATGACAGGGCCACTGCACTAGTGAACTCCAGCAGCTGTGGCTGCCTTTACAACAGCTGCACAAGATCAAGCTCATCATCATGCTTGATGGAGAGGGAAGGGGCTCCTGAGAGAGGGGCTCAGCAGTTGACTTCTAAAGGAATGAGAGTCCATATATTTAAAGATATGATTATTACTGATTGGTCTACCATGCTCTAGTGAATGCCCACAGCATTCAGAATAATTCAACAAGATTCTGTGTGAGAATGATTTCTTATATTCAAGTGTGCAAAGAACAAACAAATACGAAATGCAGAAAGAGGTCCAAAAGCCAAGTCCCACAAAGGTATTCAAGGGAATTCTAATGGTGTACAGTCAAAGAAAAACCCATTTTCACAGTCACAATGTCTCTATTTACTTACTTGATCAATTTCAAAAGTTAAAACATATTCTTGTACATAAATACATATATCCACACACATATACATTCTTATACTTGCAGAAACAGATGCAGCAGCATAAATTGACAGCATATAGTAAATATCCTCCCAATAAAACTAACATCTGTTTTATTAAATGCACAAATGAAAAGAGAATGGATATTCTTAACAAAATTGGAAATAGCTATGATCCATGAATTCCACTCCTGAGTATATATGTAAAGAACCGAAAGAAGGATCTCAACAAGACGGTAATGCAAGAGTGATCATAGCAGGACTGCTACTGTAGGGATGAAATATGGTGTTCTGAGTGACAATGGCCCCCATAGACTCATGTTATTTGAATATTTGGCTCCTAGATGGTGAACTACATACAAAAGATTAGGGAGTATGACTTTGTTGATGAAAATGTGTCACTTGAGATGGGCTTTGGTTTCAAATGGCTAAACCATGCCTGATCTCTTTCTCTCTATTTGCAACATATGCATTAGGTTGACTTATGGGCTTCTATTCCAGTGCCATGCCTGCCTGCCTGCCACAGTGCTACCCAACAATATGTTAATAGACTAACCCTGAAAAACTATATGTAAGCCCTTAGTTAAATACATTCATTTATAGGTTGCCTCAATTATGGTGTCTCCTCCCAACATGAGAACAGTAACTAAGAAAGGAGGAAGCATTTATATATCAATAAAATTGTGTAATATATATATATATATATACACACACACACACAAATGTAAACAAATATCCTTAAACCATAAAACGTAGGGTATAGACATGCATGGTAGGATTTTTAATAACATACACTAAATAAACTGGGCCAGCAAACAAGAGAGAAATAAAATAAGAATACCTTATGTAAACTATGTAGACTAGTCAAAATAATAGAAACAGTAAGTAGATATTTGGTAGCCAAAGGACCAGGGAGGGAGAAAGAGAACTTTGGATTTAAATTCCACAAATCTTGTTTTTCAAGATGAAAAAAACCCAGGGATATTTTTATGACTATGAGAACAGTAATCAATGTACACCTGGTTATAACTGTGTATCTTGTATGTGTATAAGAATAGTTTTAAAGGACCCACTATTCTAATCATCCTTAACAGAGCTCAGTTTCTTCCCTGGGATGATGGTGTAGTTTTTAGGAAGGTTGTTTGGTGCTGCTGTTCTTTTGATGGTCTAATATTCCATTGACAGGAAATAGAAGACTTCGTCCAGTCTTCTGGAGAACATGGTGTTGTGGTGTTTTCCCTGGGTTCCATGGTGGGTAACCTAACAGAAGAAAGGGCCAATGTGATTGCAGAAGGCCTTTCCCAGATCCCTCAGAAGGTGAGATACAGTATCTCAGTAATGCATCCTCACTGAGACTGTCATATGCTGTTCCGGGTCTGTTGCAGAAGCTTCCTGTGTGAAATTGAAGTTGTCCCAATAGCTCTAGTTCATCTCTGAAGTCACTTGTGACACAAAGCTACAGGGGACAGATGTGAAAAGGGAGATGATTTTTTTATTAATATCTTTGATTTTAACATTGTATTCATAAAGACATTTATCAAGTGTTTGTGAACTTCATTTTAGGGAGATTTATAGGCAGTTACAAAAATCTCCCTTGTCACTTCCTCCACTTCCTTGGAGGATAACTGAGGACTCTGTACACAGTACAGTGTAATCAGGCCTGAATTAAATTATAACCCGTAAGTGAACTGGCTTACTTGCTATAAACTAGCACTGAAAGTTGGCCATTGTTGGAGCAGTGAGGTGGCTATCTTTTAGAATATGCGTGGCTTACCAAGGGGACCTGAACTTAGTTCTGAGCCCTATCTATGTCTGGCAGCTCACGACTACCTATAACTTCATGTCATGAGATTCAAAGCACTGTTCTTGCATCAGAAAAAAACGCACACACACTTCCCATACATATGTACACACATAAACACACACACACGTATGCAAATACAATAACTTACACATAAATGCAAATAATTCCTTATCTTAAAATGGGATTTGTGCTACTCTGATTTGTTTGTTTTTCTTTAATCTTACATTATTTTATTGTTATTATTTACATGCTTGTTAGTTTTCTAAGGAGAGAGAGAGAAAAGAAGGGTGTGGATTTGGAAGAAGGGGGAGGGGAACATAGGGAGTGGCTGGGGAGAGGAAACTATACTCAAAGCATATTCCCGCTCACACCTGTCAGAATGGCTAGATCAAAAGGTCAAATGACAGCACATGCTGACGAGGGTGTGCAGAAAGGGGGACCCTCCTCAATTGCTGGTGGGAGTGCAGGCTTGTGCAACCACTATGGTGGTCAGTATGGCGATATCTTAGAAAACTTGGAATAGCTTTGCCTCAGGACACAGCCATACCACTTCTGGGTATACATCCAAATGACTCCACATTGAATCACAAGGAAGTTTCCTCATCTATGTTCATAGCAGCTTTATTTGTAATAGCTAGAAACTGGAAACAACCCAGATGTCCCTCAACCGAAGAATGGATTAAAAAACTGTGGTACATCTACACAGTGAAATACTACTCAGGTATCAGAAACAAGGAAATCATGCAGTTTGCAGCCAAATGGATGGAACTAGAGAAGCTCATCCTGAGTGAGCTAACCCAGGCTCAGAACGATGCACATGGCATCTATTCACTTATAGTCGGATTTTAGCTTTATAGTACAGGATTTCTATACTACAACCAATGCACCAAAGGGAACATGAACATAGACTTTTGTTGTTTTGTTTTGTTTGTGTGGTTTTTTTTTTTTTTTTTTTTTTTTTTTAGTTTCTCTCCCTGGCAATGAGACCCTTTTCACTGGTGGTACTGCCTTGTAGGCCCCCAGTGTATGAGGAGGCTTTTGGCCCTCATATGACTTCTGAACTGGGGCGAGGGACTGTTATGTAGGGACAATCCACTCAAAAGGAGTGGGGTGGAAGGGTTGGGGGTAGAGGGTGGGAGGGAGGAGCTGAGAAGGGGGGAAAGAGAACAATATGATGGAGACGTAACCTGAAGCAACAAATAAATAAAATTAAAAAAACAAAGCATATTCCATGAAAAATACCTTTACAAAAAAAGGAAAAGAGAAATGACAAAGAATATGTAAATTTTAGAAATGGGGTCATAGTGTCATATTCATTTATAATCTTGGCCAAATGTGATCATGCACATTTAAAATGGCCCTATGCAAGTTTGCTTCCTTTGCTAATCCAAAACTTACAGAGAACAGGTTTTATCAACTCAGTTCTACCTGAGGAACTTAGCATGTGAATATTGAAATAGGTGGAATTGTGGAGAGTTGATCTTGAAATGACCATGGGCTTAGACATCATCGCAGTATAAGAGACTAACTAATAAAATACCTCATGGAAATGTGATTTAAGTGAACTTAAATATCACTGACAAATAGTTATATTAAATTTGGAAAATAAAAACTGCCATTAATATGTATTGGAAAAACTAACTAAAGGTATATATTAGTAACTCTTGTGGAGTGTTGATTGGAAATAGGGTCACACATTTCTTAACTCTTTCTGCTTTCTGAACCTATGTTTGCCTAAGCTACTGATTAAATGTTAAGTGCTGAAACTTGGATAAGAATGAGAATAAATAAAGAGCTGTGAAGACTATTTGCACCCTTGCTGTAGTAGGTCTTCATAGTTCCAAGCATCCATCCTCATGGTTGGCTCTTAAACACTGAGCATCTATATTTGCTGTTTCTTTTTTTTTAAGATTTATTTATTTATTTTATGTATATGAGTTGCTCTATCTGCATGTACACCTGCAGCCAGAGGAGGGAATCAGATCACATTGTGGATGGTTGTGAGCCACCATGTGGTTGCTGGGAATTGAACTCAGGACCTTTGGAAGAGCAGCTAGTGCTCTTAACCACTGAGCCATCTCTCCAGCCCCCAATTTGCTGTTTCTTAATCTTTATAGAATTCTAGTATGAGTAACTTGACATTTGATAAAAGTAATAAGAGGCTATCATTACCTTAACAGGTTCTTTGGAGATTTGAAGGCAAGAAACCAGACACTTTGGGCTCCAACACTCGCCTATACAAATGGATCCCCCAGAATGACCTCTTAGGTAAGCTTCAGAAAATGCCTGAGACATGAGGAGTGGCTGGTGAGGAAGGTAAATATCAACATGAATGCATTTGTGATGACTTTGGTCTAACCCTGAAGAAAATGGATAAACAATTGATGTGATGATTCTGTTAACATTCAAGATGGGGAGAATCTATTTTTATTTCTGCTGTAATTATACTTCAGACATATTTAAGTCACTTCTTTACATTTCTTTCTACCTCCTATTTCTATAACTTTACATTAACCCTTTCCCTTACTGTGGAGTAATTTCAAATAACAATTTAAAAGGCATTCTTCCATTGCTGACACATCATTAACTATGCTCACACCAAAACTCCACATAGAGAGAGGGTACCCCAAGTGATGAAATGAGCTCAGTCTGATTCCTTCACAATGAGCACCCAAACCCTACTGCTTGGAGCCAACCCATCATGAGCAGTGACTTCACTGTTCTTAGGAGAACATACTCACCTGAACTACAGCCTGCCATTCAACTTGGAAAGAACTCTGTCCTCTTGTCCATCGCACAAAATCATTCTCCTTCCACACTCCACCTCCTCTATGATGTGGCCTTCTCTTAATGCTCATGGACTTGTACTACTGCTTTTTCTAAGATTTGAGAGGAACAGTGCAACCCCATGGTTATGATGTTATCTAAGAACATTTTACCTTTTCATACCTTTATCTTCTGCCTGTCATTTTCTTTCTCAGACTTATGATTAATACTTTCCTTTAATTTCCCCCATGCTAGGTCATCCAAAAACCAGAGCTTTTATAACTCATGGTGGCACAAATGGCATCTACGAGGCGATCTACCATGGGATCCCTGTGGTTGGCATTCCTTTGTTTGGAGATCAGTTTGATAACATTGTTCACATGAAGACCAAAGGAGCAGCTGTTAGACTGGACTTTCTCACAATGTCCAGTACAGATTTGCTCAGTGCATTGAAGACTGTCATTAATGACCCTTCGTGAGTACTGTGTTTTTTCAAATTGTTACTAGTTAAAATAGGTTCTCTCAAAGGTAACAGTAACATTCCTCTGATCTGTAGTCTAGTTGTGAAAACAGCAGCCACAAACATAAGACTTATTTAGCCACTGTGGAATGAGCTTCAACTGTCGATTAAGAATACAATCTACCCCATAGAGTTACTATACAAAAAGTTAGGTTAGTGTAATTTGATGCTGGATATCTATTTCTTTTGGTACATAAATGACATAATTTCCTAAAGTAGGTTTAAATGAACAAACATAATAATGGAGCTTAAAAAATATAAAATATTTCAATTCAAAGACAAAAATTTTGGAAATTCATATTCTTTGTTTAAGTAATCCTCCACTATTGTCCAAAGTAGAATATCACATAAATTCAAATATATACATATGGATAATATGTAATTACTGAATATGAATACTTAACAATTGCCAGGTCTTTAAACATTTATAATGTCATTTTTATCAATGCTGAAAAGCCCCCTTCAATATTCACAAGCTGCAATATGATACGTAACTTGTAATTCAGTCACTGATTGTCTATAGAGCACTATCCTGCTTTCTACTGGCAGATGCATATATTAGCTGACCTCTGTATCCACACTCACTCTCTCCCTTCCTGGACTCCAGTTACAAGAAGTCTACCCTCTACTTCTCTGATATCAGCTCTGCTAGTTTCCACACAGTGTTGAGAAGAGTGTCTTCCTTTAGTGTCTAGTTTGTATGATTTACTATAATATACTCCAGTTTCATCCATGCTATTGTAAAGACAAGATGTCATTCTTTATAATGGTTGGATAATTTTCAACTGTGTTTTCATACCACATTTTCCATATCCATCACCCAGCAATGGACACCTCAGTTAATTCCTCTACTTAATTGACTACTATCAATGACTAGAGCTGCAAAAGCCATGGACATTAGGATACCATTTTGTTATGTTGTGTACTATTTCATTAAATAGAATCCTATAGGAGGAGAGCTTATATCTGAGGTAGTTCTGTTTTCAACATGTTCAGGAGATCCATGCTCTTTCTGTAGTTGCTGTACTAAATTGCACTCCACCATTCACTTATGTTTGTAATAATTCCACCCCTGGTGGCATTGATCAGCCAGACATCCTGACATCAATGCCTAAAAGCTACAATGTAAAAACCAGTGATTTCACACCCACAAATTTTCCTCTGATCTCCATGTATGCTACATGGGACATGCCACTCCCCCAGTACCACACACAAACACAGAATAGATAAATAAGAAAAATAGGTGACAAATTCTACCTCCTATGCATCCTTGTCATTACTATCCTTGTGTCTCTGTTGGATGTGTAGACTGAATTCAGACCCTTAAGCATTCTAGGCAAATTATCAATGAGCTACAAGCCAACCTTGTGTCATCTTTGAAAATATGTCCTTTCTTATAAGTTACCCACTTTCTGCTATTAATAGTGTTTTTATTGAAAATTCAAAGAATTTTGACACTGTTTCTTCTAAAGGACATCAATGGGATCATCTTCAAATTACATTGAACCTCCTCACTTTCAGTGTTTGGAGCAGCTAAAACATTTGCTCTGCTGGAAAGATTTACTTCCCCAAATGATTTTCCATTTCACTTTTGGAAAGAATTCCTCAGAAAATGCCAAACTGTGTGCCAACTTTCAAACATACCTCCCCCCCCCCAAAAAAAAACCACCCTGCAGCTAGTAATCTTCTACTGAATTTATTGAGACTCTTGATGGTTTCCCTGAAACTTTCATAGGCTTGATGCATTCAGTTAATTAATTGGTAATCAATGTTATTGTCTTTAGGTATAAGGAAAATGCCATGAGGCTCTCAAGAATTCATCATGATCAGCCCGTGAAGCCCCTGGACAGAGCTGTCTTCTGGATTGAGTATGTCATGCGCAACAAAGGAGCCAAGCATCTTCGTGTGGCAGCACATGACCTCAGCTGGTATCAGTACCACTCTCTGGATGTGCTTGGTTTCCTGCTGACCTGCATGGTGACTGTAATGTTCATCATCACAAAGTGTTGCCTCTTTGCTTGCCAGAAATTTACTAAAGCTGGAAAGAAGAAGAAAAGGGAGTAGTGGACGTGGAGGGTTGACACATGGACCTTCCCCAGTCCATCACAGTAAGGGAGGCCATGATGGCAGGGACCTTCCTCCTGTTACAAGATAAAGTTTTAATATATATTTGTCAATCATAGAATTTTTTCCTCCCAGAGAATTAACAGTTCTTTTGGAGCTAGTAGTATTTCAGGCCAAAGATAAAATTGAAAAGCAAACACACTAAAATTAAAACTTTCAACATGAGTACACACAGAAATTTTACAAATTCATTTTTTTGAGGAATAAAAGTTAAACCAAACTTTAATTTTCTCTGAGGACATGACTCCATGGTCTAATCACTTGTCAAACAAGACTTCCTCCTTGATATTAGATGCCCAGAACTCATATAAAAGCCATATCCAGTAGCACCTGTAACCTCAGTATTAGCAAACAGGTAGATGTGAGACAGAGACAGGAGAATGGTCTGAAGCACTCCAACCAACAGGCATGGTGTGCAGCAACAGATACCTTGCCCCATAGAATGTAGAAGGGAAAACATACTGGTGGTTGTGCTTTAACATTCCACATGTGTGCCATGGCATAGGTGTGCCCCACTCACAAATTTAAGAGCACACACATGTAAATACACACATATACACAGGCTTCAAACACACACACACACACACAGACTCACACATACTTCTCAAAAAATCAAGGTTGCTCACAGGTTGTTGTGGCTGCAAGATCACTAAGTAGCCCACTATGATATCAGTACAGTTTTGCACATATTGAACAAGCGTTAACTTTACCACAGTCTTTACAGTATGAATTTCTAGGTAATGTTCAGGATTGGATCCATGTGAAACCCAGGACTGTACATTTGTCTTTAGGAGACCAGTACTGTTACTTTTCATGGATCCAAGGTCCACCTAGTTACACATGTGGCCTCTGTCAGCCATTTCTCCTAGCCCATCACTATTCTTTTCTGAATCCCCATAATCCTGCAGAACTACACTTTACCAGGAATTCTACACATGCACCAAATTTGTGTGGGACCCAGGTAGACGAATTAGCCTGCCCCCACCTCCATTCTTTACTCTTTAAAAAATCCTCAGACCTGATCTTCCTACCACCTAGCAGCTTTTCCTATCCTGTTTGGGGTGTGATATTGAAGGGAATAAAAATTATTAAGAGACCCCCTAAGTCGGCAGTAGGGCCAGGCCAGCTGCCAGGTCCCAGGAACTTAGCTGACCATAAAAAGGGTGAAACCAAAAATAAAGGTCAATTGGGCCTTGGGCCCCCAGGGTTTCAGGAACTGGCTGACCACAAAGATAACAAAACAAGATTAGATTCATTCCTGAGACAAACAGATGTAGGATGTTTCCCGCTGATTAACTAATGGGCTGGTACATTCCACTGTATTTCTCCTCCCCCTTGGGTTGTGGTAAACAATGGGCTGGGCTGGTACATTCCACCTGTATTTCCCTTCCCCCTTGGGTTGTGGTAAACAATGGGCTGGGCTGGTACTTCCCACCTGTAATTTCCCCCACCCCCTTAATCTGTGGTGCTCCCCTATTAAATATTCTACTCTCCCCCAAATCGTGGTCATGGCTCCTACCCCTGCGTGGGATACGAGTGGCGTCCTCAGTGCACTGAGCCCCCCCTTTTCCCCCCTTTCCCCCCCTGAAATAAACCTCTTGCAATTGCATCAAGATGGTCTCTTGCGAGTTTTGGGGCGGCCGTGATATCCTGAGTGTCGGGTTAGGAACTTCCCTCCCCCGGTCTTTCAATGTATACAGGTTGTCTTTTTATTATTCAGTTCTTAATTCTGAACTGCAGAGAGCCTATTATTGGCCAGACATTGGTATTGTTATGTTTATGGCTCATCACCTGCCTCTATGTTTTGTAAAAATTCTTTATACCTCACCTGTTGATTGGCTTAATAAAGATCTGACATCCAATACCTGGGCAGGAAAAGGAAAGTGAGGCTCACAGGGTGAGAGAGGGTCTGTGGGAGAAGAATGTGGGAGATTCACCATTGTGACTTGGGAAAGAACAGATGCTGTGGCTGAGTAAGGGAGAGGTAACAGACCATGTAAAAGGATGTATCCCAAGACTAGTCATGGTTAATTTGTATGAGCTATCTGAGAGTCTGCCCAACTATAGTGCCTAAGCTTTTATAAATAATGATATGTCTCTGTGTCTTTATTCATCTGTTGGCGGGTCCAAGAAATTCCTATTGTATTTGTCACCCAATGTGGTACAGAAATACAAGGTTAGGACCTAAGAAAAGTTCTGGACATAGGAGCTAGACATGGTTTCCTAGCAACCAAACAGGCAGGTGAGTAGGTAGTGGAACCACCCCTTCTCTGTGAACAGAGGTCAGTGCAAACAGGTTACTGAAGCCCAGCATGGCAATGCACAAGGGTCTGGGACAGGTAGCAGTGGCCTGATGGCCCAACATGGCAGCCCATGTGAATCTGGAAGGAGCATGGGCATTGCAGCCCTCAGGACTAGCCTAGGAATGCCTCCTGCTAATCCTCATTGGGAATGCCTTCCCAAATGAGATGGATGACAGAGATCACAGTTTCTCAGGCTAGCTACAGGCACAGCAAGCAGAAAACGCAGCCCAGTCTGAACCCGCCACATCCCCAGCCCGGACTGTACCACAACCCAAAGCCCAGTGTCACCAACAGCAAACACCTTCCTACAGCTGGGGTGGGGAGGGTCAGCCAGTGCCTCAGATGAAAGTCTGCAGCAATATACAAGCACAGCAGGCTGATAGGCTTGGCATCGACAGGCCAACCAGGGCCAGCAGAAAACAGAACCAGTAGGGCAGCCTGCTACATACACCAGAGGAGATGATATGTTCATCTGTTAATAGATCATACAATTGATACCTATTCAGAATTTCAATGGGCATTTGCCTTACGTTCTCAAAAGGCTGATTCTGAGATTGCACATTTATTACAGGTGGTGGCTATCTTGGAGATGCCTTTGTAGATTGAAACTAAGGATGCTCCATCATTTATATCCAATAGAGCACAACAAATTTTTTAACATTATGGCATATAACATTTTACAGATATATCTTACAGTCCTATAGGACAGGCAATTATAAAAATATCTAGCTATGCTTCGAAGGAAATGGTCATAAAACAGAAGGGGGATATGAGTTTTCCTAGAGATAGATTAAATAATGCTCTGTTGATATTCAGTTTTCTTGACTGTGAATGAGACAGGTAGCACAGCTGCTGAAAATCACTGGATTTTATAAAGGACTGCTTAATTAAATCAGTCCATATATTATACGGATGTGATAACTTCAGAATGAAGTCAGGAAATGTGTTGCTTTGGGGGAAGAGGTTATGCCTTTGCTTCAACAGGAAATGAAAAGTTGTAGAATCCTTCAATGTTATTTAAAATTAGGTTTGACAAGAGAAGACATCCTGAAAATCTTGGCTGCAGACATGAAAGAAGAAACCCATAAGGACAACAAAATAGGTGACAGAAATATTGATCCCTCTACATGGTAATAGCTGTGACACATGAATGTTGCTCCAGAGTCCTCATGACTTATTATTACATGCCATCCTTTTGTTGTTGTTTTTCAAGACAGGGTTTCTCTGTGTAGCCCTGGCTGCCCTGAACTCACTTTGTAGACCAGGGTGGCCTTGAACTCACAGAAATCTGCCTGCCTCTGCCTCCCAAGTGTTTGGATTAAAGGTGTGTGCCACCACTCAGCGCATCCTTTAATATAACAAGGGTAAAGATTTATATTACAGTTGTGTTATGCTGTTCAAACAGACTTATAAAGTTGGTAGACGCCTTTCACCTGCTCAAACATAGAGCAGAGAATCATCTTTAGCTTATAAGTGCTCACTGCACATTCCTTACATTCGTTAAATGCAAAAATGTACGTTACCTTCAAAAGTTTATGTTTTCACCACAAAAGGACCAGACACCAGTGAAGACTAAGCAAGTAGCCCAGGTGATCCAGCCTCACAATCTGCCTTTGTTGCTGTTTCCTCATAAATTTGCATCTAGGACAATTTCAAAGAGGCTAGCTCAATTCATCCAGCCTCAGAGACTGCTTCAGTCAAGAATTCACTTAAGCTCTACACTTTTCTATAACAGTCTGAACAACAAATGAAACACCTACCTCTCCTAAGACATGACAGTATCCCAAATTTCTTAGAGTCCCCAAAAGATGACTTCTCTCTCAGGCAGCAGGATTTAAGAACATGATGCCCCAATTCCCAAGAGGTGGGTATATGATTCATTCACTGGGTGATAGATGTTTCTTGTTCTTTACAGGGGATTAGTCACAAGTTGTTATTGATCTTGGTCATGGAGTAAACAAAATAAAGAAAGTCAGATTCAGGGATCTCTCCCTTTTCCTTTTTCTCCTCTATCCTTCTTTCCTCCTATCTAGTGTTAAGGGGAAAGTGAGGAAAGAGGATTAAAGGGAAAGGGGGGATATATGGATGTAAGGAAAATAAAAGTAGTTTATTTTATCTAGTTTTAGACTAGAAGGCAACAACAAGTCTCAAATATTTTACATTGGTATGGATTTTTTAATTGATAGACATTTAAAGTTATATTTGTGACAATACTGTATATATGTTTCAACACTTGTTTAAGATATTGTATATATGAAAATCATTTAAAATGTGATGTACAGTTCTAGTCCTTGAAAGCTACTATTGTAAATTGTTTAGTATAATTAAGAAATGCAAGTTACTAGTTAGTCACCTACAATCATATACTTGTGGTCATGTTAGGTACTAGTTAGGTTAAGTAAAAAGGTAAGCTTCATTTAGCCCCCTGTGTATTATTTTTATTGTATATAGTATGTATTTTTAAAGCTAAATGGTAAATAGCTAGTAACAAGCAATGTGTGTCTAGTCATAAGTACTTTAGCTATGTGGTCTTCAAAAATTTTAGAGATCTAAATAAGATGTCATTTAAGATGTTTCAATAATAAAAGACTTTTTGTGACAGTGAGACACATCAGCTTCTGCCAGCACCACCATTATACTACAAAGAAGAGGATGGGTATTGAAGAACCTCCATTTGGAGTTTGTCAAATTTGGCAAAATTATCCACTGGGCAAAGAAACTGCCCTTACCTCAAATGCTAACAACATACTTTCCAATTTGTGGATGAGCAGGACACTGGAAAGTTGAGTCTCTAATTTTGCAAAGACAAGGTAGGTCACTCCTTCAATATTCCTGATTCACAGGAAAGTGTGTCAGATACTCTGGGCCTGTAGACTCTAGATTGATGCCCCAAAGATACAGAAGACACCTGGGTAACTGTCCAGACAGCCATATTCTCTATCATTTCTCTACTTTTGGAGCGAACCAGCTTGCTCTGCAATTCTTGTTTAGTCAGGTAATAATTATCTTCTTAGGTCTCAATTGGGGTTGAAGACTAGTTAGTCGTATTCTCACATATGAATCTAAGTTGTTTAGGATTTAATAAAATGTTTTAAGGTCTAAAAAGACGTTTACAGGTTAATAAGTGCAAGTTATGATAGAAAATGATTTAGGTACAGAACTTTGGACTCAACAACAAGATAGATAAATGAATATTTTCTCCAAAGTTGAGTAATACAAATGGCCTGGAAATTGTGAATATACTTCTTTCCTTATAGGTCTCATAATTATTCTGATTGTATATAGTTCACTGATAAAGAAAAATTAATTCACTGGATAAAAAGGAGACTTGCTGGGGTACACTGCGTCAAAGTTTTCTTTGAATTATTCCATTGTTAAATTTTGTACTGCAGAAAGCTGAGTACTGCTAGACTTTGGTATTGTTATCCTTATGGCTCATCAGTTGTCTCTATACTTTGTAAACACACTTCCTCCACTTTTTGATTGGCTTAATAAATATGTGATGACCAGCTGGACAGGAAAGAGGAGGTTGAACTTCTGGGTTGAGAGAAAATCTCTGGAAGAAGAATCAGACATGGAATGTTGGCCAGGCTAACATGGGAAGGAACAGGTAGTACTAGGACTGAGTGAGAGAGGTAATAGGCCAAGTGGCAGGACATAGGACAGGAATAGTCAGGGCTAATTTGTATGAGCTCTCTGAGAGTCTGCCCAACTATAGTGCCTAAGCTTTCATAAATAATAATAAGTGCCCATGTCCTTATTTTCCTGTTAATGACTACAAGAAAATCCCACTACACTGTCCCAATTCTATCCTCTACGAACTCACTACCATTTTTGGCTAAAACCAGGGTACTACTATTTCTTCTTCTGTTGCCCTCTATAGAGTCAGCACCCAAGTCCTGATTAACAGAACTTAATCATCAGTTTCCTTACCCATCAGGCAATCCATCACATATTGTGGGGAATCATGGAGGTGGCCTACTCTAGCTCCCTTAGGAGATGTGTTTTATATGTTTTCCAGATTAGAGTCCAGGGCCCCAAGGGTACTGTGCATTATAGTCCCTGAGAAGCTGAGGCATTCAATCCGGCAGTGAACAATTCAGGCCACCTTGAGTTTCTACATGTTCCTTACAAGTGAGCAAAATATATAGAAACTTGACAGGACACAATTGTCCTTAGACATTAATCTTGTGTACACTGTAGAGCAAATGTCATTGTGAACTGACAATTACCATTGTATTGAACTAGCAGTCAACATTATATTCTCATTCTGATAAACTTATAAAAAGTCTGATTGCTCACAAAATCTTGCCTCACCTCATTATTGCAGAGACCCCTCCAACCAGACCTTGTTATGATTCCTTTCTGATAGGTCATGTCAGGTAACCTTGGCCTTTTAAGTATGAGATGGAACATACAAAACACACCACTCACTGCACAAATCTGGACTGCTTAGTCTTAAGACAGAGGTACAAGCAGAACTTGAGATCCATATTAGTCAGACTCTGAACACTAAATCACAGAGGGACTGCACAGTGGAAATTGAGCATCGTTCTTCTGGTCCACAACCCATGATATTGGGGCACCAGCAACCAACAACTGAGTACCCACTCACCAAAATAAGACCAGATATCTATAGCAAGAAATTGCACAAACATCCTAACACCAGATGTCTACAGCATAGCACAAAAATATAAACACAAACAACAAAGCCACCTTCTATAAGAGCCAGTAATCCTATAATAAAATTCCATGATGAAGAAACCAGTGAAATGTATCACAAGACTGGGATTTCCAAATAGCAATTATGAATATGTCTAAG
The DNA here is from genome assembly GCA_907164525.1 of Lophiomys imhausi. Taxonomy (NCBI): domain Eukaryota; kingdom Metazoa; phylum Chordata; class Mammalia; order Rodentia; family Muridae; genus Lophiomys; species Lophiomys imhausi. The sequence continues at coordinate 2,303,088 of CAJQZJ010031994.1, read as the reverse complement.
GATCTTAATAGGCATATGAACAGATGCCACAAAGAAAGACTGTGAAAACACAAACAGTACAATTAAATAAAGAAAACCTTTAAAGAAATAAAAGTAGAATTTTACCAAAAAAAAGATAGAATCACTAAAGAAAAGCCAAACTGAAAGAAAATTATAAATGACAAAAACTCAGTAGATCAAGCAGAAAGCTCAGACATAAGCAACATTAAGACACAAAAGGCATGAAAGATGGAAGTTCAGGTTTTGAACATAAGGTAAAAGAAATGGATACCTCAGTCAAGGAAAACATGAAATCAAAAACAAAACCAAAAGGAAAAGGAAAAGTCAAAGGCCAAAAATATTTTTAACAATATTACAGGAAAAAAATTCCCTACTAGAAAGAAAGAGATGCCTAGCAAGATGCAAGGTCCAAACAAAACACCTAATAGACTGGACCAGAAAGGAAACTTCATATGACAAATAATACACAAAATGTTAAGATAGATAGAGAGAGAGGAAGAATATTAAAATTTTCAAGGAGAAAAGATGAAGTAACACATGAAGGCAGACCCATTAGAAGAACATCTGACTTTTTAATGTTGACTGAAATTTGAAAAGCCTGGATGGATGTTTTATATGCTCTGAAAAACCACTCTTACCAGCCCAGACTACTCTACCTTGCAAAACTGTCAACAACAGTCAATAGGGAATGAAAAATATTTAATGATTTGAAAAAAATGCTGCCCCAAAATCCAGCTCCACAGAAAGCACTGGGAGAAACCTTCATAATGAATAAAAATTTAAGTACACCCAAGCACCAAAGCAGACACAAGGAACAATAAATCCAGAACAGCTCAAGAAAAAGGGAAGAAAAAAGAGCAACAAAATAATATTAATTAACAAATATTACTCATTAATAAATCTCAGAATTAATGGTCTCAGTTTTCCACACAAAAAAATAAGCTAACTTACAGATTGAGATATAAAACAAAATCTCTCTTTCTTCTGCATCTAAAAGGCATACCTCACTATCAAAGACAAATGTCACCTAAGAGTAAATGGATGGAAAAGGGTATTCCAAGCAAACAGAACCCAGAAACAAGAAGTCTACCCATTGTGATACCTGAAAAAACAGATATCAGAACAAAAATAATCAAAAGAGACAGAAAAGGACAATACATACTCTTTAAAGCAAAAACAACCTTTTTTTGGGGGGGCGGGGGAAGAGGACACTACAATTCTAAATACTTCTGCACCAAGCACAAGGGCACACAATTTCATAAAAGAAAACCATTATGTGATGGGAGTTAGATCAATATAAATTAGTGAATATTATTAATTTAATGAATTAATTTAGTGAATATCTAGGCGCTTCTGATATAGTCTCTTAAAGGGGGGCACGAAGATCAGCCTGGCACCTGTGGGCACATGGCATGGCAGCATATGGCCCAAAAAGGAGTTTATAGGTTGGCATTGTTTCCAGCTGCTAAAACAATGGATAATCAGTGGATAAAGTGGGCACAACCCAGATAAGGCTGAAGCCTGGTGAAACCACAACAACCCTATTTAAGAAAAAAGTGGGTGGAGCCCGAGAGTTCCCACAGTAGAGACAAGGAGATGCAAAGCTGCTTGTATCATTTTGTAGAGCCACAAATGGAGCCGTAATAATAAGGTCAGGTCTCCCTGAAAGAAGCTGACAAGTAGAGAAGGCCTCAACTAGGCAGAAAAAAGCCAAGAACTAAACTCCCATGGTAAAGCATTTACCCTGAAGGGTTAAACAAGTTCACTCAGCAGCCTGAATCCAACTGTGGCCAGTCCCTATGGCTGAAGCAGAGTGGTTGAGTGTCTGAGATAAATTGACCAAGTTGGCCTACCAACAGTTAAGGCACCCAAACAGAAGAAAGCCTCAAGTGTTATTGAAAGTGAAGTTGCCATAGCAATACAATAGCCAATTACTAGGCACCCAAACAGAAGAAAGCCTCAAGTGTTATTGAAAGTGAAGTTGCCATAGCAATACAATAGCCAATTACACATAAAGGACCTACATCTGAGATGTTCCTGAAGAAAAACTGTTGACCAAGTGCCCTGAAGGATCTACTCCTGAGGTGTTCCTGACGATTGAGAAGCTGCCCCAGACACTGCATCGTTTTAAAGGTTAGGGTTAGTTGTTAGGTGATAGGGTTAGTTATTAGGTAATAGGTGTTTATACTTATTTTTAGGGCTAGTTGTTAGGTAAAAAGTGTTTATATTTGTTATAAGTGCCTATAGCTATTAATAAATATATTTGACAACAAAGCTTTGATCTCACCATTAACATGTAAAATCACATATTGACGCTAACACAGTTATAGTGGATAATATCAATACCCTATTCTTGCCAATATATGGGTCATTGAAAAAAATAAACAGAGAAATGCTGGAGATAAATATAATCATAAATAAAGTAGACCTAAAAGACTTATATCCAGCAAAATATCTACAAAAAAATCCTCCCAAACACTAAAGAATACACTGTCTATCAGCAGCCAGCCCATGCATGGAGCTTCTCCACAACTGGCCACATATTAGGAGACAAAACGAAATAACACCCTACATATTATTTGGCCACCATGAATTAAAGCTGGATATCATCAGCAATAAAAATGGCAGAAAATGTACAAACTATTAGAAACTAAACAACTCACTACTGAAAATGGGATCAACAGAAATCAATAACAGAATTAAAAGTGTTATAAAACTTAATTAAAATGAAAATAATGTACCCATATAATAGGGGCACAAAGAAGGCAATTCTAAGAGGCAAGATCATGGCACTAAGTGTTCACATCAAAAAAAAAATGGTCAACAAAATATCACTTGAAAAAGAAGAGATGATGCATATTAATAACTTAATGATACACTTGAAATATCTAGAAAAATAAGAAATAATATTCAGAATTAGCATGGAAGAAATAATCAAACACAAGAATGAAATCAATGAACGAGAAACCAAATTAAATGTAAAACAATCAATGAAGCAGATCTGGTTCTTTGATAAAATAAACAGGAATAACAAAAACCTAGCCAAATTAATCAAAAGAAAGATGATCTGCTGAGCTGCATGCTGTCCCCCAAGCTATATCTAAACACTGCTGCACTAGCCATCACCAGACCTGCCGCACCAGGAACATCCAGGTCAGATACCTCAGTCTCCACATATCCCCTGCCCACATAGCTTCTGAGCCGTGTGTTGTCCCTCAAGCACCATTGTACAAAAGCTGCTCCACCAGCTGTCACCAGCCTGCTGCACAAGCGACATTCAGGTCTGCTGCACCAGAAATATCCAGGCCAGCAGCACCAAGAATGTCTAGGAACAACAGGATCAATCAGATGGCTAAAGTCCATTGTCAGAACACGATCAACAAGAGCCAGGGAATTATGGCAACTTCAGAGCATATCTATCCTTCTACAGCAAGCCCTGGGCATCCGAACATTACCAGTGACCTTAAACCCAACCTAATAAAGATGACAGAGGCCTTTAAAGAGGAAATAAACAAATCCCTAAAAGAAATACCAGAAATTTAATCAAACAGATGGATGAAATTAATAAATCTGTTAAAGACATATAGGGAAATTCAGTCAAGAGACCAAGAACCTGAAACTAAATAAGCCAGAAAAAAAATGTTATAGTACTACTCAGGAACATAGGAATAAAATGACTCCTAATGACAGTTTCCTACACCGATAGATCAATGTCTTCCTCAGCCATCATCAGGGAAGCTTATTCGTGTAGAGGGTGGGAGCTAATATGGAGGCCCACAAGTGGACAATGTGCAGAAAGCAAGACACTTTGGAATAGTCAGTCCAAACTGTGATAAGACTGTCAATCACCAAGGAAATAGTGTCTCCCAGACACAACAGGAATGGAGCGCATATGAACTCACCGAGACTGTGGCAGCATGCATAGGGCAGGCACAATTTCGAGCACAACAGAATGTCAGTGTTGAGAGAGAGAAGTGGACATGGGCTCTCAGCCCTACGCACAAAGTCATCTCCAATTGACAACTTAGTGCTCTCCAACAGCATCTCACTGCACTTATAAACCATACTTAAGGGTAGGCCCCATGCCCAGGAATAGACATCCACTACAAAACAAACCCAGTGATATTTTGCTAAAGTGTTTTTTAATCATATTGCTTTCTTTGGGCCTTTTTTTTTTAAATCTTACCAGCCTTTTGCTTGTATATCATGGTTTTAGATTTTCCATTTGTGTGTATGTTCTTCTGGTACCTTCTCTTCGTTGTTTTTATATTCTGGTATGTTTGTTTCTTTGATTACTTGTTTGTATTTTAAAGAGAGGGGAAAAAAGGCATGGAGTAGGATGGGGAGAAAGACAGGTGTCGGGAGTTAGATTTAGTAAATATCTAGGGGTTTCTGATACGGTCTCTTAATTTGGGGCATGAATATCAACTTGGCTGGGACCAATTAGCTTATCAGCTTGTGGACTAAAACCAGGAAACAGGAAAGACTTAATGGACTAAGAAACAAAATATTTGGCCTGGCATTATTTTTGGCTGCTAAGTGGGTGGAGCCCAAATTAAGCTGAAACAGGTGGAACAAGGAGAGCTCCTATTTAAGGACAAGTGGATGGAGCCAAGGGGCCCCATGCTAGAGAGCTCTAATGCTAGTGAGTCCTCACATTAGAAAGGACAATGAGTAGTTTGTATCCTCTGATGGAGAAAGTGCTGGTAAATTGATGGACGGACCTCCCTGAGGCAGAAAGAAGCTGGTGAGCAGAGAAAGCCTCAGCAAGACAGCAAAAGGTCAAGGACTAAACCCTGTGGCTCAGCTTTTGCCTAGAGGGGTTTGGCCTGACCGAACAGTGGCCTGAACGAAACTGTGGCCAGCTTTAACTCTGAGGCAGAGCAGCAGAGTTGCTAATGCAAAGGCAATAAGTTGGCCTACAGACAGCTGAGGTCTCCCAGAGAGAAGAAAGTCTCAAGCCTTATTTAAAGTGAAACCACCATAGCCATTTACCCTGACGCATATACATCTGAGATATTACAGAAAAAAAGACTGCTATGTGCATTAAAGGATCTACCACAGAGACTGTGTTCCTGACAACTGAGGACCTGCCCCAGAGACTGTATCCTTCTAAAAGGTTAAGAAAAAAGTTGTAATAGTTATCAATAGGTTTAGTGTTTAGGTCAAAGGGGTTGTAGGAATTTGTAGGATTAGTAGTTAAGTGCTTATATTTTTTATAAGTGAATATAGTTATCAATAAATAAATAGTTATCGGGTACAGATAGGAAAAGAGCAGAGGAAACCATGGTATTGTTTGAAAATTATTTCACAAATATATGAGAACACTTATTTTCAATAAAATACCATCAGCATTTGCAATGCTCAAATATAGTGAAACAATACAAAAGTCAATCAATTCATAAATGCATACACAAGTGTGGTCATATCATATTACAAAATAGGATATAATTATTACATAAAACTAATTCACATGCTTAATATAGCATGAAGAGACCTTAAAAGCTTTGAAAATATTGAAGCCAATCACAAAAGACCACCTGTGTATAATACAGTTTATATCATATACTCAAAATAAAGAAATTGTAATGTAAGAAAGTAGCTAAAAAAGTTGACAAGAATGAATCAAGTGAAAAGAAAAAAAATGAATGTATATCTTGAATTTAAAAAAAAACACCTCTAAACTTTATTACAGTGCTTGGTTAACAATTTAGTGACTGTACTTTGAAGCTCTGGACTATAGTTCTAAAATTGATGTGTTATGTGAAACATGATTGAAATGCATTACACATTCATATGGTAAAAGTCACTTAAAAATCATAGAAAACTTTCTGACTCAGAATTGTTACATTTATTTCAGGCTATATATAAACCTTTAGTTGTTTTGTTTTTTAACTCACTTTCACTGTTCTAAAACTGCTTTAAAATCTATAACATACCAAAGATAAATTACTCATTCAAGGTCACTGAGAATCATGATTCATTTCCCACCTTCACATCTGCCTCCTGGTTCTGAAACTTGGCATTCAGAGGGTGTGACTATCTCATGTTTATTTACTTTAGTGGGTTTACTTTACAAGTTATACTTTAACTAAATGAGTATTGCTCTTTCTGTATCTGCAAGAGCTGAGCAATCACCCTTTGGAAGGAAGCTCTGAATTTAACCAGGATGTCTTCGAAAATGACAGCAGCCTTGGTCCTGCTACAGCTAAGTGGCCTCCTTGGATCTGGGAGTTGTGGGAAGGTGCTGGTGTGGCCAGTGGAATTCTGAGATTGGCTCAACTTAAGGACAATCCTAGAGGAGCTGGTGAAGAAGGCTCACGAAGTGACTGCCCCAAGACTCTCAGCTTCCTTTTCTTATGAGGTTGACAACACATCTTCTATTGAGTTTGAGACTTACCCTTCCTCACATTCCATGGCTTATTTGGAGGAACTTTTCATGGAATCCATGAGGAAATACATTATGAGCTGCCAAATCAATCATTGTTGGGATATTTTTTACTATTGCAAGAATAGATTTGGATAGATTCAGAATATTTTGAGAGTCTCTGCAAAGATGTAGTCTTTAACAAGGAACTCATGACAAAACTGCAAAAGTCAAGCTCTGATGTCATTGTAGCAGATCCTTTCACACCCTGTGGTGACCTGCTGGCTGAGATTCTCCAGATACCCTTTGTGTATAGTCTGTGCTTCTTCCCTGGCTCCAAATATGAAAAGTACAGTGGAAGACTCCAAAAGCCTCCTTCCTATGTGCCTCTTGCTATGTCAGAATTGAGCGATAGAGTGACATTCATGGAGAGGGTGAAAAATGTAATCTATGTGCTTTGTTTTGACTTTTCGTTCCAAACATTTAATGAGAAGAACTGGAATCAGCTTTACAGTGAAGTATTAGGTAAGTGCCCCATTCAATTGGGATTGTTGCACACTCAGCTTGCTCTGTCACTGAAGGTGAACTTGAAAGAACAGGATAGACAGCAGAAGGATTTGTCTTTCCTAAGAAAAATGTTGAAAAACCTGTGAAATTGTCTCCCAAATTCACAGCATTGTAGAACAGCTTATGTCACAATGTCAGTTGCAAAGCCTTGTCTATGACCTGCACAGGACACTTCAGAAAGGTACACACCCACAAAAAAAAGGCTTTGGGAATTTCCCTAAGAAATTACATAACCACAAGACATTTTACCTCATGTTTTCCAACACCAGTTTTTCCCAGCTGGTGCCATCACTGTCATTGTTAGCATTGTCTTTATACTGCTGCCATTTCTATTATTGTGATGAGTATATGAGCATGCACACGTGTGTCATGGGTAGGGATCTTGTACTCTGTGTTGCATACATGGTGGACAGAGTAAATTTTGAAGAGTTTTTACTTTCACCTTCATGGGGATTCTCAGGATCAATTCGGGTGTTTAGGCTTCTATGGGGATTGAACTCAAGTCCTTAAACTTGTATGGTAAACACCTTTACCTTCCAATCCATTTCACCAGCCCATAAAACAGTAGCTTCATACATACAAAATGACTTCATGACTTACACATGTACACTGAGGACCAATACATATCTCTAGCATAGTTATCTACATAGCATTGAGGACTTTTCGCTTTATGTAATTTTCTCATTTATATTTTGAAACACTTCCTCCTTTCACCTAATAAATTTCTGAACAGCTGTGAATATACTGTGAACAGAATATATATATGAATTCAGGATATTGGGGAATGCAAATTATTTAATGGGAGGTTGAAATTATGTTTAAAATGTGTGACATTGAAATGTAGACATATTTTTGACTACTTACAGTGTTTTAAAATATCCTTAATTAACAAACGTCTCTCTATAAAAATTTAAAACCTGTATCCTTATTACCTGCAAAAAACCTTATACATTACTAAATAATTCCCAGTAAGTCATAAATCAAGAGAAATATGAGGACAAGGAACTCAGGAATAATGGAAAACTCTCTTTGAAGTCACCAGGGTTACACAGTTAGACCCTGTCTCAAAATGTAATGCTGAAACAGAATCCCCACAAATGTTTACACTGGGCATGGCTTCCCACACCTGAAATCCCTAAAGTTGAGATGGGGAGGAAGAGGACCTAGCGTTCAAAGTCAACTTTAGCTATAGTTACTTCTGGACCACCTGGGCTCCATTCAACTCTATCCAAAAAAAAAAAAAGAAAGAAAGAAAGGAAGGAAGGAAGGAAGGAAGGAAGGAAGGAAGGAAGGAAGGAAG